>JAOTAY010000005.1:11555717-11567369 GCA_025629805.1 Erythroxylum baracoense
ATGTATACTATAAATTTATAATTATTAAAATTATGCATTAACCATAATTTAAATATAATGACAATATATATTATATAAATTACAAAAATTAAGTAACACATTTTTCGACGGAAAGAAACGTCCGTCGGTAAATACATGACCCGTTATCGACTGTCCACCAATTTTTCGTTGGTAATGGTAGAAGGAATTACCGACAGAAACACATATCCTTCGGTAAAGTTTTTAGCAAATATACTGACGGTAAGTTTGTTACCATCGGTAAATAAGCCGACAGAACAAAACAACCGTCGCTAAATGGTACCGATGGTCAGGCACAGAGTAAACCGTCAGTATCTTTACCGATGGTAAGATAATATACTGTCGGTAAATTTGCCGATGATATCAAATTTACTGTCAGCAAAGTTACCGATGAAATATGCTTTAACCGTCGGTAAGTATTAGCTACGATCGATTCTACGACGCTTTCGTCTGTCGAAGAATTCCGTTAATAATCTTTATTACCGACGAAATGATCGTATTTTTCGTCGGTAATTTCCGTCGCAAAAGGCATTTTCCTTGTAGTGAGTTAAGTGATCAATATATGATTTATCACCGCAAAGTGATTAAGGAAAATGTTTTACTATTCTCAATTAGTATTGCTTTCGCAAATCCTTGGCCAAGGTGGAACGACATTTTGTAAAATAGTTTACATATGTTATTAATTGAATCAATTACTAATGATAGAGAACTAGCATGATTGGACTCAAATGACATATACATTTATTCCATGCTTTATATCTAATTAGAACAATGTACGATGAAAAGATTAAATTATACGAAAAAATCATGTACAAAAAGGTTAGTTAAAACTAATTTGACATTTCTAAATGTTTGAGTGATCATGATGCTTTGTTAGACTCCAATTTAAAAAAGAGTTTAATTTATCTAATCCTAAATATAATTTAGGGTTATAATTTATATCTATTGTAATAACATATTTGAAAACATAACAAGTCACTCACAAAGAACAGTCGAAGAGATACAATATATTTTAATTAACTTGGATTTGATTATAACGTTTGATAAACTTTAGGATGAAATATAAAATTTTTAATAAATAAGGACCAATATAAAATATTTGATCTTATTTAAGTCCAATTAGCATTTAATTATAATTAATTGTAATTTTCATCAAACAATATATTTTAATTAACTTGGACTTGATTATAACGTTTGATAAACTTTATGATGGAATATAAAATTTTTAATAAATAAGGACCATTATGAGATATTTGATCTTATTTAACTCCAATTAGCATTTAATTATAATTAATTGCAATTTTCATTAAAGTTTAATTGCAATAAATTTAATTTTAATTAAATTAGTAAAATATCCAAAGCGTATTATAAATAAGCACAGGCTCTATGAGAGTTAACCCTCTCTATAATAGTTGCGGAGTTCTCTTAACACCTCATGTGGATACCATTAAAGATCAGATACTTATGCAATTATGATGGTTAAGATGAGCTGATTTTGTAAATTACTTGAGAAAAACAACAAGAAAAAGAATTACGCTTCAAAATAAGGTACGAATTAAGATTATGTTTTCTTGTGATTTATATATTGCTCATTTTATATAATTTAAGTGATTTTGACTTTTAGAAAATTATATAAGAAAAGTTTGTAATTATTTTGCTGCATGAGGGATCAAATCTCACCCCAAAAGTATGAGCCAAAGTTTTGAATCTAGCCCTATTTGGCAATCAACATATTGCATTAACTGTTAGTTGATTCTATCAGTGGTTAGCTAACAACGAATTAATATAGTTGATTTAACTAGTGGAAAACATCAACGTTTATTTAAAGATATTTGATAAAATTGGTTGTTTAGTATTAGCTGTTTATATGTAAAATGACTTATGAGATTATGACTTAAAAAAAGATTTATAAAGACATGAGTATTAACTATATATATCTTAGTATTTCTCTGAATATTCTCATAAGAATTTAGAAAAAGCAAAAGAAATCAACACTATTATTTTCTCCAATATCTTTCATCGAACCTTAAGAACACTGAAAGCCCTCTGAATACAACTTCTCAATGATGAATGAGTTCGATTAAAAACTTCTCGAGATCCTCTAATTTTTTAAATTTTAAAATTTGAAAAATATTTTTAATATATTAAATTAAAATAAAATTCTTTTGAAAAACTGTTTATATTAATCTCTTAAATTTTAAACTTAGACAAAATAATTAATTTAAATTTTACTTATTAATTTTAGATTAAATTGAATTAAATTAAACACAACATATAAGTGATAAAAATATTATATACTAAATATTGATATAAAAAGGGACGCAAATATTGAGTCTATGCAAAAGTAATTAATGTAATATAATTATAGATAACAAATTTAAAAGAATTTAATTTTTTGATAATTTTAATTTAGTATTAAATATTTTAAAATTTTAATTTAATGACTAACTTTTTAAATTTTGTATAAATTAAGTTAAATTTATATCTCTATCTCTATCCCTATGTCTTTGAGTAATTTATAATAACTTTTGGATATAATAATCTTTTAGTTCCTTAATTTCTCAGCCGCTGAAAGAAAACGCTCCTCATAATGGCATTTTCAAAATTAGCAGATTAAATTCAATTCGCCAACCTAATCAATTGATTATCAAACATAATTATGTCAAACCCCCTAAAACTTTTCAATCCGCTAAAAAATAGCTGATAAATTATTTACTATACAACGCCTATATATAAGATAACCATAACTTAAGTTGCATGCTTATGATTCATATAAATCTATCACTTGCGTATTAAACTTGCTAGTCGATGAATTATGTAAAAAATTGTTTGCGAGTACATTAAATTATAATTTGGAATAATTTATATAAATTTGATAGAGATGAGCAATTAAAATATAATTCTATATGCAGCAAAGTTGGTGAAAAATTTCTAAAACAATCGTTTGTTAAACAAATAAATTAACAAATTAAAAATTTTTGACGATAGTCCGACCATCTTTAAAGACTGATTGGTTAGGAAAAGGAAATCATGAAGCTTGTGTTTCCAACAATTTGTTTGTAAAGTTCATTTTAAATAAGGTGAAAAATGGTCCCACGAGCCACCCCCAGCCCATTATTTATTGTTTGCGTCTTATATATAACTTACCCACACACATTAGCTGTTTTTTTTTTTTGTAATCACACTAAACGTTTAGAAAGAAAATCAAAAGTCCGACATAAGATGAGGTTTTTGATATTTGAATTGTGTTTTATGAAACCGGGCCCGAAGTTAAAAAGGACTTCGCCCACAGGAAATAAAAGAAAAAAAATTACCTGAAAAACGACACGTAGACGTAGGAGAAAAGCGGGGCCCACAAAGTAGGTATTTTCTTCCTCCGCACGAACATGGTTATAACAACAATCGATATTTACATACGCACGTATAAATATTATATAGTGGGTGGAGCCTAGAGGTAGAGACTGGAGACGCGTTTTGTGAGGTTCGTTGTTGGGAGATTGAGAACAAAGGGAGACAGAAGCAGTGCCTCTTCCCGTCCTTAGCGACGGTTTTCTTCATATGCCCCTTTGGCTTTTAGGTTCTACTCTCTCTCTCTCTCTCTCTCATGTGTTTCTTGGGATCTCATCTTATCAGATTTTGATCTGATTTGATTCATTCTCCTTTTGATGAGTTGATAGGGGTTTTGGTTCTTGTTCTCGGTTTCAAAGGTTAGGTTTTTGGTCTTTGGTCTTTGGTCTTTGATTAATTCGAAAATTTCTTTTCTATCATTCCGATTTAAAATTAGGGTTTCTGGTGATTGTTTTGCGTTTGGATGAGAAGGGCTAAATTGTCGAGTTTTGCGTGAGGTTGTTATTTTTATTTGTTTAAGCCTTTTTTTTCTTAATGGATTTTTTTAATCCACGGATTTTGAATCTAGCTGCAATTAAATGCTGTATGAGTCATGATAATCAAGGTGCTCGTTCTGCATGAATTGTTTTGGATTCTTGATGATTTTGATCTACCGCGCTTGTGATATGAATTGCATTCTGATCCAAGTATTCACGATCTGGAAGCCTTCGACACATTCATTATTTAATTTAATGACGTTTTATGAGTTAATTGTCTTCTTAATGGTTTGTAACAATATTTTGTTTGATAGCAGCTTTTTGTGTCGTTTCAGTTCCGTTTGTTTATTGCCTAGTTTATGCACCTTAGACTTAGTTACCGAGAAGAATTTTCTTTGGATAACGAGCAATTTGTCTGTTTTCATTTTTTCTTGTTTGACGCATAGATTATGTGAATATGATTTAGTGTGTGACAATTAGCGAACAAGTTTAGAAACTTAAATCTGGCTTAGCTGTTTTATTTAATCCTTTCAGTTGAATTATTATAATGCTGTTTGGTTCAGTTTACTACGTGTTAATTGTTGATCCGTTTGAAATTGTGCTTGTTTTGTGGATGTGCATCATGTTGAAGTTGACTGATTTTCGTAGTTAAAATCTACGTGGGTGTTATGATCACATCAATTATGTTTAGTAACATACTTTTCTTGTTTTGCTTGTAATTAGGTTGCGTGGAACTTGGATCTAAACAGCTTAGTTTCTTTTATTGAGACATGGAGAAATTGTTGTTCTGGTCAAGATGCCACCAGTATCGGGTTTTTTCATTCCAAGAAGTGCTTGATTGGCGGTTTCCCATTGTTGGAGATTTTCTTCTTGTTTCCTTTGTGAACTGCACTTAGTGGTGAGTTTATGTTTAATGAAGACTATAGGAGACGTGATGCAAAGTTATTCTGAGATAGATGTTGAATCTTTAGCGCATATTCTCAGGTAAAGAACTTATCCTTTTCCCACTGATCAATGCTTCTATATGATTTTTGTTTTCTCATATTCTTGATAATTGTTTTGTAGATAGTGCATTGCTGATAAAACATCCAGTTGAAGAAATATCAAATATGTGTTTCCTATGTCTCTTTTCTTAGTTAATATTAGGAAAAGATTAAATCTAGTCCTTCAACTTGTCTTAGAAGTTCACTTAGCACTGACACTATTTTTAATCAAATAAATTCTAAACTTGTAAATTATCATCATACCATTTAGCTCGAGACAGTAGAACACATGCCTTATTATAGTTAAAAGATTAAGAGGTCTGTCAAAATATAATTGTAAGTTTATGGTTTGTCTGATGAAAATTAAAGTTTAAGGTACTAAACTAATTTTGGTATCAGTTAAAGGACTAAAATGGGCTTTTCTTCTTGACTTTATTGTCTTGTTTCTCTAACCATGGGATAATGTTGCAGGACTGAAGTCTGCAAGGATCAAACAAAGTTGATTAGGTAGTTTGAGATTAGACACGCCACTGCGTGAAGTCTCTGCTGACTGTTGGCTTGTTATCTATCGTCCATTGCTCCTGATGGGCACTGCTTGAAGTGTCGACAGACTTGCTTACTCAACATTATCTACCTATATCAGCAGCACTTTTTTATTTTAGTTTTGGAGTGTCTTAAGATTGGTGTGTCTGTCTTGTTGACAACGACAATCATAGCGGTTGGTCCTTTGCTTTGTTGTCACTATGTTCTATGCTTCTTGCCGTGTTCATTCTTCTTTCTGTTATCCTGAAGTTTCGGGTGCTGGGATGATTATGTTTATGGAGCTTGTCCATTATAAACATTTTGTTCTTCTGCTCTCAATTGCCGTTGGAGAAAACTAGTTGGAGTTTCCCTGGACCAGCAAGGCTTTTCATTTTAGTCCACATTTTCACCAAGGATAATCAACCATAAATGTCATATAGCCCTTTTGATTTTTATTCTTGTTTCTGAATAAAGAAAGAGCTCCTTTGTGTTCCACGCAAGATGGAGAGGTGAGCTTGCTTCCCATATTAAATGGTTATTTTTCTGTTTATCATCAATTATAAATGGGGACGTTTGATGCAGGTACAAGTTAATCAAGAAAGTTGGTGATGGAACATTTGGGAGTGTGTGGCGAGGGATTAATAAACAGACTGGTGAAGTTGTAAGTTCAGTTAGATTTGACATCTTATGGACTGTTTGTTATGGTCTTTTATTGTAATCAGGTTGATGTGTGTAATGATGAACAGGTTGCAGTAAAAAAGATGAAGAAGAGATACTGTTCATGGGAAGAGTGCATAAATCTTAGAGAAGTGAAGTCATTGCGAAAAATGAGTCATCCGTCTATTGTGAAGCTCAAGGAAGTAATTCGGGAAAATGATGTCTTGTACTTGGTCTTTGAATACATGGTAAGTTCTTTTTCTCTAGTTAATCAAGTTGGATTCCTTACCTTGTTCGGCGCATGTTTTTGACATATTGGTTACACAGGAGTGCGAACTTTACCAACTCATTAAAGACAAGGAAAAGTTATTCCCCGAAGCTCAGGTTAGAAATTGGTGTTTCCAAGTATTTCAAGGTCTTGCTCACATGCACCAGCGTGGATATTTCCATCGTGATCTTAAACCAGGTAAATTTTTATATCTTTTCTTAGACAACTTCTAGACGGAACAAGCTAGTGAAAATAATGGTTAAATTTCGGCTTTCTTATTATAATTGATACTACAAAGTGGCAACTTGTGCTTACACAAATATTTCTTCTTCTTGGAAGTGAAAGTTTTGGTATTTACAATTTTGCTGTCTTCTTTTTTTTTAAGTCCTCTTTGGCCATCTTCTCTTGGAACCCTCTGATATTGAGATGGTATAATCAATCTTGCACATTGTTGGTGATAGCTGGAATTAAAATTTTATTAAGAATTTGTGCGTGCAAGGATGCAAATATTTCATTAAAATGTAGGACTGATAACTTGCACTTCTACCAGAGAACTTGTTGGTATCAAAGGACGTAATTAAAATTGCTGATTTTGGTCTTGCACGAGAAATAAGTTCTCAACCACCATATACTGAATACGTCTCAACACGGTGGTATGCTATCTTCCCTCTTCCTTTTGATTTTGTTTTTGCTGTGAAATAATTATGTTTTTTTTTTTTGCTTGATACTGAGCTTTGCTCTGTGAATATCTTAGGTATCGGGCCCCAGAAGTTCTGCTTCAGACATACATATATGGTTCTAAAGTTGGTTAGTAATTGACTAATCTGAGATGTTCTACATTTTAAGGATAACTAAAGCAATATTATCCATATCATATATCCTAATGTTACTTGCATTCTTTTGTAGATATGTGGGCAATGGGTGCTATTATGGCTGAGTTATTCACTCTTCGTCCTCTTTTTCCAGGCAGCAGGTACAATGTTGATCATTTCTCTAAACTTGTTGCAGTTTAGTTGACATTTTGCTCACTAGCTATCACATGATTTGACAGTGAACCGGATGAGATCTACAAAATATGCAGTGTAATAGGCACTCCAACAGAGGATTCTTGGGCTGATGGACTTGATCTTGCAAGAGCTATTAACTACCAATTTCCACAGGTCAGACTTGTTTATTTTCATTTCATATACGTTGGAGGCATGTTTAAATTTCTTCAGTTATTGTGATTCTGTTGAATTTTGTACTTCGGGTGTATGTCAAGTCTTGTTGGTTCCTAAAAGTTGTGGTTTTTAGTAGCTGGATTGGTCAAGATATAAATCAATGCATTTGACTTGCGTGAACTTGCTAGGTATATTGGGTTTTGCAGTCCATGTTCAAAATTTGAGATGATTTGTGTTCCATGGTATTGCAGTTTGCTGGTGTCCACCTGTCTGTTCTGATACCATCAGCAAGTGATGATGCAATCAACCTTATCACGGTTAGTATAATTTTTAATAGTTTTGTCTTAGTCTATTTGGTTCTGTATTTGCATAACTTCCGGTTCTTTCCTTCTGTCATTGTTTGCTTCTTATTTTTTGTATATGCAGTCACTCTGTTCTTGGGATCCCTGCAAGAGACCCTCAGCTGCAGAGGCCCTTCAACATCCATTCTTCCAGGTTGATTTTATGCATTCTTTTCTTCAATTTTATTGTGATGGCTTCATAGCGGTCTTTAATTTGTGTTTCTGAGTAGCATTCAAATTTATCTATTTGCAGAGTTGCTTTTATGTCCCACCATCACTTCGTTACGGAACAGCCATTACTAGAACACCTCTATCTGGTTGGTTATTCTGTCTGCTTTGTGGTTGTCCAAGTTGATTGATAAATTATTCCACTTTTCATGTGTGTATTGCTTGGCTTATCTGTACACCTGAAATGTGATCATTTTACTGTGCTATAGCTGGAACTAAGGTATCATCGGAGAAACAGAATGCTCGGAGATATGCTGGGGCTTTGACTAATTCGAAGCTTGTTAACAATTTTCCTTCTCCAAAGATGCATGCTTCTTTGAGCTCAGGTAGGCACAAGTTTAATGGGTTTAAGGTTATTAGGTCCTCTAGACTTTTTTTTTTTGATGAAAAGTTCGTCTAGAATTTTAGGAGTTGTCAAGTTGTGAATTCTACAGTGATTTGGGACTATGCTTTCAATAGACCTGTGAATAATTTTCTATTGGAGAGTGTATCAACTGCTATATTTTACGATCACAAATGAGATAAATATAGTCATTCGGAGTGTTTCCAGGACTTCTATGTGTGTAGAGTATGTGCCTCTTTTTTCTGATACTGATATACATATGTGACTTGAATTTCTCTCTGTGGGACAGATTGACTCCAAGTAGGGGACATGTTCTTTTTATAACTAACTTTTAAAATATGATACACCTTTAGTCTCATGAATGATCCTCACGTTATACATCATGTTGCAGGTGTGCAACGGAAGCTGGATATGGCTAACAAGGTAAACTAATGTTATTAATTTATACTTGCTCCTTTTTGGAGGAACTGGAAATGTTAGACTAAAATCACTCTGTCATTTAGATCAATTCAATTATAACAGACTCTATGCCTTGTAAACTTGGATTAGTTTTAGGCCATCTTTTGAAAAATGTCATTATATATGAAAGCTTCATTACTTTGTTTTTGGGAAATTGGGATATCTAGCATTGGGTTAATGCTTTCAGCGGTTCTATTGAGCATGACTGAAGTAAATCATTTAGTTGATTCCGTTAATCCTATCAAATTTCTGATGTGACTTCAACTGTTACCAATTTTAGCAACTGTATCACTTAATTAGTCGTTTTAGTAAGGAACTACAACTGGATTTGAGCTTCATAAAATATCATAAATCGAAATTGAAACTTATCATTTAATAGTCCATTAAACATAAATATACAAGTGATTTATGATGTTCTTTTCTGGAGAAACTGAATTATCTTAAAGAATTGCTTTTGACTTTGGAGTGTGGATATTTGACTATTGTTACCATGGTGTGCATCTTCATTGATAGTCTTGTTTTCGATGTTTCTGTAGATGAAGAGTGCAAATAAAAATGAGAAATCAATGAATACAAGGCAACCAAAATATCAACCCCCAGGAAGGAAAAGCCCTCGTAAGTTTTAGCAACCTTTAATATGCATGACGCTTGTCAGTCTCTTGGTGATTATATCATGGATAATCTGGACGTATTTTGTTAACGAGTTAACAATGTGAATTGAGGGGGGAAAAAAAACCTAATTTGGAATCTATGTCAACTTACAGCTTCCGTAAACAAGGGTAGAGCAGCAGTACGTGCGATCTCTGATACTGTGGATGAATTTGCCAACATGGCAATTGGTTCTCGCAGGCAGTCTATGGTGCAGCCTCGACCACCACCTATGGCTATGAGAGCTGGAGTGCAGTGGACTGGGGAGTCTGGTGACATGTTTCTCAGGTCATCTCAACAATTCTAGCCTGGCAGAACTTTTATGAGGAAAGTTTCCGGGTGATAAAACATGGCCTCTTTTCAGTGTCTATACGCTACTTTAATCTAATACAGGGAATAAGAAAACCTGAGTGTTGTTTTTTTCATATATATATATTGATGGCGAAGGAAAACGGAGTGTTCATACTTCACACATGCGTGGTATCGTTTGCTGCTATGCTATGACAGTGGGATTGTTATTGATGGTTTAATTTGGCAAATAAGAAATCGTTATCTTTTGCTTGCTTTTCCAGTCATGGAAAGATTTTATTGTTTGTGGCTAATAAGTGAAGTCTATTATTTGTCTTTGATTGATATTTTCGTTAATTTTCATTTTTCACTATGGCAATCATTAATGTTGTAGTGTACACAATTTATGGTAAAGTCATTGGAGTGTCCAAATCAACTGTTAATTGGCCAGCATAAGTAACAGATTATCAATATAAGTTTCCATGTCCATTCAACTCTTCAAATAATTACACGGTAGATGCCTAAATGCCGATCGAGTTGGTTATTTGTAATTCACAGGTAGTGTTCTTAAGGTGCTGATTGTGATGATGGTCAATCCCTTTCCTTTTTCTACCAAGGAGGCTTTGAAACCTAAAAGCAAATATTGCACTCTTGTCGTCTGTCACTTCAAAAAGCCGAAATGCTTTGTATGCTTTTATATTATCTGAAATTTTAAAGGCATTTATTTAACTTCCACCCCGGTAAAACTTTGCTGCCCCATAAGTTTCATTTTGTATTACATAATAGATATTAGTATTACAACTTTGTCAGTTGATTATAGATGTTATTTTATAGTTTACTAGTTATTTTACATATTAAAGGTAGGTATTATTCACATGTTCATAACACGTGAACGTAACGAAAACGGCTTGATTCCCAAATTTAACATTCAAGATCACTTGACATCTTAATTTTATTTTTTGTCAAAAATGATATCCAACTTGCATAAAATTGACATATAGCATTTCTGACGTGAAACAATAATGTCTCAACTCCCGAACTGTATAAATTGGAACAAAAGCTGATTAAGCTCAATAGAATAAATTGTGTTGAAAGAAATTTGTTTAAGCTTGAGTTAGGAGAAATTGTTGTACCGATCAAACATTGAATAACCAAGTGAGTTCCTTTCCTCGTTTGCATTGGAGCTGGTTTTTCATCTATGAATTTTTTTCTATTATTCTAGCTCCACTATATGCGGGTTTGTCCGAACGACGAACGTGAAGTTTTAATGAGTATTTTTGTTACTGAAACCCATTTTGAAATTTTGTTTTGTTTTATTCGTCAATTTTTTGGTTTTTGTTTTTGTAGATTTATATAAAGAACTAACCTTTTTCGGAAGCACTTGATCGATTTGTTGTTTGCTTGTATACGTTTCACGGTTGGCTATTAGAGTCACCAATTAATTCACACCCCAAACTCTCAACGCCTTGATGATTTTTGCTTAACGTATTTCTTCTGCTTATTGCAACTAATGCGATTCTTCATTTTATATTAGGACAAACATAACCGTTGGAAGTTAATGTGGCCGTTCATGTTTTTCAATTGCCAACAACTCCCACTCGGCCACATAAGCCACGAGTTATATCGTCCTTCTAAAATTTCACGTGTCATACTGAGAGGGGCGTGCGACTATTAAAGAACCAATAGTGTTATATTAAGTCACCATCTAACTAATATAACACTTTCACATATTCATGATACCCCAAATCATCCAAAAAAAAACACCAATGAACACATACGCTGTTCCTTTATGCTCATAGATATATCATATGATTATACACGAAGTATAATCGCCCAGGTTGATATGGTGATGAAGGAAAAGATTCTTCCTTAGACACTCATTGTAACACCCCATTACCCTAGGGTACGCACCG
>JAOTAY010000005.1:11567469-11578885 GCA_025629805.1 Erythroxylum baracoense
CACACGTGCCATGTTTTTCTCTCCTTTGCCCTTAGCCTTTTACTTCTTGGCAATATGACCTTTTGGTCCATTCCTTTAAGGAGGCCAAGAACCTTTTCTCTTACCTTGATTGGCATTGTTGCCTTTGGGTCCATTCCCTTTAGCAACAAAAGCCACATTGGAGGAATCAAATGCTTTTAAACGATCCTCCTCCATTCCGAGGTGCCTAGTGATCTCTACAAGAGTTTTGACATTCTCATTATGTGTCAAAACAAGTTTCACATTCTTCCAGTGCTCAGAATGACCTGGAAGAGCCCAAATCACATTCAGGACTTGTTTCTCTTCAGAGATAACCCGACCAGCTGCCTTAAAATCACGAACCATAGCACTCATAGTTTGTAAATGTTCAGCCATAGTACGCGTCGTATTAATCTCGTAGTTCATCCACTTGAGGTGCAAAGCACGAAGCCTTGTAGCGGATGTTTGACCAAAAATGATCTTAAGTTTATCCCACATGTCCTTAGTAGTGGCATAATTCTCAAATTCTCCAATTAGATCGTCATACAAGAAATACAACATAGTATAACATGCCTTATGAACCTTTTTGGACCAATATTCATAAGTCATTAAGGATGCTTGATATTGCTCACTAACAGTATCAATATCTTTTCCGTCTTTGTCTTTGACTGAAGGCGCAGTCATAATTGTGGTCAAATATTCGAGCAATTATCGTAAATTTGGAAGATACTGAATCTTCCTTTGCCACATATCATAATTGGACCCATCCAATTTTTCGGTGGTAGACAAATCACCGATCAAGATTTTAGTTGCCACACACACACACATATATATATATAAGGTGAGGCACATTTACATTAATTAAATTAGCAAAAAATCCATAATTCATGTAGTATGATCAAAAATTTTGCTAAGCTCATAATCATCTCATATAATAAATGAATTAGGAATTTCTATAATTTAATTAAAATATTTTAATTTAATTGCCAAAAATAAACAATATGTAAAACTAATTTACAACTAAAACTTAATACATGTAAAACAAAATTTACATACAAAATTATATAAAACTCATTTATATAAAATTATTTGAAATATAATACAAATTACCCATTAAAAACATTTATGAAATATTTTGAATTATATTATATGAAAACATATTCATGAATTATAACAATTTAATTATTATACCCATGAAACATATTCCAAAAAAAATATCATACGTTAAACAAATTAACGTAACAGATTCTTATGAAAAAATATTAACACAATATTTATTTTATAACTCATAATAATTTATTCTATATAAAACACATTCATATATCATTAATGAATTAAATAAATGTAAAACTTATTTACAACAAAAATAAATAAATAAATAGACAGACCATTTAGAATTATTTCATATCAAATTAATTTCGTAAAAACAAATATACTAAACTTACCATAACTCATTCTTTGTAAAATCCATTTACATGTCATTAATTAATTGAAAACAGAAAAAAAAATAGTTTTCCATTATGTTGGAAATGGAAAAGAGAGTTTTTGACGTCAATGAATGAAGGCATAAAGAAGCGGGACATTCAAGACCTTGGAGGGCGCAACTTTAGTAAAACAACTGATTTACTAAAGAACAAAATAACATGTTATGCTCACCGTCTATAACCCTACCCTTTTGCCTTAAAAGCCTTTTATCTTCACTGCGTAGTTTTCATTTAAACAACACTTTCTATCTTCTGCGCAACTCTCTCTAAAGAAGGCTCATTCTCAAAAACTCTTCACTGCCCATTCTCTCTTACTCTTTTAATTTAAATGGTTCATTGTTTCCTTAACTTCTCTCAGAAAACCCATTCTAAATTTTTTTTTCTCGCCATTTCCATGGCTTCTTCGATACTCTCTCTTTGTTGCCACCCAAAATGTGCTTTTCCTTCAATTTCCCAAAACAACGAAAAACCCACCCTTCGCCACTTTTAAAAGACAGTTCCTTGGCAAAACCAACACCACCAAGGTAGATTGGCTTTTGACGAACCGATCATCTCTGACTTTGCTTTTAACACGCCTTCTCAGCGGCGGTGCTGCAGTTTTTAAACCAAAAGCACTTAGATTAGCGGTGAGAGAGGGAAGAGGAAGAAAAAAAACCCAGCAAAAACTGGTTTTCATCGAGGCAGGTCTGATGGGTAAGCTTTTAAAAAAAACTTACTTTTGTCTTTTCTTCTACCCATATTATTCTGGTTGGGGTTTGTATTATTGACGTCGCCACTGGGGCAGACTTTGTATATTGCTTGTGAAAATTTTCAATTAAACAGATTAATTGAAGAAACAGATATGTATATTGCGATAGAAAGATTTCAATTAAACAGATTAATTGAATGTTTTAATCATGCTTATGACATCGAGACTAGGAAATAAGCAATTAGACTCTGATACCATTGTAGATTTATATAAAGGACTAACCTTTTTCGGAAGCACTTGATCAATTTGTTGTTTGCTTGTATACATTTCATGGTTGGCTACTAGAGTCACCGATTAATTCACACCTCAAACTCTCAAAGCCTTGATGGTTTTTTCTTAACGTGTTTCTTCTGATAATTGCAACTAATGCGATTCTTTATTTTATATTAGGACAAACATAACCATTGGAAGTTAACGTGACTGTTCATATTTTGTAACTGCCAACAGTTTTGTTTTATCATTGTAATAAATATTATTTTTCTTCTCCCGATATGTCCACTCGCCCGTGTCCATTGGAAGGAATGGAAGTAAAAGAATGACAAAGCCGTTTGAGGAGTCGCAAGTGTTCTACTGTCATTTTTCAAGTTTTAAGACTCAAGTCCATTGATGACCTCATGGGCTAATGACAATCCCAGAAGGAGGTTTGATGCCTTAACTATGGGATACTTTTGTTAACGGACCAGATAATTCAAATTTTATTTATCATTTAGACAGAGACTTTGATGTTGTAGGGCGACGGATGCCCCTTTGCCTTTTTTGTTTGGGTATACGAAGAAATGTTCAAGTGGGCGAAGTCTTTAATCATATCTTTGAACATGGAGAATAAGTAATTGAAAATGGAACACAAGAAGTTAGAGGACATGTGTACGCTAAACAAAAGCATGTTGAAGAAGTAAAAATAAAACTTCGTGGTTAAATACCTAACAATTTAGGGCTTTATCTAAAACTTAAATGTAACATATATAAAGTAATGTTTAGGGTCTAAAATTAAAATCATAGGTTATGATTAGTCTTAGGGATTAAAATTGAAAAGAATTAAGTCTTAGGGTTTAGGATTAAAAGGAATGGCCAGAACTAAACCTTAAGGGTTGGAATTAAAAAACATTCATAAATTTAAGTCTTAAGACGACTTGGGACTGAAAGGATTGCATAGAGTTCAGTCTTAGGAATTGGGGCTAAAAAGAATGCCTAGATTTGAGTCTCTGGGTTTGAAATTACAAAGGATTCACTAGAGCTTGGATTAAAAAGGAACGCCTAGTGTTATGGCTTAAGGCTTGAATTAAAATTGATAAGGAATGAAAAAAGTGCATAGTAACTTTGAATGCATTTTGGGTTTGATTTGAGAATAAGGAAAGCATAAAAATTAAAGACTCGAATTGGTCTGGAGCTTAAGATTCTTATGAGCTTGTTATTTGGACTTAAATTTTCTTTTAATCTTATCTAGTCTCTTAAAATTTTATTTTATTTAATAAATTAATGTCTTTTATATTATGCAATCGCCATATAATTGAAAATAATAAGTAAAATAAGAAAATGACTTTTTATAGATTCACTTTAAGCTTGGGCTTATAATTGAGTCCAGTTATAAAAAAAAACATATTTGATTTGAACTTTTAAAAACTGACGGTTCAAATAAGATTTTAATTGATTTTGAAATCATGAACCTATTTAAGTTAGGTCTAAAAGAAAAGGATTAAACTTATAATTACAAACAACACATTAATTCATGTCATGATAAAGATAAGGGAATTAACATGACGGGTTTAAACCTCAATAATCTCTTTAAATTGTTTAGGCTTTACCGAACTCTTTTCTTGTTTCAACGTTGTTCGAATCCTTATCTTTTTTTATTTTATTTTCAAGCACTAACTTTATTGACTTTCACTATAAAGACAAAGAAAAATGAAAAATAATTTAGACATAATAGGCATAAGTGAAATGAATATCTAAAATTAACATTATGAAAAATAAAATAAGAGAATTATCATATAGTGTGTGTAAGATTAGTTGCTTTATTACATACTAGTGGCTTTTCTCACTTTTGGTTGCTCATTGACCCACTCACATGCTTTCTTATAGAGTTTAATGATGTTAGCACGAGTGTGACAAAGATAGAGCATTCATGTTTTTTTTTAAATGAGGGACTTGTGCTTATTTTAACTACTCTTTTGCGCTCTTTTGCCTTATTGTGTGTGTGTGTGTGTGTTTTTTTTGGGGTTTTGTTAAGGTTCAAGTTTCCTTCCCTACTTTGACCCAAGTTTCCAACAAGCGTTTAGAAGAGATTGACCTAATAATTTAGCAATGTTTGTTTTTTGACTTTCCTCACATAGGGAAATCTTCCCTTTTTGACCTAACCAATATATGTAGACAAAACTTACCACTTAAACTTAAGATCTAGGAATTTTTAATCATTTCGACTTCATCCCTTTAGTATACCCGTTGCTAAATTGAAACCATTCCTTATAAAAAATTACGAGCAAGAAACCTAAGTGGACTGCAATAAATTCCCTTCTTTGCTTCTATATAACATTGTAAAACATTATATGTTTTCTTATTGTTTGTTCGATATTATTGATATATAATCTTATGTCTTATTTCTCATACAAAAAGAAATCACGATTGTGGTTTTGTGAGATTTGTTAACTCAATAATAATCTAAAAACTTGTAATATCATCAATGAATTCTTCTATATAATACTCAACAAATAGGAAATATAAATCTAACAGTTTCATTAGATAGACCAAGCATGAAAAAAGGTCACATTCACTTTGCCTCCTTTTTTTTTACTCTCAAACACATCTTTATTACTTTGCCCCTTTTTACCTATTTTTATATTTCTTAGGGGATAACAAATTATAAAGTGTTAAAATTTTTAATATTAATTTTATTATCCAACCTTTTAAAGTTTTCAGTTAAGTATTCAAACTTTTAAAATTAAATAACTCAGTTCAAAAGGTCTTTTTCATTAATATTTTATCGATGTTATTGATAAAAAATTATGAAAACTGACATTTAAGGGGATAAATGGCTCTTCTTCTTTGTTAATATAATTTTTGAGCCTCTTATAAAAAAACACGTTAGTGGTTATATATTTAAAATATGGTTGCTTATTTAATGCTAAATAATCATGTAGAGAAGATGTCTCGTAACCTCTTTAAACATTAATCTTTTATGTGTTCTATCAATCACATTAGTAAAACATTAATGAAGAATGACCATTTAAACTGAGTTGTTTGATTTCTAATAGTTTATAAACTTTAATTGAAGATTAAAATTTTGAATACTAAAATGAAAACATAAAAAACGTTATTACGCTTTGTAATTCATTGTCCATATTTCCTAGTATTACCACATGTATTCCAATAAGTACAGCATTGCCTACTTTTGTATAACAATCACCATTCTCTTAAATGGCCCTTTTAATGTTATATCGTCAATTAATGAGACTCTATCTCCTACCACAATAGTTTCACCAATGACCAAACTTGTTACATAGTTAAGTAATATGTTTTAACAAATTCTAATAGCTAGATGTAAGTCAACCATTAAAACCTCATTTATACAGCTTTGTAATGCCAAGGTCCATATCCTCCATCTTTAATTATAGAGAGTATGTCTACCCGATAATATTGTAAGGATTGGTAACACTTAAGGAACAATAGGGCTGAGCAATATGATGTGCATACTAGATATCTATCTTTTAATTCCTTAATAATCATTTCAAAAACCATCTAAAGCTTCCTTTAACTTTATGACCACTAAAATGGAAGGATAGGTTGATTCATCTACTACTTGTTGAATGAAAAATAAGGCTTTGACATCTTTCTTTCAAATGTCTTGATTATATGCTAGTTTAGCTTTATTACAGTCTTTTTCTGGCAATCTCATTAGTCCTATGATAAGATCAATGTCTTCGTTCTCCAGCTTGCTACTTCAAAAATGTGAAAATGTTGGCAACAAACGGTTTACACTATTATTGTTGGCTATTAACTTTGTGATTTCCTCTTCTAACTTATCTCTCCCCTTGTTTCTTAGTTTTCTTTTCTCCCTATTTTGTTATTTTCCTTTTTTCTTTTTCAAAGTGTTTTTTTTATTTTTCCCAAACTATGAAACAATTTCAAAACTCACTCATTCCCTATCATCTTTATAGTAATCATTACCTCTGATTGTGAAGGCTACCTGAATCTAACATGATTAAAGCCTGAATAATAATTGACGGAACTATTGTATAGTTAATTTTTTAAATTGCATGAATACATGCTCATAAGGCCTTAAATTTAATTTGTATTTTAGTTGATCCTTCAACTCAACGATAGTATCTACCAAGCTATATATATAATTATTGAGTGTAAAATTTAAAAGGATTTGTGGTAATTGCCAGGTTTACGTATATTTCCCCCTCATTTTCATGATTCCACTAAAACATTAATAATTACAAAATATAGATGGTTAATTTATGCATCGAGAGGATAATTGTTAGCCCTTTAATAATTATAAGACCATTTTGTTAGTCATTGGTGAGCCTTTTCCAAAGACTGACACAATATGAAGAAGGTATGCTAAATGACCAAGGTAATTTAATCAAATGTGATTAAGAAGAGTTTAAGTTTTAGTTAGCTTTAAGTGATTAATCTAAATCCCTGTAGATTGATGGAAGTCCACTCCAAATATGTTCCTTTGCTTATTCTTCGTTCTTTTTATCATCCATCAACATGTGTTTTTTTAAGCCCCTTTGAGGCTTCGACAAACCCTATGGAACAAACCCTATTTTCTCTTTGTTTTGTCCTTTTATAGCTCAAAATTAGGATTTTTGGAGTCGACATGATCACCCATACTGTCATATGCATAGTTTTATCCTTTAATCTTGCTTCAATTCTTAAAAAATCATGTAGAAACATAATCCCAAAGAGTTGTACAGTCATGGACACAAGAGTGTCCACCTTCACATGATCGTGTCCCATAAGGATATCTTTAATCCTTCACTTTTCTACGTCGATTCTATCCAAATTTTACTCCTTTCGACCCATAAAGGAAATTAGGACATAAAAAATAATATGTATAAATTAACAATAAGAAACTCTCAAATAAACAAAGAATGTACTAAATATGAGATTAGAAATATAGTTTATTTAGCATTTAACAAATTCCTCCATACTTAAGCATTTGCTCGTCCTTAAGCAAATCAATTTCATTACTCTCAAATTAATAAAAAACTACTTTGAGAAACTATTAGACAAATCAATGATATCCATCAAGCTTCTCCATTATTCATTTAATTGCAAATTTTATTGAACTGTTAAACACTTAGTTAATTGTATTAAATTATAAATCAATCCAATTTAATCCATACTTCTTCAACTTTCAATAAATTCACACTATTTCATTGATGAATAAAGTGAACATACATAAGAAAAATGAAAACTTTAAACATTTTCATACCCTTTTTTAAAAATAAAACACTAAATTCAAACAATCTAAGAGCATTTAGAAGCTTGTTTGAAAAACCATCTAACCTTTTTACGCGAGAGTAAACACCTTGTCATAAATTACCCTTGTTATTAGGTCACTATCTATTATGAAATTGCTTAAAAAGGATTCACATTTAACTTAATATATGTACTAATTATCCATAAAGTATCACAATGCATATTAAGTATCCATTCTCAATATTAATGAACTAAATTGTAATCAACATAATCATCAAAACTTACAACTATTGCCTAAATAAATCATATTACAATTATAACCAAACTCATAATGAATCATCTTGTTCAACATCTTCTTAAAAATTTGTGAATTATTCATTATTAAGCTAATTATAACAAAATTGACAAGTTTGATTGTTAAGTCCATCCCCCACACTTAAGTTATAAATTGTCCTCAATGTACAAAACATACAAGAATAATGAAAACTATGAAAAATAAAGGAGGGGTGAGAATAAATAGTATTCCCCTAATAGTAAAAGATTTTCAGCCTTATCTAATTTTATTAACTTCTATCCAATATCAATAAAATCTTTTCTACTCTAAAAAAAGAGTTAATGATGTTTTCGTAACATATAAAACTCCAACAAATCTTAAGTACAAAATTAGGACCATTAAAATGAAACTATGAAAATAACTAAACTACTTACGAAAATCTTACAAACTACTTAATTAAAATAAGAACACCTAATTGTTAGGTTACCTTCTTATTGGGTTTGCCATGGATACATGCATTACATGCATGAGAATGCAACAAACACATAATCATACATGCATGCATGGATATGCAAAGAACATGAAATATAAAACTTTTTTACCTTTTGTTTTTCCTTCTTTCTTGTTTCTTCTCCTTGTTTGGGTTGTTGTAAATACCAAACCCTTCCTTAATCACGAAGAACACGCAAAGATCAAGAAGAAACAATGTATAAGGGTGATTTGAGAACTAAACTAGATGAGTTCTAGTAGATGCTTAAAATGAAAAGATATATCAAGAATCTTGTTGCCTGCACTTTGATTCATGCAACAATTGCATGAATTATAAGAACAAGACTCAAAACACCTCTCTCACACTTTAGAACTCTTCTAGAGCTCCTTATGCTCTCACTTGAGTGTGTAAGAGGTGGTAAGACCTTGTGTATATAAGTGAAGAAATCACTTATGTACCCATTCATGTCCTCTGTCACGATCGTGGCCTCGTGGCCTACTTAAAAAAATAGGCTCACCTTCGGCCACGACTGTGGCCAATGAGCCGTGATCGTGGCCTACTTAAAATTAACCATACACATTATGTTTTTCATCCGATATTTTATGAACGTGACCCTTAAGTTCCTGGTTATTTTAGGCATTTGAGTTAACTCTTAATTCAAGAAAATCATGAAGGGTTTCATGATTCCAATTTGCTGGAATATAAGTAGATTAATATACAAAATCTTCGATAGTTAATTATCCAACTTATGAACCTTTTCGCAGACAATTACCGTTTAATTCATCCTTTCACCATACTATACCTTACTTGGTTTGGAGTATGGGCTATATGTCAACTCCCACTAGACTGACTCCGTCACATCTAGTCCAAGTGATGTTAGTTCTTGTCCTGGGATCTCATTACTTTATGTGTCATTGAAGACTCTCTTCATGACATATAATTGCTCTGGCCAAAGACTCCTGAGTAATGACCCAACAAGAGGTCATGAGTATCATCTCCTTTTATCAGGAGTGGTGAATTCTTTATTAGATACCCAATTACCTTCGAATACCAATAGCTATACCCAATCACCACCCTAAGAGCGACCTCGTCTTAAGGTAACAAGGAATGACGTCAAAGCATATAATTAATATCCAAGATATACTTGAGTACCTCAAGTCTAAGGATATTTGTATCATTGCTAGGATAAGATTAATCATTGACATTTGATAGATCATCCATATGATAATCTCATAGTGGTTATCCGATGTACTTCTACCCTTAGTAAACATCCACATGTTAACTCTAAACATTTTATACTTACAGTTTGTGAGATCCACCATTTGATCAAATCAAGGAGTATAACATGTGCTAGTCTGTCTAGATTAATAATGTCCTGTCTTGTTAATCCTATGACTAGGGATTATTTAGATACTAACACAATTGCATATGATAGGAATCTCATTATCATGATCTCATCATGATTTCCTTCATGCTATGTTTTTATATCATGGACTTCATTAATTCGATTTAAGATCAATATCAATTCATATATAAATGAATATCAAATTAATGAAAAATGTCTTTCACTTTATTAATCAAAATAAAGTTAGTACAAAAGTGCTAAAGGTGATTGCCTTTAGAGCACTACTCTAACAAGTTATTGGTTATATGTCTAAAAACTTTAGTTATAAGCATTTTCTATATTTGAAGTCCTAAGACTCAACTCTATAAACAAGTTTATTATATTAAATAGAAAATTGTCTTTTTTGCAAGCCATGTTTTTTGTTGAAAAGAGTCGATAATTATCTAACCTTGTATTTCTTCTTTGTAGCTTTTGGTTGTCCGTCCGTCTAGGTAAGTCGTCCAACTAATTTCTACCATATGTTTCGCTTTAATATTATGAGTATTTGGGTTTGGGTGTGAATGCAAAGGAGGTGTTAGTTTTGTATTATGTTGTTCACAATATTCTTAAAATCATTAATGAGTTTTGATGTCTTGTTTTAATAGTTTAAGTATTTATGTTTGGTATATAGGATGGTATATAGGCTGGAAAACCTATGATGCAGCTCCCATAAGACTTATCGGTGAAATATTCTACAAACCTAGAAATCACAGTGAGAAGTCCCTTTCTCGAGTCACAGGTGTAAACAATGTCACGTACCTAAGAATTTGTTTGAATTCAAACATAGTATACGAACTTGTACTGATTAATTGAGAAGTAGTAATTTGTATTGATTTAT
This sequence comes from Erythroxylum baracoense, assembly GCA_025629805.1. Lineage (NCBI taxonomy): Eukaryota > Viridiplantae > Streptophyta > Magnoliopsida > Malpighiales > Erythroxylaceae > Erythroxylum > Erythroxylum baracoense. The sequence continues at coordinate 11,578,112 of JAOTAY010000005.1, forward strand.
CATTATATTATATAAAACGAGGATTGCATTTAATAATTCAGTTATTTACTTTTAGTTGTATAGCTAGATAGATAAAAGTTGGATGTCTCATCAAAAATGGTCCACTGAATATATAGAAGGAGTTACGAGTTTCATGTAATTTGTAAAAGATCAAATAGGTGATGAATGCTGTATTCATTGTCCATGCGTAGATTACTTAAATGTTAATATTTAAATTCAAGATGTGGTATATAATCACTTGCTAATCTAAGACATAAATAAATTTTGTACTTCATGGCTTTATTATGATGAACATAAGGAAGCATGTCATAGTATAAGTGTTTGTACAAGTGTTGATGATATCAACAATAATGATGGTGATGATGGTGATGATGGTGATGATGATGATGGATTGGCATAAAGGTGAATGGGAATATTACTAGCATCAATGTGAATGGGAATATTAAGTGCAAATGGTTTAATCTTGTTGATATGAAGGTGAATGGGAATATTACTATCATCAATGTTAATAAGACATGGTGTGATAATGACCTTTTTTTCCTTTAAAGTTAAGTGAAGCAAGTTTTATACCTCAATGATACTGTATTAGGCAACAATTGAAAGGTTGTCCAAAAGTTGCAACATTGAAATCTCTTCGAATTTTTTGAAAAGGATAATGGTCTAATAAGTGAGGATGGTAATAAAGTATATCAAGAGATTGAATCGGAGTTGAATAATGAAGGCATTCGAATAGAAGATGCAGATATTTCATCATTCCATAAGAGACATGTTGAT
>JAOTAY010000005.1:11578985-11636151 GCA_025629805.1 Erythroxylum baracoense
CTAACATAATTACACATGATAGGAATCTTATTATCATGATCTCATCATGATTTCCTTCATGCTATGTTTTGTATGATTGACTTCATTAATTCGATTTAAGATCAATATCATTTCATATATAAACGAAAATCAAATTAATGAAAAATGTCTTTCACTTTATTATTCAAAACAAAGTTAGTACAAAAGTGTTAAAGGTGATTGCCTTTAGAGCATTACTCTAACACTTCTAACTATCATTTCTTTATGAGTCTTATAATTGGACTTCTTAGCAAGTCCTTATTTAACCTAGATTTATAATCAATGGCTTGCTTCTATCCACTTTCCTATATGAAGGTTCACTAGCTTGCAAATAGGTCATATGCTGCAAAATAATAAGGATATAAGGTATCAAATTAATAAAATAGAGTAAATCCACTAATGCTTTTTTTAGTAACTAACTGTCAATATACAAGGAATAATAATACCCCTTGGATCTTCGATTGAATCCGAAATTTTATTTTGTGAGAAGTAGGAACCCTTTGTACTTAAGACGACTATAATTTCTCAATAGCCTCCTTACTTAGCTCCTCCCCTTTGTCTTCTTATATGTAATCCTTCTTCTCTTCTTAAATAACTGCTTCCTCCATTTCTTCTTCCTCTATCTTCTTTGTCATCTCATCTACCTTCTTTTTCTTAAAAAAAGGTTCTTAATTTTCTTCAACCCCTAGCTTCCTTCCACTTTATAAATTTATTGTATCTGTTTGTCCCCTCAAATTTAATTAATGTATTCGGGCACAACACTTGACTAGTTAGTTGTAAGGGGGCAGCCTCAGTTAATACAATGAATTTTATAAGAGCATCTTCAACATGTCGCTACCCCTATTGGTTTTGTTTTTATAGAAGTCCAGATGAAGTATAATCGTTCCATGGACATTCATAATAATTTCTCCACTCTAGCGTATAAATATTCTCATATGAGGTGTTTTGAGGCCACTTCTGCATGCAAATTGGGTACATTCATGATTAAGGTGAGGTGATCACGCCCATAGATGTCACAAGGCTAGTTTTGTATACTAATTGGGAGCTCCCACGTTAATGATTTTTGACATTCTTGAATAGGGTGATCACCCCCACAAATGCCACGTTATGTTAAAAATGTCAATTAAGTTTTCAAAGCACCCAAAGATGCCCTAAGTGATGGCCTAACATAGTCTCCTTGAGAATACTGTCCTTTCCATCCTTTTATTATGTTTGGTAGATGTAACAATGACTATTCAAATCCTAAAAATAAGCCACAAACATAAGATCAAGAAATAAAGCTATAAGGATAAGCAAATAAATACAAAGATCAAGAAATAAAGCTATAAGGATAAACAAACAAATACAAAAATAAAAGAAATAAAAACACCTAAAATGACTAGATTAATAAAAATAAGATTTTCCTAATATTAAAGTCTTCGACGACAGTACCTAAAACTTAATAGATTATGATTTTATGGTTTTAAACCGCAAGTGTATGGTGTAGTTATAGCTAGCACTGCAAGTCTAGGTTGATCACACAAGGATTAGAATTATTAGTAGTTACCGTCTTTATATTATCTAGTCTAACAATTTATGGTGATAATAATGTAAAATTCAAACAACAAACTAAAATAAAGCAACACAATTGAATAACCAGAAGAAAGATTAAACTAAAAATAATTAAAGGAACTAGTGGTACCTGGTCTTTGGATCCCTCTAAGACAATCTAATTTATACGTCATTGGACCATAAAATTTCTTCAATTATGCTAATATCTTTCTCAATACTATTAGCATATAATCCTCGGTTAATTAATTAAATTCTTTATAGTTAAAATTCCTAAGATTGCATCCATCGATTGGTAATATTTACAATTAGGTTTGACCCTAATCTAGAGGATTTATGTCTACCTATCTCTATGTTTATATACAACTCCTTTCAATTATTGTAAATCCATTCATACAAAAGGATTTCTTAATCTCAATTACTTGAAGTCATACATGAAATAATATGCTAGTAATATCAATTCAATGATGATTAAGAATACATAATTAAATTTCAAATGAAACTAAAGAATGAATTAAGTTAAAATAAAGTCACTAAAAGGTCTATCTAAAGGTTTATCTAATCAATTACTAACAAAATTTTAGTTCATAATCATAAGATCAAGACTAAAGGAAAAATAGAAAACTAAAATAACTATGATGAGATCCTTTTTAATCTTAATGAATCCAGTTTAGATTGATAAAAATTCACTCCAAATATGTTCCCTTGCTTATTCTTCCTTTTATCATCATATCCCGTCACTATATGTTTTCTTGAGCCTCCCTTAAGCCTCTTATGAACCCTTTGAACTCCACCTATTTTCTCTTCGTTTTTCCCTTTTATAGCTCAAAATTAGCATTTGTAGAGTGGACACAGTTACCTATACGATCGTGTATATGATCGGGTCCCTCAATCTTGCTTCAATTCTTAGAAATTTGAGTAAAAACATGGTCCCAAAAAGTTATAGGGTCATGGATAAATGGTTTCATTCATAGACAGATTTAATCATTTACTTTTCTGCCTCGATTCCATCTGAGTTTTGCTCATTTTGACCAATGAAGGTAATTAGAACCTAAAAATATAATATAAACAAATTAAGTACCAAAAATGATAAGAAATTTTCAAATAAATAAAAAATGCACTAAATATGGGAATAAAAATATAGTCTATTTAACATTTATCAATTGACTTAGTGTAAGTAAGAGATTGTTGGTTTATGCTCTATAACTAATCAATTGGTTATACTTTAGTGACATAATTATTTAAAGGCATTCTTTATCTTATATTTATTTAGATGTATATCATAAAGTCCATATAATAAATCTATATTATAAATAAAATTATAATGAGATCATAATTATAAGATTCATATTGTATTTATGTATTATTCCTAAATTGTTCCTGGTTGATATTATCTTGATGTTGGACATTTATATTTCTTCCTTATGAAATAAGTAGTTGTTCTTATAAGTTGAAGTATAGAAATATTTAAAGAAACGAGTGGTGCTTGATAAAGAACAAATTCAATGAACTAACTCTATATGAAAATTCTATTTAAAACATTACTTATATGTGTATGGAAACCCTCTTTATAATGATTGCCTAAATGATCCTTTGACTTATGAAATAAGTAGTTAACCTCGTAGGTTAAAGTATAGAGATATTTAAACAAATAAGTGGTGCTTGATAAAGAACAAATTCAATGAACTAACCCCTATATGAGAATTCCATTTAAAACATTATTTATATGTCTATGAAAACTCTTTTTGTAATGATTGTATAAGTGATCCTTTGATTTATGATCTCCAAAGTGTCTCATATAAGAATTGTTGTATTTTGATACTATTTATGACATATCCTTATTAAGAGTAACTCAAGCAATAGTCATTGAATATAACATGAATTATATAAAGGTAGTTGAGTGATCAGTATAAGATTCATCACCTTAAAGTGATTAGGGAAAATGTTCCACTGTATTCAATTAGTGTTAATCTAGAAAATCCTTATCCAAAGTGAAATGATACTTTGAAAATAGTTTTTAAATGTCACTAATAAACTAATAGTGGAGAACTAATATGATTGAATAAAAATAAAATAGAGATTAATTAAATACTCAATGTCTAATTAGAATATTATATGATAAAATAATTGAATTATACAAAAAATGCATGGAAAGGATAATCAAAACTACTTTAATATTCCTAATATTTAGATGATAATGACGCATCATTAAAAGTCATTCTTAACGTATTGATATATATTATTTAATTAAAAAATTAAAGATAAATTATCTTATCCTAAATATGATTTAAAGTTATAATTTATATCCATTGTCACCATATTTAAGAACCTAACGAGTCAAACATAAAAAATAAAAGAGAAAATTGTATTTTAATCAATTTATACTTTATTATAAAATTTGAAAAACTTTAAAATTAGATATGAGATATTTAACAAATTCAAGTATATTTGAAATTAACATTTTATTTCAATTAAATTATTAAAAAGGTCTAAACTATAGTATAAATAGACTTATCCTTGAAATGAAATAACACTTCTGACCTACCCTCTTTATAAGATTTATAAAGTTCTTTCATCATATCTGTATGAATATTATTAAAGGTCCAATAAGTTATGGTAATTACGAAGAGTCAATTTTAAAGATGTTTTGAAGGAAATAACAGAAAAATGATCAAATTAAATAATAAAGTATGGATTTATAAATAATATTTTATTATATTTATGCCTTAATCGCGATCTTTGACTTTTAAAAAATCAAACAAGACAATTTGGTATTATTCCACTATATGCAAGAACGAATCTCACCCAAAAAAAAATCCAACAAAAGGAACGTAAATAGATGCCAATTTCATTTCAGTAAGAATAATCTTTTTTGTTGCAATGAAGGAAAGAAGAAAAACAATGCAAATTGGACCAAATTACTGCAGTAGAGGCAAAATTGGGCACATCTTAACATTTTCTTTCAATGTAAAGATACAAAACAAAGAAGGGAGCAATCACACAAGTGATCATAAGACATTTTTGGACTATTGAATGAAATAATATTGTCAGTTGTCGCCACCGCAGTTGATGGCCAACATCACTTCTCACCATCTTCAACTCTAACTGCTAATTCTTATATGCCATTGTATGAAATGGAGCTGATATAACAGAAAAATTTTCCTCTCTGAAGTGTATACAAATGCACCCTCTAGATCATTTCTTTTCTTTTGTACTGAATCAATTCACCGCAATGTAGAATCTCCCACTTCTATAGGTATTGAGCTTGTATTCTTTCTCTGTTTTGTTCCCACCAGAGCTTCGCATGCACTTCCCCGAACCTTTCACGACTGTATAAACAGATAGGGAGTTCTCATGACCTTATTGAAAATTAAAAACTAAGAAATACTACTTCCAAATTAATACAGAACCATGAAAGCTTGCCACAAAAAAGAAAACTAGTGAAGACCCAAAAATTGAAATCCTTTTATTGTTCTAATTGTATCCCATTTTCTGTTGTGCCATTTTCATTTTTAGTTCAGAGAATTCAAGTGTAGAACAAATATAAGCTTTTGTTACCTGAACCTGACCCGCCGGAGCTCCCTAGTGCCATCCACTAATTGTCTAATTGTAATGTATACTCCAGGCTCATCTTGCTCAACCCATTCTGCCTCAATATCACTAGCATTGCTAACAGAGATGGAAGGTTCATCTCTAGACGATGTGGTTGTCCTCGATGGGTCAAAAGATGCTTCGCCTCTTGGACCAGTCATACTGTATCCACTAGAACCACCATAGTAAAGTTGCCCACCACCATGATCCACATGTTCAGATGGAAAATACCCTTTACTTCCAGGAGGTCTATGATAGTTTCTTGGTGTGAAAGTTGGAGCTATGGGACTATCCTTCGCAGATTCTATTCTTGTGTAAGTTGAATCCCTCGGCTGATGAACAAGACAGTCATTCTGTTAGCACTATTAAGGAGTTTTTACTGTGTAAGATTTAAGATAATTAAAGACACAAAGGATATACTTTTATGCTTAAATCATAGGTTATAAAAAGAAGTTCATAGCCATCTTTCTGTAAGGTTCATTGCATCTCATCTCCTTTTGTCAGCTGCTGAGTTTATACTTACGAGAATAGTGAAAACCAGGGCCTAATACAGGTCTTGCATTATCTCGCATACCAAACCAAAGGGCATTGGCAACATAGTTTTCACTTTTTACAGTCAACCAACAGCTGCAAATGATAGTATGTTCACAATATCTAAATATTTGTCACGTATATGATTTTATCTTTATGGTGTGAAATTTATGCTACCAATTTCCAGCTACAAAGATACAGGTGTTTACTCAAAGGGATGATTTGGGCTTGATGAGCATACGAAGGTGGTCAAAAAAAGTTTCAAAGCTAGTGAATCTGGAAAACTGGTTTAGGCTATTAAGCTTAAAGGTAGCTGGTATGAAGCCTTTGTCAGCAAAAACCAGGAAAAGAGGAAAGGAATTTGAATCTAAAAGAACTAAGTGAATCTAAATTTCAGAGACTTTGAATTCAACATAAGAAGAGATTTACCTCATCCTCAGACCTTGGTGGAGTGTGAAGAGCTTGACGATTAAACCTTTGGACATTGTAGAGCTCCATGATTCTGTCATAGTTCTCACCCCACCACCGTTGAGCTTCCCATTTATTGAACATCTCTCGGCTTCAAACTCCAAATATCCAAGAAATGTAAGTTCATGCTTGTAGAAGCTAATAAGTTCTAAGAATTTAGCGCCTTATAAGTAATTGAAATGTATTCATGTTGTTCTAATTTATGATATTCAAGACAAGAATACAGCTAGGCATACTAAAAATTTAACTAAAATATATAGAATCTACAAGCTCTCATGAACAGGTGAGTTCTTGAACCTATTGATCCCTGAAACTTCTTTTTTTTTTAAATTTCTAGTGAAAATCCAAGTATCTCCGAAATTACTTGATACATGATTGCTGCTCATCAAACGGCAGGTAAATAATAGCATACAAGATAGGGAAGATGGAGAGACTTAGAGTTTTAACTTTTAATTCCGAAAAGCAGGGAGTTAACAAGGGATATCTACTACACACCTGAAGCGAATACGCTTTAGATCATTTCCACCATTAGGAAGAGAAACAAAGGTAATATGAACACCGGGCTCCACCTGTGCCATCCATTCCTTGGGTTCATCCTCGTCCTCAAGCACTACATCACAGGACTCCACTCCTCTAGGGATGTGATCACCGCTGAAAGCTGAACTGAATCTTGAGTCTGCTCTCGTGCCGCGATGATGGTGACCACCACTTGTAAAATCCCATGCAGGTGTTGAGCTTGAGCTTCCACCTCCAAGGTAGGGATATGGTACACCTTCTGAAGCAGTATCAAAGTCAGGATACGGCCGATGACCTTTCTTGTCTCCGGTGGAGCTTGTGCAGGGCTTGCATTGCCGGTAAGCTCCTGAGAATTTCAATGCCATATCCTTTATCTGCAACATTGTTGAAGTTCAAGGTTGTCAAGGAATTCTATTAAGAACTATACACTTCAGCTGATTTTGGAGCAAGACACCAATGATTTATCTCTTTTTTTTATTTTGCGTAAAACCTCCACGTGTTTAACCTCACAAACGATCGTAAAAGAATAAGACAATGATGTAGTGAGTTCAAAGAAGAGGACATGAAAGAGGAATTTATTCCAGTACAAGTATTCTTTGAGTTGCAAAAGAAGAACTTGGCATGATTTGATTGTTAAAAGAGTACCCTGTATAAGTTCTCAATCAAAAGCAAGTGGAGAAAGCTTGTATATGAATAAAACAGAGTCAAGAATTAATGCAAAAAATGCAGATTATTATTTAGTTTCTTGTACGATTATATAAAGACTAGAGAACTAGACCTTATGTTCATTCCTTCTCCATATAATATATGGTATAAACATCTTTGAGATATGGTGAGTAGACAAGAATCCAGTGGTGGGTCAGAACAAGGACATTGCAATGTCCATTGTTAAGATGGCCCCTTTCTTTTCTTAAAGATTTCACTATTGCTTAAGATGGGGAATATGTTGTCACCATTCTATTCTGCAACCCCATTTTGCATACCGAACTGTGTTGCTATATTAGTACTTAAATATCCTCATAATGGAGCTGAAGAATATAGGTACTTCACTGACAGGACTCAACAGCTTGTTATCCTTCTTTTTGTTTGTAGTGAAACTTTAAAGTCGAGCTAGTGCAAAGTCTGGCCCAGAATTTCTGGAAATGACAAACCCTTTCATACTTGGAACAGTATCCACCACTATTGCTTGAGAAAAAAAAAAAAGGGATGGTTTCTTCAGTTGGCTTGAAGTTAAAGTATCATTTTTGGATTCTGAAGTGGACAGAAATGTAGGATCAGTTGCAGAATTCCTGGAAATGATTTGACTTCCCACTTGGAACAGGACAAGAGCATATCATCTTTACGCAAAATTATTATGTTTTAATAAAGAATATTTATGGAATTTGGTAGTCAAAGCCACTGAAGCCACTCCTACTCCTAAAAATGCTTAAAACTTGGTGAAAATGATGTCAGCAGTCACCACCAAACTCTAGGGAGCTAGCGAGGGTTGAGGGGTTCTAGTTGGTATGTCAAAGTCGGGAAATACTCTGTAACTAGGCACCTTCATTGCAGCACTACAACTACTACTGACAGCTCATGTAGAATAGGCACAGGAGGTTGTTGACATCACATACACTTATTACCTCAACACCAAAACCCAAAATAATATGATTTTCATGAATTGGTATTTATTTAGAGAACATTTTGGCACAACTTTTACATTTAGTTCAAAAATCCAGTGAATGCTTCTGAGGCATGCCATTTATGGAGGTAACAAAACAAGATCAAGCACAATACACGACTACTTCAACTAAACAAAATAAGTTTATTCTTGTAATTAAGATTTTTTTCCTTTGACCATTGATTTTTTTTCCGACCAAAGAATTTTATGTTATGTAAGAAAAGAAAACCTTTTTTATTTTAATTACAAACGCTGATTTTATATATTAAGGAGAATCTTTTGAGATAATGAATACAGACATAAAATTATATTAAATAGTTACTATAGATGAATAGTTACACAGGCAGAAGTCAGTCAGAATGAGAAGGCCTGTCAAATAAAGTAAAAAAGCCGAAGGTCGGACCCAGTGGGGGTCCACTATATCTCATGGACCTATGATTTTGTTTGGTTTCACAGACAAAGGAATATTATATAAGGCAAAAAGCTTAACAGCAAAAGCAACACAAACTAGAAAAAGAAGCATTTAATATACACACATATTACAGAGACAGGCGTATATACTAATATATAGTACACAGAGATAGAGGTATAGGTATAGGCCAGTATTAGGGATAGGTAAGGTAAAGAACCTGTGTGGTCAGGCTTTTGACGGCTTCTTTGGTATTGGGTGTTCCACTTCCACGCGCCGCTCCTCCTCCACCTTCTTCCTCCTCTGCCACCGGCTTTGTACATGCTATGCACGTAAACATCTTCTCTTCAATTCACTTTCAACCTTTCTAGCCCTCTGCCCATGCGACCAATCAAATGTTAATGAATACAAATTGTAAGAAACATTAGCAAATGAAGACACTATCAACTCCACTAAATTTGTAAAAGGAACAAATTGGGTGGATTCTACTAAGCTTATGCTTTTGGCCAAGGGGGGGAGACACAAACATTCTTTCATGTCCTTGATGAGATAGACAACCTTGTATGGGCCCTTAAATAAGACGGCAATAAAATGTGAACATGCATAACCATATTTACATTGCAAAGTCATATAAAGAAAAAAGAGATTTTTTCTTTCCAATTCCACCACATCATTTTACCCCCAAAAGAAAAGAAAGGAAAATAGCCCATCAAGGATTGGAAAGAGATGGGCACATAGAAACACAAAGAGAAAGGACAAAACTGATGGTATTGAATGCGAAAGAAACTAATAAGAATTTGAGATTTGATGTTATGGTTGCGTTTCTAAGCTCCTATTCTTAAAGAAATGGCAACGGGGAGGTTGTTTTTGGAGAAAGACAAAAAGGAAAAAGATAAAGAGGTTCAAGTCTCGGGATCAGAGAAGACCTAGACACAATAATAACAGCAGTGAGTCACGTCATAGAAAAAGAAAGAAAACAAAGGAAAGGAAAAAGATTTGGGACATTGGCACAAAGTTGGTCTAATTAGATAATGTGTGCGCACATCCTCATTGCTTTTAAATTTTAATGTACAAACAATAAACATTAGAAAGAGATATAAAATGTGGAAGCCGAAGTTTCTGAAAATAGAAAGATACAAAAATCAATTCACACATTCGTTTCACTGTCATTTTTTATCCAACCAATCCATAGATGAGAAGGGTAAATTTTGTTTCGCATTTTTTTTTTCTAGTTGTTGGTGGGGTAATAGAAAAGAGAAGAATTAAAATGACAAATGGATCATAATTATCGAAAACGACATAGCCTTAGGAACGAAGACCCCTCAAAGAGGAAAAGAAAAACATAGCTCTTCAATCTGTTGTTATAATTTCTTTCTTAGCTGTCTGCTTTATATCTCATTCATAAATCTTCAGTCCTTTGTGTCCAGATATGCTTAGTTTTGCCTCTGCTTTTCGTTCCCTATTTCTTTCACTTTCTCTTCTTACCTCTGGCTCTTGAAATTTCACCCAATTAACTGCAGGTTCTATGCCCCGAAGAAATAAACAAACGCATAAATAGGTTACTGAATAAGCAATATATCAGAGTACTTGGAGAGAAATTCTGGAGAAGCTAAAAGCATTAAAACGCCTGTTGAAAAGGAAATCACTTGAATGGCAACTTGGAACCTTATTGGGATCTGGAATTTAGTGAAATTTGGGTCCAGATATTTGAATAAGATTGAGAGGCAAGAAAGAGAGACAAATAGGAGGAGTAAAGTGCAGCTCTGTTTGGTTGCTGAGAAAAGTCAAAAAGAATAAAACAAAACAGAAGCAAGAGAGAGAGAATCTGAAATTCTTTTCTTTAGCAACTCTAAAACACGCAAATAAAAAATCTTTCATAGCAAGGTGCAAGTGATCAAATAACAAAAGAAGAACCTAATACCAAAAATAATGCAACTTGTTGAAGCGATGAGAAAGTGAAGGAAACAAAACAACGGAACAAAGAACTAAATAAAAGGAAAACATCAGAAACCAAACAAAGCTCTTACCTTGATCAGTTGCTTCTCAAAAACACACACCGTTCAACGTTAGCTTAAATCTTCAGAAAACAACAACACGCATCAAATGTCAACAAAACCGTCGGCTATTTACAGGTGGATACAGAGCAGCAAACCCTCTGTTACTTTGCGAACTCAAATATTCTGTTCACTGACACGCAGAAATCAATGAAGCAAAGATACACTTATGATTTTTCTTATCAGTGGTGGCTTAGAAAAGATCATGACCGCAATCTCTGTTACTGCTACACATACGAGACTAGTAGTAGCAGCGGCAATAGTATTGCTGGAAGCTATGAAACAAAACAACAAAGGGAAGAAAAGAAATGGAATGTCGGAAAATTTCTCCGGCTTGAGAAAAAATTGTGGCTGTGTATCCGCAAACAGCTATTAAAAAAAAACCGGCAAGTTCCGACAGCGGAAGCTGGCGATCGCCTGTGAGAAACAACACTTACAGACCAGGGAAAAGGACAACTTGGGTTTGTGGCATTTATTAGGGAAAAAACATATGGGCTTGACGCCGTCAGTTTTCAACAGTTAAATTTAACGTGAAGCTTAGAATTTTCAATTTTTAATTAGTTTCTTGATATTAAATTAATAAATTTAGATAAAGAGAATTATTTAGGAGAAAAAGAGATAATAATGATACAAACAAATGGTCTCGAGAAGTGAGGACAGTGAGGACCCACATGTTTGGATGACGTAAGGGGGGATCTCTTCCGTGTAATAGTAGATGTTGATCCAACGGCTGAGATTGATCAGAAGATATTTTGACAGGTGAAGGAACTATCCCATCAAGTGTTTTTTTTAATTATTTAATTTCTCTAATACTCTGAATTTTAGTTAATTGAGAAAAAGCATTGGATTGAAGTGGTGGGAGGATGAGGGCAGGAGGCATGGCATAATTGGAAGAGAAGCAAAGAGCTGTAATTAATGTGAACTTGTTAGTATGCCCATTCACTAAGAAATCCTTTTAGATTTCTACTTTTTTTAGTCTCTTTTTTCAAGAAAGGTATCGTTGGATCCCAATTACTTTACAGATCAAGAATAAATGAGAAACTAACATATCATTAATTTAAGAACATTTTTAATTCATTAATAACTCACTATTTCTTAAGAAACTTGCATCCAATTAAAACACTGATACAATGCGATACTCTTTTGATTGGGGATAATTAGCTCTTTTGCTCCAAGGAATAGTGTATTTAATTTATATGAAGGTCTTTTTTTTTGTCTGGATCTTTTGTCTAATTTTATAGTGTCTTATTTTGCCCCCTAAATATCAGTCATTTATTTATATGAGTCTCACATGGATCTTACATAAATAAATGCAGGACTCGTATAAATAAATGACAAAAATTCTTGAGATAGAATAAGACACTATAAAAATTAGACAAAAAAATCTTACCTCTTTTCTAGGGGTGTTTTTGAGGGTTTAGAGCTGCATGGAATGTCTTTTAGCGGCGGGTTTATCTTGGAAGGCTTTGAAGTTTTAAAGACGGCTTGTTTGAACAATGGATAAGACAGATAGAAAACTTTTCCGTAATTAGTAACATCTGGACATAACATTGTGTTATAGATGGATCGTGTGGTAGGAATATGAATTATATACAACTAATTAAAATATTTATTTTATAAATAAAACCATTGATATTTAATTTGATCTTGAATATTTACAGCTATTTTATGCAAATACTTTTGAATTTTTTTATGTTAATGCAATTTATTCCCAAACCTTACCAATAAAAAGTGTAAGAAATTAGGCAAGAATGATCTAATTTAACATATCTTATGATGTCCACACGAAAAGAAACATTTTTTTTTATAAAGCCTAGTTACTGAAATACAGCGCTGAACTGCAACTATTAGGAATTATATATATTAATTGTGGTGTGCACATGAAAATATGTAAATACTAACTGCTAGCTTTGCAATCAAAAGGCAGCATGCATGACGAGTGGATGCTGATACAATACTTGCTTCGCCATATATGCTAAATAGTAAGTTACATTTTCATATTTATTCTGTGAACATTACAATGTTTGCAATGCAAAGCTCTTTTTGAATCAGATGAACTAGCAAGGCTTTGAACTGAGCAAATAAGATAAATTTTGTTGAGGTAAACAAAACTTCCGACACTGCAAAGGATGTAAGGAGTCAGTCAAGAAGGTTGAAAATCCAAACGGGAGATCTCTAATCTTGTCAAAAGCTAAGAACAGACAAGAAGTGGGTTTGGTTTATGGGACATGTCTCATTGTGTAGTGATAAACCAGAGCAAGAGTATGGTGTGCAACTCAAGAAGCCTTTTCCAATCTTTGATCAGTGATATTGGTACGGTAAGAATAGGTCCATTTGGTCACTGACTAAACCGGCTGTGACCGGTGACTACACATTGGGTCTGTTCTGTTGGGCAGAGTACGTTTTACACCAGATAGATGTTACTGAGGACTGTTGTCGGTTGTCAGCTCCAACTCTGGAATTGCCATTTGGTTGCTTGCCTGGCTGTTGGTCTGGTTTGGGTTTGTATAATTGTATGTATGATGTGGATGTGTGTTGTAATATGTATGTAATATGTAAATAATGTTATTAGAATATGCACGTCTTGTGCTTTGCTTTTAGCTTTAACCCACTTCCTGTGCTCTTGTTCTTCGGCTTTATTCCTGGGGCTAGCCTGTCTTTACGCAAAGAATGCTTGAAGTACAGGGACAACCCAGACAATAAAAGGAAAAAACACATACCCGTAATTTACACCCAAATCTATCTATCTTAAGACATTCTTTTTTGTTTTGTTTACCAGAATTTGCTTGCAATTTGCAATGCAACGTGTCACTGCGTGGACATCTAAGCTTTTGGTAAAAAAAGGTTCTCCGCAAGATCGTCTTAGACAAGAAAAGCATAGTCAAGGTACCAAAAGCATTCAAAACACTCCTCAATGCTCATGCCCATCACTTAAGAGTTTGTTTCTCTCTTTTTTCAATTTTAGTTTTTGAAACAAATTCAAATTTTAATCACTTTAATTACAGCTTTCTCATTTTATACTCATCTTTTCTCTAGTACCAATGTGTCTAAAGAAAAGATCAACAACGGGAAGATGTAAACACTAATTTGGTAACATGTCAGGTGAGCGGGATCCCTATGCTTTAAAGACCAATCACTTGAATATGATTAGGTTTTAGCAGAAGGATTGATTTCGTCTTGCATTCAGTATCAGCATTAGCATTTAGATTCCTCTCAGCGAATGAGCAACCTAATGCAATTATACTGATCTCCCTAGATTGATTGCAGTATGCAAATTTTTTATTATCACAGAATAGCTTGTAAAGTTATAAATGATTATCGTAAATGTTCTTTATAAAAATTCAGTACCGAAATAACTTTAAGAGGTTCAAAGAGATTTCAACTATAAGTTGAATAGAATATCACCTAACTACTATTAATGTAAAGAGTGATGATTTAAAATTTTAAATTGCAATTACAAATTATGTGAATATAATTAAGACAAATTACAATAATAAACTTAAAACTGTAGTTGCAGTTGCAGACATGAGATCCAGAATGGAACTGTGAAAGCACCTGAATAACTTTTTTGTCAAAGTAATATACAAAATGTAGGAAAGAAGGGAGGCATGAAAGGTAAGGTGTGGGAGATTAGACTTTATTTTAACGTTAGGAATGTGCGGTCTTGAACTGGTGTGATGATGCATATTATGGTACGTTGAAAAGTTTGTATTATAAAAGGAACATTCAGTCGATCAACTCTTTCAAAAGCAAATCTCTCGGTCTCTCTCTATCTGAAGCCCTAGCCTTTCCCCATTTCCAATGCCTTTGATTATAACTTTGATTTTGCAATGAGTTCCTTTTCTTTTTCCTACGATGAAAAACACAAACCATTAGGACTTACCGCTTCCCATGTTAAAAGAAGAGACGCAGCTGTACTTTGGTTTAAAATAATTTAATGTTTTAAATTCCATTTACCTTAATTACAAATTAACTTAAAGATCTGCAGAGACACTTGAAATGATAAAAGAGAAACCAAATCATCCTCGTGATAGTAAATTCAAAATACTCCTCATGACCCACCTGCGGAGAAGTTTTATTTGGCTAAAAAGTTGATAAAAGTGATGATCTTATTACAAAAAATTTCAAAGGAAAGGAATTCTTCGTAGGAGTTTAGGCAAATAAAACCTATGACTTATTAGATCAATTTCAAGTGAATCAGTCTATGGATATTATAATCAATGCTAACAACCATGGCCATGTTCCTACTTTAAGAAAGATCTTTTACTGATGGTCGTATTTGGAGAGCCACTACTAATGTTTCTTTCGTGACAACATTTTGGTCACTACCTCCTATCTACCTTTAACCTTTCAATTGATGGTTTAGAGCTGCGGTTGCGGTCTCTCTAATTGTTACATAACAATTAAAACAAATGTGGAGGTTCCTTTCCATCTCCAATATATATATATATATATATTGGATGGCAAACATTTCAGGAGTTCATAAACAATATAAAATACACTACAACAAAGTTGATCTTTGGCTACAAAAAAAAAATCATAGCTAAAAGTATAAAAAACGTCACTAATATTTATTGGCTACAATTTAGTTTCGTCACTCAAATTTTGTCAAATTCTTATAGTTGAAAACTACAAGGACATTTTGTAGTAATCGTCGCTAATAGTTTTTTCCTATGGTTTATTTTCATACTAAAAAATTGTAGCAACGATTTGAGGAATCGTCACCAATAAATTTTACTACGCTTCTTTTTCATAGCTAAAAACTATTACCTATGTTTGGCTACGATCCTGTAAACATAGATAAGTACAAAAAATGTAGCGAAAATTTTTTAGCTACATTTCAAATATTTTTAGTTATGTTTCTAAAAACGTAGGTAAATAATTTTAGCTACATTTTATACAACGTAGCAAAACTTTTTTAGTTATGTTTTAACCAAATATTACACAGTTTTGGAATAAATTATTTGTTACATTATAAATCCATATTATTGTATATAATGTATCAATATATTTTTATTGTTAATTTATTATAAAAAATTGTACAAAAATAATTGAAACTTTGAAGCATTATATATAAAAATAAAATATTATTAAATTTCTTCGTATACAAGATTTTAATTATAACTTTAACAATTCTTATATACAAAATAATAAATACAAAGACCAGTTTATAAATTAATTATAAATGCTGAGATTATAAAAAAATTTCAACATGCCGATAAACTTGTAATAATCCAAAAAGCTTAGTTAAATTATTATGGTTATTGAAGCAATATTTTTAATTAAAGTAAACATCACATGAGTTTACCATTCACAACATAAATCACTCAGCAGTTGCATCTTCATTGATTCCGCAATTCGCAAAAAAGTATTAAATTTAAATTATAATACAAACCAGAATTGAATGAAAAAAGTATAAGATATGTAATTAATACCATTCACTTTCATCTTCATTACTATTATAATCTGGGCCAAGTATTTTTTTTTTTGAATAACTTATCATGTTTGGCCAATTTTGCTTAAGTATCCTCTTGAAGTTTTTGAATGACTGTTTTCTGTGATGAGGTTGAAATATTTGGCTTAGGACCAAAGCCAAGACGTTTGACATAACCAGAATACCACATGGTATTACAAATGTCTTCTACATTAACCTTATCCCCTCAGACATTGATTTCTGTAACAATTCTTGCATCTTATTCTAAAATTTTAAAAACAAAATCAATATTCAATCCTAATATTATTAGTTACTACTATATAAATAAATGAACTTAAATACTGAACAAATTTTTATACTTACATAGTTAATTTCCACTTATTCTAACATCTGCCCTTTACCTGCCTTATAGTGAGTGACTTTGTATAGTGTGATCCTATCACTCTTATCCATGTAGTTCCTTCTCACTCCATTTTATAAAAGAAAAATCCAAGGAACAATAAATAATATAGTGTCTTTCGATATAATTATAACTTATAAACAATGATCTTACATATTCATTTTGGACAACTACAAATAATTTGGACCCTTGATTGTGAGGTGTTTTCATTTTTCCTCTATTGACTTTTGCCTTCTCACAATTTTCCTAAATAAAGAAAAAAATATTAGGTAGTCATTAAATTATCTAACAAGATTAATGGAAGCAAAGATAAAAAGGGAAAGAAAACAAACTCGAACTTTACGGTCAATCCAATAATCACATAAATTATTCTAATTTTCTTGAGACATTCGTTTCAGAACATGTTTTCGTGCATCTGAATTTAAAGGAAAAGATTTATAAAATTGATGCAACTTATAATAGTGATCCTTGGTTCTTTGTTTCAATAAAAAAGTCAAACAATTTGAAACATCAGGCCTCTCGATACTGACAATATTCAATTTCATTTGTGAACAATAAGTAAAATTATAATTAATCTTAAAATAAATGAAAAAATATTACATATAGTTAAATATATTGAAAAATTATCACAACTTCTTCCAAAGCATTTTTAAGCAAGTTGTCTTCCTTTAAGTCTTTAACATGCTTCAGGTACGGTAATTCTATTCTCGAAATAATCCCCAACTCACTTGAGAATTTTATAGATTGGATCTTGACTATAAGACAACCTTGTTAAGTATCAATCTGTATTGACGACTTGCTATTTATTACAACATTCATTCGTTGCAATTCATAACCTCTAGTTTTATCTTTACATCTTTTTTTAATACTAGCATCAGAATTTGACAACAAGTCAATAATGATAAAGAAATATTAGAATATAAAAATATATATTTAAGCATAAGTTTATTTGTAGGTGTTAAAAATTAACAAACCTGAACTAGTTGATTCATTGTCGTTTGAGGCAAAATGAAGTTGTGTATGATTGATTTTATTGGTAGATGAGGTAGAATGTTGTTGTTAGCTAGGAATTGAATTGATGACACCAACTGATTGATTTGGTTGAAGCTATAGATCTCTCTATTCTACATTTTCCATACCTACCACCTTCTTCCCTTTGTTTTTACCAGATGCTATTATATTGGATATATAAAAAAAACATAAAATTTAGTAACATTACAATACATCCAATCATTATTACCAATATACGTTCAATCATTAACATTAATCACATTAACATAATTCAATCATCAACAATCCGCATTAATATAAGTTAATCATTAATAGTACGCATTAACATAAGTCAATCATCAATAATAAGTCAACCATCAATAATACGCATTCTACATAAGTTAATCATCAACAATACGCATTAACATAAACCAACTATCAACAATACGCATTAACACAAGCCAATCATCATTGATTGCATTAACATAACTCAATCATCAACAATACGCATTAACATAAATATTACTAACATTACATTTGAAACAATATAAAGAACACTTTTATTACATTCAATCAACATGATCAAGATCTTAAAATTTAAATTCATTAATTGCATTATGATTCGACTCTTCATTGCTATTATACCTGGATCATCATTGTCATATAATTCATCCTCAATATAATCTTCATCTCTTTGTATGACAAGATTGGCATGTACTGCATTTGCTTCTAATATATTGGGATCAACATCTCTCATATGGAATGATGATATATCTGCATATTTTATTTGTAGGGCTCCATTATTCAACTCCGATTTAATCTCTTGGTATACTTCATTACCATCTTCACTCATTGGACCATTTTCCCTTTCACAAAAATAAAAAAATTTTTCAGGGTTGAAACTTTTGAACAACTTTTCAATTGCTACCCAATACAATGTCGTTGAGGTAGAATACTTGCTTCACTTGATTTGTAAACACAAAAGGTTCATTATCATATCCTGTGTTACTAACATTGATGCTAGTATATTGTCATTCACTTTTATATGCATCCCTTTATCACCAAGATTAAACCATGTGCACTTAAATGGAACAACATTTTTATCCTTGATGTAATGCAACTCTATTATTTATGAGATGACATCGTAAAAGTCAATTAAATCATCCTTATGTTGTCCCTCAACATCAACTCCATAATTTTGGCTTCTAAGTTGACAACAATCTTTTATATGAAATCCAAATCCATTAACAATTCAACCTATATATTTTTTTCCCACACATATGAGGCCCACATGCCAAAGCATATAATGTTGTTGTTGCCTCTGGTAATTTATGGTTATGTAACCATATCATCTATAGAAAAAAATATAATCTAAAGTTAATCTCACCTACAATTTTCATTTGGTCATAGTATTCCACGAATAACTTACTCGGGTCTTAAACCGTGATGAGAAGTTAATCTTGTGTCTTCCTTCAACTTTAACAATCTTTTTGCTTTTAATCTCATCTTTATGTTCTCTATTTAGAAAAGTAAATGGATGTTAGAAAACACAGGTTGAATGTTATATTTAAATATAAAATAATGAATGAGAAGTAATATACATACTCTATATAGAAATTAACTTCCTCATAATTGTTTAAAATATACCAATGGCCAATTTTATATTTTAAAAGAGAAAAATAAAAAGTATAAATCTATATAATATTATCAAATTATATATTTTAAAATTATCAAATTATATATTTTAAAAGAGAAAAATAAAAAGTATAAATCTATATAATATTAATTAATTTTGAGTATATAGTTGTATAAATTTTTGAAATGACATTGTTATTAGTTAAATTTGTTTTTAGACTTAGAATCATTGTCAATAATATTAAATTTGATTTTATGAATATGATATTAATATTTAATACTGATTTCTATTTTTCACTATATTGCAGTAATTTTTAAATATATTTAATTAATATAATTATATATGGCAATTAACATAATGATATATGAATGTATAGACAATAATTGTAATTAATATAATGATATCTGAATGTATAGATAATAGATAAATTTTCTCATATTGTAGTTATCATATTATTCTATTTAATCATAATTCTCTATTTCCGTCAGTAATTTCTGTCGTAAAAAGGCATTTTCCTTGTAGTGACATAATTCCTTTAAGATACCTTCTAACAAACTTGGGCATAATATATTAACTTATTTCTCTTGATTAAATTGCTTATTTAGTTAGTATATCATTTTAATGCTTGTTTTTCAAAATATTTTATGCATCATATTCCTTTTCTTTTGTTTTGTTTGGTACATTAAGGTACTTCCTAAAAGGGTTAGATAGTTTGATTCTAGAGTTTTACTTGAATATTAATATAGAGGTTATTATAAGTATAATCCAATAATGAGATATGAGAGTAACGAAGCAAAATATTTTGAGATTGAATTAGACGAGAAGATTTTACTAAAGTTCATGCTAAATGTTCAAATTTTGGGTTGAGTAGTTATGAGATATTATGTGTAAATTTGTTGATAACTCTTTTGAAAAAGGGTTGAAATCACTTCTAAATTTTGTTCATAAAAGAAAATTGATAAATATATATGTAGGAATAAAACATAAAATAGTTAAGGTTCACTTGGATGGTGAGAATTATCCTAAATTTTTTAATGTTGTTGACCTTATAATTAGAGATGGTAAATTAAACTCTACTTGATCCAATTTGAAGTCAACTGGTCAAAATTTAAGTTAATTTGACTTTAAATTAGGTTCATGTGTTAGGAGGGTTAGGCTGACAAAGATCAAGCAACCTATACCATCCAAACTAGTTTAGGAAAAATGATGTTATTTTATTATGTCATGTCAAATAAAGTCATTTTAGCCTTAGCTCAATAAATCTTTATGTTGTTCAACCTAGCCTAATATGGGTTCATATTGTTTACCTTGAACTAGGATGAGCTTCACGTTGGATCATTGTCATCCCTACCTACAATTGATATTTCATCTGAAGTGATTAAAGATGATGATACTTCATTTACAAAGCTCCTAACAACTTTTACTAATGAAAATGAACATGTTTTTGGTAGAGAATATATTGTTATTCGATAGCACATTATTGGTGGAGGGTTAGAATCTGAAAAGGAGTTATGACTCAACATTTAATGATGAAGTGTTTTCTAAAGTAAGCGAATTGGGATATTCTAGTTAGGAAATTACATATGAGATATTTGATTATGATGGTTAAGATAATCCATATAAATAAGCTTGGGTTTATTATTGGTACGTACCTTATTGAGCTAGATGAACCATGAACTAAAAGCTCATGATAAAGACATAAGAAGCCTGAATGAGTATTCAAATGTTAAAAGGAAGAAGTTCAAATACCTTCATTTCAACACATCAACTAATATGGATTTCAAAATTCATCTCAAGTAAGGGATGATATTTGATTCAATAACTACATTTAGAAGGATATTGAAGAACAATTCCAGATAAGAATTTTTTTAACTTTGTTGGAAAAAAGGGTTAAGGATTGTTAATGAGTGCAAGAAAGCATATATGTAGAGAATTCATGCTAGTTTCACTCAAAACAGAGAAGCATTCTAAATTAAGACATTATAAAATAAGCATAATTGTGGTAAAGTATTTAATAGAAAAATTATTTTAATTATAATTAGATTGTCAAGACTTATATGGCACATTTTAGAGTTAGTCGAAGTTAGTTTTTTTTATATTTGAAACCAGAAATTTAAAGGTACCATTAGTAGAATATTTCGGATATTATAGCAGACAAAGTCGAGAGATGTGCTATATTTGGTGATCGGGGATGAATGAGTATAATATGAAAAATAAATAAGATATGCTTTAAATATTATAGAACATAGTAAGTATAGTTCACTGTATATTAGAGCTCCTAATAAATTTTTTTATTCTTGTTACATTTGTCTAGAGCAAATGAACTATGGTTTTATCAATATTAATAGGTCTATAATCTTCATTGATGAGTGTCATTTTGAAGATACAATATGGTGTTCAGTCATTAAATGAAAACATTTATACACTAGCATGGGTAACATATAAAATATTTATACTCTAGCATGGGTAATATATAATTTTTTTTTAAAAGAGAGATTGAAGTGGTCTCTTGATAACCTACCAAATGATATTGGCAAGAGCAAATCAGAGATTTTCACGAATGATAAAAGTAAGGTAACATTAACATTTCTTACCTTGATTTTCAGTAATTAATGTTCGCATATCAATAAATTTATCTTCCAAAACCAGAGTTAGATCTAAAACATTATTTGCATTAATGTTTCTTTGTACATTTAAAAAAAAAGCATATAAAGGAGTTATTGTCATTAAGGATCAGAAATAGAATGTTACTGCAATCACCCATAAATCAATATATGGAAAATATATCTTTGATCGTATATTTCCAGTACTTGTCTCACAATTTATTAATGCTAGGACTAATTAGTTCATGTGTGATTTCCACCTGTTACTTGTTTTACGATTGTATTATGTATGAAAATTTTGTACCATTTTGCATTTTATTGTTATAAAACCTTCAAACTTAGCTATGAAAGTTGTATTTATATAATTGGTTAGTTCCTATCCAGTGAAATATTGATTAATTACAGAGCATACACAGTTGTCTTCATGGTAATTTCTATGGTTAAGGGTCATTTAAATGTGTAGTTTGGGTAGTATTTAGGCAATAGGAAAGTGAATTATTTGTTATAAGTCTAAACTGACATAATGTTGTTACAAGTAAAAGCTATTGAACTGATTGTTAATCACAAGAATATACTATTAGTTTAAAAATCTTATTAGAAAGACAAACATAATCCATATATAGCAGTATAATTTTGTGAAATAATGTCTGAAAAATTAGGCAAATTTGAAAATGTTAACGAAATACCATCACTTATTTTTGACATCCAACAACTGTCTTAAAAGCATTCTCAAACAAGTATGTTGTAATATTTAATTCTGTATTACTGCTGTAGATTCAAATTAGCTAGACATTCACTAACAATTTGTTCAATAGAAACATTCATAAAGACTGTTTCAAGCTCTACCAACAGGTCCTAAGAATTTGCATTTTCGAAGATGTAATTGTGTTCTCGCCAACTTCAACTTTTTCCTATATCTAAACATAAAAGGGAGAAAACCAAACATTTTGAAAATTGATGCTTTAATAAAATTTTTGTAACACGTAATTATTTAGTATTGTAACATGTAACTAAACTATATATAACAAATAAATCCCAATGTAACGTAGTTCATAGCATTTTGCTACAACGCACACCAAACTTTAGCCTTTGGTTTGCAAATTTCCTCTGTTGGAGAGCAATTTAGAAATTAAAATACTAGTTTCGATTACTAAAAGCCTGACTCATGTCTTATATATGTAATTGATTCATGTTCACAATTTCTTCATTATTTTCTTTAAGTGGTTTAAATTGAGGTCAACATACAAAGTATTACGGTTATATATGATCATCACAATTATTGTGATTGTTTACAACTATAATATAATTCACAATTCATAATTTAAAATATTGGATTAACCAAACTAACAAGTAAAGCTACATGATTAGTTCTACCCTCGCATAAGTTGAAATCAATGTTGCTTTCATGAGCTTACCGTCTTCAGTTACGGATTTACTTCCCAACTTCTTGATTCCATACTTTTGCTTTACTGCTTCTTGTTTAACTGGTTTCTGGTGCTTCTTCCCTGACTTCGTTTACCACATTATTTGACATAGAAAAGCCCTTCTTTTGGGTTTCAATTAAAAGATAACAATAAAGCACACGTGACATGAACACCGCAAGAGGACAAATCAAATACTATTTATACAAGGATCTAACTCTACTTTTAAACTTAAACTAAACTAAGCGTCCTCAATTTAAGGACGATATATGGCAACTATTGATTCAGACACAATGGCACCACCATGCTCCTTCGAGTTATTACTATAGACAACAATATCATCCAAGTAGACCACCAGTCCAACTATGGGTAGAATATTTGGTTCATGAGGGTGAAGAATTATCTTAAATTATTAGTTTGGATCAAGTTTAATCAGTATAGTAATGACATATTGCGTGTGTTTTCATTATTAATTTTAAACTAAAGTACAACAGAGGAGATCTTTTGGAAAATTAAAAATTAGAAGCTTAAAGATTATGGTGTTTTTCTAAAGTTTCAAAATCATGTCTTTTATCCTTTTATTTACTTATAATAAAAATTAATAATACTAATAATTATTTATTTATAAACATAAAAATAAAAAACATTCCAAGGGAAATAAGATAAAGCTACTTTTGATGTCCTAATTAATTGCTTCTAGTTCTGGTAGCATGAAATGAAAGGGAGTTAGGACCTGAAAGGGAGATCAAATCAAGCAGTTTTTGGTGGCTTTAACTAATTGCTTCTGTGGCTTGGTAATTAAAAATTATATGATATAAAGATCATTTTAAAATTTTAAAAATAATTCAAAATAATACTTGATATTGGATAGTGATACTGTACCATACTAAAACTAAAATTGATATTGATATCTGTATAATATTCATAACATTGACTTTAACAGTAAAAAAAAAAAACAGTTTTGCCATTGTATATATTGCATATTTGTTAATTTACATTAAAAATGGATGCACCGGTAGAAAATGAAAACAATAAAACATCAAATTTTTGGTTATTGCAGTTTCCTTGTGAGTTTTGGAAACCTTGTTAACAATTTAGAACCTTAATCATTGCCGTATATTATGAAGCAAATTCTATCTGGGCACCAGAGGCCAAAGTCCATCAAAAAACAAATTACAAGCCCAACAGTGCTGGTCCCTTGTACCTCGTGTAGTCCAATTACAATCTAAGATTGTTTGATTCAAGTTAGACGCGAATGCATAACAATCCCTTCTTAGATGGAGCCGGAAACAATTCCATCCTTCGTACTTTTGAGATGGAGAGATGAACGCAAGTGGCTAAGTATAGATCTATTATTACGATCAAGTCTGCCAGTATAACTGTTCCAACAAGAAAAAGAAAAGAGAATCATAGGCAAAGCCTACTTCTTGCCAGACCTACCCCAAAGCGACTGCCAAAAAACAGGCCAGTTCTTTTGAGCCTCGTTCCAACCCAAAAGTGACCCTTCTCTCATAGGATCCCAACTGGAGGATACAATACCATAACTCACACCCAGTAATGCAGTTCCAAAGAAGAAGAATGAAACTATGAAAGGAACCCATGTTGGCACATCAATCTTCAATACAACCTTGAGATAGTAAAAGAATGGGAAGAAGATAAGTCCAATAAACAGAGGAATTCCCACTGAGAATGCCATCCTGCTCATCATCCTGTTGGTCACTACCTCTGGAATTACACCACCATCTTGTTCATTATCTTCTTCTTCCTCCTCATCATCGAACTCTTTCTTTGATTTCCTTTTCTTTTTGGATTTCTTTGGGGGTGGACCAAACCCTTTTGGGCTATTCAAGGTTGCATATAGTGGTGTCATGTGTGAGACCAGATACACTCTATTATACAAGTTTGGAACTGAAACTGGGAATGGCAGAGGTCTATTTGTTAAAGCAAGTGAATATACGGAGGTTGAGGGCTGTTCGTGAAGACAGTCGATCTGTATAACAAATGCAGAAACTGACTATTGCACATTCAAGTAAAAACAGTGAAAGCATACCACATATTCAGATACTAAATATATAAACTTCTTGTACCATAAATTATCATCTATAGTATACGAGTTATAAGGAGGGTAAGAAAAGCTCATTCAACAAAAGAAACTATACCTACGAATCGCATAATAAATAATTATACAACCGTCTCAGTTGAAGGAGAACAACGAAAAGAAGAACAGAAATCCACGAAATTCCAAATTCGTGTTTTACCTTGGAAGAAACAGAAGATTGAGTAGAGGGGTTAAACGGGGAAGAATATGAAAATGGTCGCTTCAATGAACCTGGGGTGGCAACCATTTCACTTTTTTCTCAATCTCTGTGTGTCTGTGTGCTACTGTTGAGTTCAATCTCCGATTGGGAGACGGGGATATGATTGTGTGATGTTGTTGAGTTCAACTATCAATGTCCAATTCGGATAAGGAAATAGGATTATGTGCGCGCCTGTGCCTCTCGCTCTCCTCTTGTTTCACGCTCCTCACGCGCTAATTAAAACATGTATTATTAGCTATTACAATGCTTTTTTTCGTTTTTTAAAAAAATTTTATTGTCGTGACTAAAAAATTAATTTATTTTAAGAAAAAGTTAGAAAATTATTATGACCTTATTAATAATTTTAATATATTATAAGTTATTAATTAGTGTATAAAATGATAAAAATAGTAATTAAATAGTTAACTTTTAAATTTTAGTTTTAAAAGAAAATAGAAAGCTTTCAGCTAGGATTGTGTATTGCAAGCGATCCTCATACCGTACACATAAATGATAAATCATATTTAACTCAGACACCAGATTATATTTGTATATCACACCTTATCGTTATCGGGTAATATGAAGTTGAAAATTTTTAAGGACTTATTTGAAAAAACAACCCAAACAAAATAAACCTATTCACGCAGACCTTATCACATATGTTGTCTCTCTCCTCTCCACTCTGCCCCAACTTCATCTTTGTTCTCTTTACTCTCTATCCTTATTGCCACCCATTGCCCTTGCGAGTCGCACCACCCCCCGTAGCCATTTCCATAGCACCACGTTCCACTAACGAATCGTCTGTCCAACCGTAAACTACAAGTTTTTGTAAAATATGGTAGGCACCGTTTTCGACACCTATTAAAGTTGAAATAAATAAAAAAAAGTCAAGGATAGCTGGCTAAATGACTAGCCATCTCACACTTCTCCTGACTATAAATAGGCAGGAGATGAAGAGAGCATATCATCTCATTAGCTGAGAAAAGAAACGAGAGTGAAGGAGAAAAGAGAGAAAAAAAATGAGACGAAATATTTTGTATATTTTGTGAGTCTAGTTTATAATTCTCTATTTTTTTTATAGTAAAATTCTTTTATCCTTGCCTGTAGTTTTTATCCTGATTTTGAGATTTTTCACGTAAAATCTGTGTGTCTATTTATCTTCAATATTTTTAGTTTGGTTTTAGCCGGGACCTAGCTCTGTCAAAGTCCTAATTGCTCTTAACAAGTGGTATCAGAGCTAACTTTGGGTGTATATATCTACTTATTGTATGCTTTGTGATTGCCACCAAAAGTGGATCCTCCACATCAAACAATAAGTTAGAATATTATTCACCCTGTCAAAGGCACCATTCATAAAGTAGTTGTGATAGAAGTAATGGCGGCAAAGTACAACATTGAAAAATTCAACGGGAGCAATTTCTCACTGTGAAAGTTGAAGATAAAGGCAATCTTGAGGAAAGATAATTGTTTGGCGGCCATCAGTGAATGGCTAGCTGGAGTCACAGATGAAAAGTGAAATGAGATGGATGAGAATGTTGTAGCTAATCTTCACCTAGCTTTAACTAATGGAGTATTATTCAGCATAGAGGAAAAGAAGAAGGAAATATGGGATCACCTCATAAAATTATACAAGGCTAAATCACTCCACAACAAAATTTTTCTAAAGAGGAAACTATACACTTTACGTATGGCAGAATCCACTTCGATGACGGAGCATTTAAACACGTTGAATACTCTATTTTTGCAACTCACATCATTAGGGCACACAATAGAAATAAGTGAATGTGCGGAACTTCTACTACAAAGTCTGTCAGATTTATATGATCAACTCGTCATAAATTTAACAACCAATACAAACACGTTAGTCTTCGATGACATTGCAGCTGTTAGTTTGGAAGAAGAGAGCCGACGCAAGAGCAAGGAAGATAGGTTGGTAAGTTTGCAATAACTGGAGGCTTTGGTAGTGATGAAAGGTAGATTAATGGAACGTGGTTTAAGTGGGAGTTACAATCATAGTAGATCAAAATTCAGGAGTAAGAAGAACTGTAAATGCTACAATTTTGGCAAGAAAGATCATCTGAAAAAGGGTTGCTGTAATCTAAACAAGAAAGATTTTGTTCCTCAAAGAAACGTTTCAAGTACTTCAGATGATGGAAGCGCAATGGTTTGTGAAGCAGCAACGACTATTGGAGGAAAGAGAAAATTTGTTGATGCTTGGCTGTTTGATTCGGCAATTACTTTTCATATAACCTCTTGAAAAGAATGGTTCCATCAATATGAATCTATCTCTGGGAGATCTGTGTACAGCTGTAATGATCAAGCTTTGAAGATCGTTGGTATCAGAACCATTAAGTTAAAAATGTATGATGGTACAATTCAGACTATTGAAAAAGTGAGACAAGTGGAGGGCCTGAAGAAGAATTTGTTGTCTGTAGGACAACTAGATGATCTCGGTTTCAGATTTGAGATTTAAAATAAGATCATGAAAGTGATTAAAGGAGTGTTGGTATTTATAAAAGCAAAGAAGATTATTGCAAATATGTACATATTGAAGGGAGTAACTTTGCAAGAAGGAGAGGCATCTGTTGTGGTGACTAGTTCAGATAACAAATCTACAATGATGTGACATAAAAAGCTTGGACATATGTCAGAACTAGGAATGAAGATACTTACAAAGAAGAATCTACTTTGCGTTTTCTATGTACGAAACATAAACGTCGCACATAACTATGTACGACGTTTCTTAATATCATCAGTTATACTTTTTAGTGATTAATTGTTTGTGTCAAAAATACTTTTTAGTGGCGACTTTAGGAAAACGTCGTGAATGTTGTTTTGTTACAAGAATTCAGCGACGATATGTTTTCGTCACATATGAGTATTTGAAACAATTTTTTATTCTTTAGTGACGTTAAATTTCGTCACTAAATGTCCTGTTTGTTGTAGTGTAAATGTATATATGAGATTTAATGGTACATGATAGGAATACCATAACTGATACAAGAGATCTGATTCCTTTTTTTAGCCCGTCCTTTTCATTGTCAGTGGCTTGTTTCAAATCACCTTTTAATTATCAAGAAAATTAAAGAAATAAGCTTGAATCTTCCTTTTAGTAATGAAAATAGAAAGAAATTGTTGAAATTTTAAACATCCTTTATTATTAAGTTGTAAGGTTCAATGTCTTAGCTTTATATACTTGTCTAATTTAGAAGTTAACTAGCACACCTTTGAAACTAAATTCAATTCATGAACACCTTCCTTTCTACTTAATTACTCGAGCGTGCTGTCATGATATTTTTATGAATTGAATTTTGTTCACCTTTGTCTAATTTTTGATTCATTAAGATGATATAAATATCAACAGAACACAACGCCTATGACTTGTCAATGTTCACACTCAACTTATTGTTCCACTGACTTCAAGTCACATTTTTAGGCAATCAGAAGCAAAAACAAAATTCTCAATTAGGCAAAAGTTTCACTTGAACCTATGAATGATGATAAATCTGAAAAACAATCTGCTTAACTTTCTCATACATGCTTCTTTCCTACATTTTTAATCTTAAACTTTTACATCCACTTATAGCAATTTTTAACAGTAGCTATTAATAATACAATACTCAATATTTTAATTTTTAACTTCAGCATCTGTTTTCTTACTCTATCATCTTTAGGTCGGGTATATATGATACTCAAAGCCCTTCCACCCACATTAGGGATCAATCCACTCAAAAAATTGACAAATTTGATGCTAAAATTAAAACAATAATAACAACAATATCAAGATTAAAATGTCAGATAACTAAAGGAACAATAAAATAAAGTAATAACTCACCCCATATTGAGCACAAAAAACAAAGCGTCTTTCAAGATTTCTCTATTTTTATGAAGTTCGCATAACCCAGAACAAAAATAATCTTTGCCAACCCAGCTGCTAAATTTGCATATGTTTTTTGACTCATATTGCTCAATCTTAACCTACTACACAAAATCAAAGGAGAAGGACAGACAATGAAATAAAACATAAAACTAACCAAGAGTTAGTATCTTTTTAACGGGCGTATATATCGACTACTGAGAATGCAGGAATTAATGTTGATCGAAAGCAATGTTTGAGTGGATTAAGAAATCAAGCACAAGAATGATAGATAAAAAGAAAGGGTACAAATATGGAACTACTCATGGATTTTGTTTAGTCATCACATTTATTATCAGTTCATTGATTGTGTTATTTATCAATTATCTCAGGAACTAGACAAATCTTCCTTCTTAGTTAACATTCATAAACCAATCATTTGGGGCCTTCATGAGATGCTTCAACATATTAACTTTAGTGGGCTACACGATACTCAAACCACTATTATTTTAGTTAATCCAATCATTTAGATTGGATAAGCAAATGGTGTTTTTTTAATTATCATTGTTACTCAGTCTCCCTACTGTATTAACATCTCCTTTTAGAGATTTTCGTAATGTAATATGTTTAACATATCTGAAGTGATTCAAGGTTTAAATGGATAGTCACCTGGTCAAAATCTAAGGGGAGTACTTGGAGTATGGTCATCCTTAATGAATGCATTGGGCAACATTAAGAACATGCCTGTAAGACGGACAAGTTGGTTTTTTTCCTGTTCGCATTATTCTTTTGGCATGTCAACGACTTAATGCATAAAAAATAAACAAATACACACAATACCATGAAACACTTAATACAAAAATGAACAAGTAACAAAAAAGTAAAAAATACTTAGCTCGTGAAGTTTGAAACCCTAATATTAAACAACACGCAAAGAAGATGAGATGCAAAAAGTAATGCTTCCACTCGCAGATGCAAAGGAGAGGAGACGCCAAAAATGGTGCTTCCCTGACATCGATGCAAACGAGAGGAGATGTAGAGGATGAAGGTGAATTGGTTATTTTGAAATAAAATACGTTATTAGTGTCATAAAGGTCTACTTTGGACCTGAACTTTTACTACCAGTCGTGTCCACCTTCGTGCGGCAATCCCGCTTCGGTCTGCTTAAGCAAGATTCAACCTTCTCACGTGAATGTTGTCGAACAATTTCGTTATCCCTCGAACACCTCACGCGCACACAAGTGTTTAAAGTGTTTCTCTCACACACCAAAATAACACAAGTGTAAAGTTGAGTAAAGAAAGCAACAAGAGATATTTATATGTAGCCGAAGCTACTCTTTCATTAACTCTTTACAAAATGTTAACAAAAGACACAAGTATCTCCTTCTCAAAGCACTCCCAAGGAACTCCCTACTCGAACCCTTACAATGAGAACTCCCCCAAAAGCTCTCAACTCTTAAAGCTCTCTCCCCTGAGTGATTTCTCACAATGAGCTCTCTCACTGATTCCTGGAATAACTCTCACCTCTAATGAGCTATTTATAGGCTCCTCCGGATGACTAAGAGTCCTAATAGAACTCTACTAGTTAAGATCACAAATTTATCCTATCTTATCCTTAATAGGATTAGGTTATATCACATTTAAAAGATTACCCTATTTAAGAAAGATTATCCTTATCTACGAAGATCTCCTCTATCTTCAGATGATCCTTCCAGATGATCTTTATCTCTTAAAGTTGATGTTCATCCACTGCAACCTTATCTGCCACGTCATCATGTGCCACATCATCCACATTTGCCACGTCATTGCCGATGTGTTCACCAAGGCCTATCCACATATAGGTCCGTCAATGCATGTCCACGGACAAGTCCATCTTTTATGATCCAACTCACTTTATGGTGCAGTCTCGTCTCTCCATAACTAAGTACAAGTCACAATCTGAGTTAGAATAAAACCTCGCACGTTTTACATACCTTCTACCTGCCTTGCCGAAGTCAAGTACACATGCGTCTTTCCTCGCTCACATGTCTTTGTGCACCCTCAGGTCTCGCTTGACTTAATTCGCCAACTCGTAAGACTTCACCTTGTTCTCTCGTCAACTCGCCTTTCTCGTGCCGACCTGCATGCCAAACATTGGCCAAAGCTCGCCAACACTCGCACGATAGGGGTCTAACAATTAGTATAGGCTATAGGTACAGGTTACAGGTTGGGTGTATTGATCCATGTGGATACTTGGTTGTCTATTAATTTTCTATATAGAAGCCTACATATAATGGACAAAAATAATCATGTTAGCCAGCTCATCAAGATATTAACAGAATTAATGTTTTGAACATTTGTTAACGTTGTAAAAGGTTGGTCACCTAAAAGCTTTAGTACTAACTTGAAATTTTCTGAAAAGTTTGGCACTTTAGAATATTTTATCCTTAGATAATTAGTCCTAAAGTGCCCAACCTTCTAAAATTTTTTCCAATCCAATGACTAAGTTTTCAAAATTTTTAATTAATTGACTAACCTTTTAAAAACGTAACAATTCAATTCAAAACGTTAGTTCTGTTAGTAATTTGATAACTAACAAAATATTTGCTGTTCATAATATGTAGAAATGCACAGAAAGATTCTCTCCATTCCAATCTAAGTATAACCACTATTTTTCTAAGTGGACATCTATATATCATAAATAGCAATTCCATTAGCTATACCAACAAATTACTAATAAAACCAACTTTTTGGACTAAATTATTAATGTTTTAAAATGTTGGCTACTCAATTGAAAATTTTAAAAGTTTGAGCACTGAATTTAAAAAAATCTCATAAGGTTGGCAACTGTAAGATTGGTTATCTCATTATTAATGGTATTAATAAAAATTAGATAACTTAAAAATAAATTAATATTATGAATCAATTAAGTAAATAGTTTTATTTTAATCTTTACAAGATATTTATTAATAAATATTAGTAAATATTTAATTAAAATTAATAATTTAATAATTAAAATTTTATTTACAAATAATATTTATAATTAATAAAACTAATTTTATTTGAAATTTGTGTGTTTAAGATATTTTAAATTTAAATTAATTTTATTAAATAATCATTAAATTTAGAAATATTTTTTATCTTGAAAAATAAAAGTTAAAGTAATTATAAACATAAAATTAATTAATTATAATTTTTTAGTAATTAATATTAAATAATTAAATAATATATATTCAATTGGTAGTAAATTACATTACGAGAAAAATGATAATAAAAACAAAAAATCAAATTAGAAAATAATAATTTTCTGAAGTTAAAAGTAAAAACGGAAAACCAAAAATTAAAGTAAAAAAAGCTAACATAACCCTTAACTGCGAGGAAATATAGTTATGTCTTCACTTAACACAAAGTTAAGAGTTGAAAAGAATATGAAAAGGAAGTCGTAAAGTTTTCGGACTCCTCTCAGTATGCATGAGGATCGAGGAATGAGCACACTCTGGTCGTAGATTTATATTTATTCACTAGGGCTTAGCATTGACGTGACTTGACGTACAAGTTTGTGCATATTTTCTATCGGCACATCATTTTTTTTTTCCCTGTATACGAGAATACACTGTACCGACAATTTACTGTACTGTTTAAATTATTTTCCAAATAAAATAATATTATTAAATTAAATACATTAATGAATTTCTTGTATTTATTGGCATCGATATAGCAATGCTTCGAGAATCAAAGAAGTTGTACACAATACAGAAATACGTCTATTTGTCACAGCCGAAACTTAGATGTCAAGACAAAAGGCCAATCGTTCTTTCCCGGTCTAAGCCAGTATGAGTATGAACTTCAAAGTATCCTAAAGCATAGAATCAATAACCCGTAACCTAAAAAAAAATAAAATAAAATCTCCAATGAGTCAAAGTCCAGATCTACTCTTGCTTCTTTATGGTTGACCGTTGGAGCATAGTTGAAAACAGAGTTGAAATTACTCGACAGTAATTCCAGCATATCATCCTACGGCCGACCTAGCCGGGTTGCCTGGTACACCAAACTGAAACACTTGGGAAATTTAATTTACACGAGATAAATTAACCATGAGGCCAATTATCTCGATTCATGGCATTACGGGTAAAAGATATATCAAACATGTATCTGTGATAGCTAGCAAAAGAAAGGAAATTAAGTTGGATTTACTTACCTAGGTTGATGTAATACCATACCGGCTTTGGAGATTCACAATGGCTTTCTCGAAGGATTTTGAGAGATCAGGGATTGTGGTTTTGCACACTGCAAAAATGTAGAAGTCAAATACGCCATATCAAAAGCTATAGGACAAGACACGTTGAGCATGACGTGGAATGAATAGTTCCGCCTATTATAAATTGAAGGATTATATATACCTGATAGGAAATAATTTTCAAGCTCATTTTATGATGAAAAGGAACATATACAACAACTAAAATATCTACTACTGACAAATAAATTAATTTGACATCTAATCCAATCTAATCCGGGCGTGTTAGTTGAGTTTGAGTTCGTACAATATGCAATTAATCTTTGAAGACAATTTCTCGTTTAGTCTTCTACAAAAATTAAATTTCATGTGTCCACATATGGCAAGACTAGCACCTGCAACTACGCCGTTGAAGCCAACAATAAACTTGTTTGCATACATCTCGTGAATAATTTGAAACTGAAAAAGTGAATACTAAACAAGTCCACGAAAAAAGCAAACCACTTATTCAATATATGCTGCAAACTTACCATGAGATGTGGTAGCTTGAACATCTACCATAAAATCTGCATAAGAATCCTATAGAAAACACGAAGAGCGGTCTCAAGCACCTTTTCTTTTCAAAGAAATATATGTAACATCTTTTTCTTTTCTCTAATGAGAAGCCGTTTTACCTTCATAGCTTCACAACTGTTATTGATTCTTTCAGACATCTTCTTAAAATCCTTCTCTGCGTTTTCCATATTCTGCTGACATGCTTGCGCCTGAATCTGGTTAAATTAAATAGATTTAGAAAATGATGATGATTAACCTCGCAGTTGGATGCAAGAGAAACTGATATACTTTATCCACTTTGTAACAGGTATAAATACTTCAATGCTTTCTATTTCAAAAGTTAAGATTGTAAACTGATATAATCTGTCAACCAAACAGAAACGGTAAAATATTTCTGTTTTGTGTGTGTGTGTGTGAGAGAGAGAGAGAGAGAGGAAGAAGAAGAAGAAGAAGCGAACCTTAAAGCGCTTGAACAGGCGAGAATGAGAAGCCTCGAGATCCTTGAGGATCTCAGAGTGAGAGCGATCGATGAGATTGGACTTGAGATCGTGGAAGCCAGAAGAGACAAGATCCTTCAGATCGGAGATGGAGTTCATCGATTTCTGACCTAAACAACCGGAAAATGTAGGTGAGAAGGTTGGTTTCTTGTCGCCTGCGTTTGGTTTCCTAGCCGACGATTTTGGAGGACACGTCATGCGCAAAGGCGATTGTCGACGGCTCTTTCTCTTCATTAGATAATCCTGCTTGCTATTTGATTTCTCTGGGAGAGGACTCTTGTCCAGAAGTTGATGGAAGGAGTTTCTGATTAACTGATTGAATTTGAAAGTAAGGAGGGGAGAATTCCGCACATATTTATAGGGCGTAATTGCAACTTTATGTGGAATGAAATGTTATCATGCATGGAAAAAAAAAAAAGAAGAAGTCGTTGAATGCTTCTAGTAAACTTTTGATTTTACTTTAATCAGAGCAATTGAACATCAATTAATCAGTATAAAATGAAGAATTACTGTGATCTTTTATGTCCTATGCTCCATGACCAATTTTTAAGCATAATTTTCGAAAATTGAAGTTTTTGTTTGGAAAGGAAAATTAAAGTTTAAAAATAAAATTATTATTGAATTAAAATTTAAGAATTAATTACAGAAATATGACATAAAAATTAAATTTCATCAAATTAAATTTTAAGTATGTAATTGCAAAAATAAATGACTTCCTAATGTATGTTAAGCTTTAAAACAAGTAGTATTTGCGAAAATCCAAACAATCCATTTGATTCAATGTTTCGTTGCATGAAGTCCAACGTAATGTTATGAACATCGTATCAATATCGGCATTAGATTTGATTTTGGTACAATATTGTAGTAGTATTCATTAATACTTAGTATTGTTTCGGATATTTTTTTTAAAATTATAAAATAATCCTTAAAATTTTTATAGTTATAGAATAATCCATCAATATATTGTACTTTATTATTGATAATTTTACATTAAATTTGTCTTAAAAATCATAACAATAGAAATTTGAAATAACAACAATTTCTTTATTTTCATTAATATTACATTTCACACGTTTCACATATAAACAATATCCACAATTAGTATGAAAAATATCATTTAATTATCATACAAATATAAAACTATATAAAGAGAATACAAAGTATATAAAATGTTATAATTTTATCATATAATAAATAATAATTATGTCAAATAAAAAGCATAATAAAGATCCATGACTCTTTAAGCATTACAATAAGAGTTCGTGCCGAAAAAACCAATTAGAAATAAAACCTGAAACAAAAATATTTACAATTATATTTATATTGCATATATAGAATTTAACATTAGATTAAATATTAGTGAACTTAAAAGAAGAAATGAAATGAAAACCCATAATTTCAGTCAATCGAATATTCACTGAAATCATATGGATCTTGGCTCTTATTTGGTATAAAATTCTCATCATAGAGAGAAGCTGCATTATCACTATATTTAAATTTATTGCACCAAATGACATGTCAATATTTTTCTATCCAATATTATCTTCTAAGCACCCTCATCTATCAAACTCGGTTTCTCATAAATCTAATCTATCAAAAGATTGATATGGTAAAGCAAATTGGATTTATAGAACTACTAATTCTATTAAGAGTCTTGGTAAATAAATAAAATTAAATTATTAAGAAATTGCAAAAAATTATATTCAACTTATAAATAATAATAGCATACCTTCATGAAACTTTAAATTGTAGCGGATAAAGACCAAGTTATTCAATATATCTTCTATGTTCTAATCTATTCCTTTTCTTAGAATTAATGAATTCAAATATGTTTCAATTCCTTTCACTCTCTGTTGCACTCACACATTGACTCAGAATTTGAATTATAAATCTTTTCAATTTCAGAACACCGGTTTTGAATTGATCCCACTAAGTAATTGCAAGACAAAAAAAGTAACATTATAAATAGAGTAAAGTAATGATTAAATTTTAACAAGTAGCAAAAGTGAAAGATATATATACAAATTAAGCTTGTTTCTTTGACAAATGGCAACATGCCTTCAAAAATCACCAGAAACATCTTTATAAATCTCCATTTATGAGCTTAAGAGATCTTAAATCATCTCATGATCAATAATAGTTAATAACATTTTCCTATTAATTTCAACTTTCTTTATAAAACTTGGTCTAAAATAGACACTAAGATTAAAAAATACCCCAACTACAAACAATAAAGAGTATAAGTTATTTTTTCCATCTCTCATTGATAACTGCAAGATAAGATGTGTACAAAGAAGACCTATTTTTTATATTGGTCTTGATTGCTTCCTTTGCCATCTCTAAAATCATAAAAATAACTCATTGTTATCTTTTCATCACTATTAGCTAGACAAAGTACCCTCACCAAAGGCTTACAAACTCATATGACAAATTAATAATGGGACCAAAATTTATTATCCTTAAGTATAATTCTAGAAACTTCTAATCCAACATTAGATCTAGCATGCTGGGACTTATCATTTGTAAACATTTGCCTCAACTCCTTCTCTATTAGAATAAAACACTAAAGTGATAAGAAACTAGTTGCAAATCTTGTAATAGTAGGACGACACAAGTTTCTACCATTTGTAAAATCCTTTCTTATTAAATTCAGGTCCTATACACAATTGTAGATAAACTTGGTTACCTTTTTGTTATAGTCTCATCAATAATGGAAAAATATCTAGCATCTCCTATATTTTCCAACATTAAGTTAATATAATATGTAGCACAAAGAGTCCAATAAAAAGAATTATACATGCTTTTCAATCTTTTTTCTAACTACTATGTAAGCAGAATTACTGTCAGCAATGAACTGAATAATATTTTTTGACCCAACTTCACTCACAACTCTATTAAATATCTAAAACAAAGTATCAACATTTCTAACAAGACCAGATGCATCAATAGACTTCAAAAATTTTATCTCCTTCATAGAATAAACCACATAATAATAATAGGCTCCTATCTTCTATTTGTCCAACCATTATATGTTATTGAACGCCAATAAATAGTCCAAGTCATCCTTCTTTTTTTCAAATAATTGTTTATTTCATAAAGAAAGTTGCTTAGAAGTTAACTTCTGTAATCATCAATTGAGGGACTTTATATCTTAGACTATAAGAGACTTGAACATCTACCATAAGCTAATAATAATAAAAATGAGCAACATTAAATGCTATACCTGAATCATACTATATGACTTGTGCGTCTGTGCATATATAATGGGTGAGCTTGTGCAGACTGTAAAGGTTGAGACGGTGTCGGTGGTAGGAGATGAGCATAACACACATGAGAGCAACGACAGATAATAAATGAGCAAAGGACTGAGGAGATATAGCGTTAGGGTTAGGGGGAGTCCACATATAGTAAATACTTATGTAATTCATATTATATACATCTAGTTAACAATG
This sequence comes from Erythroxylum baracoense, assembly GCA_025629805.1. Taxonomy (NCBI): domain Eukaryota; kingdom Viridiplantae; phylum Streptophyta; class Magnoliopsida; order Malpighiales; family Erythroxylaceae; genus Erythroxylum; species Erythroxylum baracoense. The sequence continues at coordinate 11,617,135 of JAOTAY010000005.1, forward strand.
ATTCTAACAATATTCCAAACAACAACTTAAAATATAGACCTTTGTTGTATTCACACAAAACCTAAACACAAATACTCAAATTATTAAAGTAGAACATAAAAACTAAATAAAAGTTGGACAACTTACCTAGACGGACAAACAACCAGAGACGAGGAACGACGAATGATGAAGCTAGATGATTTTCGACACTTTTCAATGTAAAACAGAGCCTAGAAAATGACGATTTCTTATGTAATATAATACACTTATACAATGTCAATATGTACACTAACGTTATTTGAACCTATGAGAATTGGGCATACACTAATGTTACTATATTTGTTAACAAGTCTAAACATATAACTATTAATAGAAATGAAACTATTGCATCATTTTTCAAAACATCAAAGGGTTATAAATCGGATATTAATGGGGGTTATAAACTTAATATATGTAAGAAAAAGAACAGAAGACTCTCCAATTAAAAGAGAGTAAGCAGAAAAAAAAAGTCAGATAACGATAAAAAAAAGATAATAAATAACATTATTGTTTATTATTCAATATAACTAACAATTTAGATATGTTTAACATGAGTGACAAAAAGAAAAGAAGGTGAGGGGTTGGTGGAGAGCTAATTGTTCCATTGTAAAACATATATAAGGGAAAAATGAATTGAAAAATAATTGTAGTGAAAGTTAAGATTCTTCATATACTAAGGGTCATAATTTACGTTTTAAATTGGCATTTTAACATCTTCATATTTATGGAGAAATGCTCCGCAAACATATTGATTTCAAGATTTTTTTATAGCCAAAGAATTGATATCCCATTTTAAAGATTAATTGGTTAATAAACACTAATGTAAAGTGAACTTTTAACATCCTAAACTTAAATCTTCCTCTAAAGTATATGTCATGATTTATTAACAAGGCTAAATTTATTAATCAAAACATTACCATTGCATCAGTTTTTAAGCTTGTTTATTAACAAACTCTTCTATAATCATAAGCAAGAAGACACGTTAAGAAGCAATTCTATAAGGGCAGGGATGTCAATGGGCTGGTCCGGGCTCAGGCTACCTTTGGTCTAGCCCGGCCCAGCTCGGCTTGGCCAGAGGCCCGGAGGGCCGGAATGGGTCAGCCTGCAGCTCGAGCTATGGCCCGATGGGCCAGCTCGACCTGCCTTTTGTTTTTTAAATAAAAAACTTTCAAAACGACATCATTTAGGAAGTAATGGGCGGGCCACCGGCCACCTATGGTCGGGCCGTGGCCCTCCCATAACCTGCCTAACCTGGGCCAAAAACGAGTCGGGCTAATTTTGACATTCCTACATAAAGGCACTAAATACCTATCACGTCCTAACAAAATTAGCCAAGGAATATGGACCAATGATGCATCTTTGATTTGGTGAAGTTACCACCATTCTTTTTTCTGTTGTAGAACTTGCAAAAGAAGTCATGAAGAGTCATGACCCCATCTTCTCAACAAGGCCCAATATATTTTTTGTGAGTATTTTATGGTTATAATATACACAATATGCATTCCATTCAAATCCAATAACATACTACTAATTTGTCATAAACAATTCAAACAAAAGTAAAAAAAAACTCTAATAGAACTTTCATAGAACGTAGTATAGGTAGTACTCAAACAAGATTTATAATCCATATTCAACTTCAATCAATCCATTCAAGACGTATTACCCATCTCACCATCTTGATTATTATCACAACACACATTCACCATCAACCAAACCATTACACACACGGAGAGAACACAAAACCCCGCAAAAAACAACAACCAAATACAACAATGCTACCATTTTCGAAAAAACTAGAGTGCAAAGGATGGACCACTTACTTCAAATAATGATTAAACGGAGACGACGACAAAAACAAAGAAATGAAGAAGATGAAGACAACGATGGAAGAAGAAAAACGCAGAGGAATAAATGAAGAAAATGAAAATGAAAATGAAAAGGGAGACTTCATTATTTTCTTTTAAAATGAAACGAAAATGGCGTCGTTTGTTGTTAAACAAACGAGGTCATTTTCATATTATTTTTTAAAATGTTGAACATTTGACGTGATTTCAGAAAACGTCACCAATTGTTAAACAATTGGCAATGACTTTCAGTAAAATGACATCTTTGACGACGAATTAATAAAATTGTTGCCAAATTGTTGTCCTTTGCGACGTTTTCCTAGAAACGTCGCTAAAGAAAGCTTTTGGCCACGATGTCTTTTTATATATATATAGCATTTTTTGTAATATATGATTTCTATAAAATAGTATAGAATTTATATATAATAAATAGAGTTTTGTATATCCATATGAAATTGTCAATTCATATATTTTAAAAGAGATTAATAAAAAGTATAAATTTATGTAATATAAATTAATTTTTTGTTTTTAATTTTATAAAATTTTGAAATGACATTGTTGTTAAGTAAATTTATTTTTAGACTTACAATCATTGTCAATAATATTAAATTTGATTTTTAAGAATATGATATTAATATTTAATATTGATTTCCATTTTTTACTATATTGGAATTATTTTTTAGCTAAATTGAAATAAATATAATTATATATGGTATTAATATAATGTTATATGGATGTATAGATAATACTTGTAACTAGTATAATGATTTATGAATGTATTGATAATAGATAAATTTTCTCATATCTTACTTATGTAATATACTAGTCTTTTAATCATAATTCTCTATCTATTATATATAAATTCGGTACTATTATATATAATTTCGTCGCCAAAGGTTAAACCAGATGGTAAAATCATAGAAAAAAGTTAAGGCTTTATCTGATTCAATGCTTTGTTTGATAAAGGTTTTCTAGGATATAATTTTGAAAACAACTTAATTTACGATTTTTTGCATAAAAATAAAGGTTTTAAAGCTTAAGAAAAGAATAATTCAGCTTAGGTTTTAACATATAAAATTTAAGTTTTATTTATTACATTTCAACGTGTTAGATTTAAACATTAGCATGAGCACATGAAATTCACTAAATCTTTAATTTACTAAAGTAGTAACGAGATAGATGACGACATAATTTATCATATCAAATCAAGGTGGCTAATAGGAGGAGCGCCTTAAGAGTTTTACGTGAAAAGAAGGTATTACTCAAGTTAAAAGGTCTACCGTTTAACAATTAAGTCGATCATACTCTAGCCTATCAAATATGTGTATAATTATAAGTTAACGGTGACAGAGATGAGGATGATTCATTAAATGTGTAACCTTACAAGAAGAGATAAGATAAGGAATGAAATAGTAAGAAACAAGTTGGGAATGACTAGCATTGATAGTAAAATGAGAGAGACAAGGTTTAGGTAGTTTGGACATGTTGAAAAGAGACATCCTGACATTGTAGTGAAAAAATCCGAGAAGATTATATTTAGGAATTATAAGAGAAGAAGAAGGGGAACTAAGAAGAATTAACGGGAATTAATCAGGATCAATATACTGGGAACTTGACCCTTAGTAGAAAATTTTAGCAAACTAAGATAATAGTAGAAAACCTTACATAAATAAGTCTTTCTCTTTTCATAAGTCTTTTGAATTTTTTACTTTGATTATTGTGTCTTTTAATTTGTTTCAATTGTTCCCTTAGTTATTTTATTTATTTATTTTCTCTTTTTAATTACTTGTTTGTTATATATATATATATTTATTTATATTTTTTCTTATTAGTTTATTTATTTACTTATTTACTTATTTTTATTTTTGTTCGCCTAGTTATTTGTTTCCGTATTTCTCTATTGTTGTTATTGCTATAAACGTGAGAGAGTTTGTGAATATGAATAGTATCAATGAAGTTTTGAGGAATACCTAACCCATGAGTGAAAATCTATATAAATTTGTCCGCGTAGCCCTCGGTTCTATAAGGTCATCAAAAGATGCAATCATCAATTCCCCCGACAAGCTACAATTACTGCAAGCAAACATATGAAGATTATATCTTTTGCTCTCGGCTATTCTGCTCAAGCTTGGCTAAGGAAGACAAGCAACTTCCAAAGCGAAATATATTGAACTAAACAGAAACAAAACAACACAATGACAAAATTTATAGATGGCAGTGATATTGTGACCTTTATAGTCCAGCAAAACTGTACAACACGTGTGCATTCCCATCTGAGCCATTGCAATTCATTTCTTCTACACAAGAACGCAGAAATAACCAACCAAAGGTTATACACAATTTATCCATTTTCTTCTTAACAATTGTAAGGGCATGACAATACATGTAAATAAATGTGTGAGAAACCTATACTAATTAATGGCCTATTAGAAAGGGCACATAAAGGATTGAATGAGGTCAGTGCAATAAGAAGCAGAAGTTGACGTTGGACCAAGGCTTTAAAGCATTGAGTCGTCCATAGCTTAACGATCATTCCTCGAAGTTATCGTGCAGAATGCAAATACAGGATTGCCACACCTCCACCAATCTTGCTTTAAACAACTTTCTGTGTTGACTTGCATAGCAATAAGAGGAAAGGCTAAACTCCACAAGGAACTATTCCTATCACGAATCACGATGAAGAGAATTCACTGTTTCCTGTTATCGCCTGCTTAGCCCGTGACCTATTTGTTAATCAAATTTATCATTCTTTCAGAATTTTACAGTTCAAGAAATTTCCACCTGAGCTTCCCTTGCAAAGGAAACTGTAGTTAGATGACTCCTATTTCAGGCTGTATCACATTCACTCAAGAAGGGACCTGTAAAATAACAAAAGTTCCAGTTCCTCTTTTAGTTGTCAAATCAGCACTCAAGAGGATGGCCGTAAAACAGAATGCATCATCTACTAGAGGGGCGTTTTGATCTTCGGCGTTTCCCCAGAAGTTTTAACATGTTGTCTGTCACATCAACATGGGAGTCATCATGATCATTTTGATCATTTCTAGACGTATGAGTCAACCAGGCCAGTGCCTCAATTGCAGCATCCCTCTCAGCAAGCTGCTTGTTTTTCTTTGGTTTCCCAACAAACTGCATTCCCTTGAATTCTACCAGAGCTCGAAACTCATTTGTCTTCAGGTGCTTTGTTTTGTATTTTGGAGGGGAGTGCCCAGCTCTCATCAAAAGTGTCTGTAGCAAGCTCTTCGGATTTGTTCCATCTTTTGTAAATCTGCTATCACTAGGCTCCTTGAGCTTCCTGCTCTCACGTCCAAATACAAACCTACCTTCACATTGATCTCCTGATACCAGCTCCTGAACAGCAAGTATGAGGTACTTTCCTTCATTGTGAATATCAAGAGTAGGATCTTGAAGCTGCAATATGGAAAGGCCTTTTAACAGTCAAGACCAATTAAGCAAATTCTTTGATTTTTATAACTATAAACAATAATAGAGTATTGAGGTTGGACATGCCAAGTGGTAATTTAAATGGAACGATTTTATACTTTGACAAGAAAAGGTGGACTAAAGCACATTGTAGTCAGCCTTTATCTATCTTGAGTGACAAATAAATGCAAGGAAAAAGAATAAGGATTTAAAATTTGTACAAGTTCAAGGAAAAGGTTGAGGAATGGAATACTATATAAAATCCCCCCAGTAAGTCAGAATTCCTATTGCAATGTCCTAAATATTAGAGGTTGATAGAGACAAAACTTTAAGAAACATATGTTGATGGGTGTTGGACAGGAATATAGCTAAAAAATTCAGTACTAATGAAGCTTTGGATATATACTTGTTATTCCTGATTCTTTCAACAACCAAACTCCAAGGAAAAACGTAAAGCAAGTTTTGAACGCATCTATAGGATCCACACAAATAGAGGACTTCAAGCACAGAGACAATTTTGGCAGGAATGGCATGCAACATATCATACTGTTCTTTGATACATAAGCCTGCAGCATACCTCTTAATTTTGAAACCCAATTCTGCAGTATTTTTCTTATGTTTGATTTGGTTGAATCATTAACTTTGGGTTCAGTGGTCAACTTCCGTAATACTATGTCGATTAGGTGTTTGGAATAAAAATTGATGTAAAGTTAATAGCCTAGTAGAATCTTTACCATTAGTTGTTATATGTACTGGGGAAATAACAAACTGAATAGAATCGCAATTACAAAATGTTCTCACTAAGTTTCTTCTGATTTCTTCTTCTCTTCTCTTCCCTAACCTTCCAAATTTTCAATTTCTTCATTTTACCCACATTGATATTGGTTGATTTTGATTGTATTCACCAGATAGATTGGTGAACATGGAGATGGCTGGCTGAAGGTACTTGGGAACAAGAGTTCAGACAGATGGAAGAGTTGTTGCAAACTCAGATGAAAGAGTTTCGCAGTGAGATGCAGGAGAATTAAAAAGTTGCAAGATGCTCAAGCTAAGCAAGGCAACGAAGTTAGTGAACTTAAACTTTTCCATCAATAATTACAGATGCAACTCCTAATCCACTATGACTGAAATTGTGACCAGTGAGCCAGAAGGAACCCAATTGGATCAAGGATCACCAATACATATTCAGCGAGGTGGAATTCCGTGTGTTCGATGGTAGCAGTGTTTGAAGCTGGATTTACAAGGCTGAGCAATTTTTCCCCATACATAAAACACCTCCAGAACTCAGAAGTGAAAGTAGCAACTATTTATCTGGAGGGAATCACCCTAGAATGGCACGTGCTGTACTTGGAGCATCGATTGATGATAGAAGATCCTAGTTGGGTTAATTCAATGATTTAGAGAGAAGGCTTTTAAGGATCCTCTTGGAGATTTCAAAGAGCTGAGGCAGATCAATTCAGCGAAAGAGTATTATGCCCTCTTTGATAGGTATTCCAATAACCTCAAATTCCTAAATCTTATTTGATTTCCAATAACCTCAAATTCCTAAATCTTATTTGATAGGGTTTTTCCTTAAAGGATTGAGGCCTGAAATAGAACTTCCTGTGGAATTATTGAATCCAAAATCAATCCAGCAAGCTTATGTTCTTGCTAAGAAAAGTAAGCTACAGCTGCTATATGTTATTCTTCTCCAAACCAAAATCATCTAAACAACTCATACCATCACCTTCCACAGCTATTACTCCTTTTATTCTCACTGCCACTCACTTAGCCAGTATCCCTACCAAAACTAATGTCCTACTAGGTTACCGCCTGCCCAACTAATGCATCTAACACAAACCCATATAAAAGCAACATAGACAGCCAATTAACCAAGAATTTGAGGATAAAAGGGCAAAGGGAATTTGCCTCTGGTGTGATGAGAAGTTCTTCCCTGGCCACAAATGTAAAAAAAAAAAAAAAAAAGTAAAATTTGTTTGTTGTAGATGACAAGGGAAAAGAAAGTCAGAAGGAGAATGGGGAGAGCTCCATGGTTCAACAGGAACCTACATCCACAGACCAACCAAAGATTTCTTTACAGGCAATGACATGAGTCACAACTGTTGATTTTAGGCATATGAGAGTTATAGGCTTGCATAGAGGAAAACCCATTCACATCCTCATAGACAATGGAAATATCCACAAATTTATGGACTTACCATTAATGCAGAAAGGCAACTATGAGCTGCAGGATGTCCAAGATATTAAGGATGACAGTGGGAGGTGGCTCTCATCTATCATGTTCTAAATTGTGCAAAGGATTCAAGTGCAATCTCCAAGGAATTGAGTTTGCTACAGATGCTCTAGTATTGCCTAGGGGGCCTCATATGGTTTTAGGGGTGAAGTGGTTGTCTATCTTAGATGAGGTGCTTTGCAGTTTTGATAGAAAAACCATGTTATCTTCAAATGGACAGTGTGTTATTGACTGGAGGTTCTATAGGAAATTCAAAGCTGATCACCAGCAAGAAGTTTGAGAAGTTGCTAAGTTACAAGCCAAGTTTGTATCCTGCAACTACATTATCCAATGGAGCTGATGCAAGTAATTAGTGGTAATCTAATTTGGGATTTTAGAGATTCAGTTTAGTAAAGAAAGAACAGAATAGAGAGAAGAAGAAACTGAACAAGAGTGAGAAGTCTGATTATTGAGAGAGAAACAATTACAGTTGATTTGTTCCCCTCTTCCTTCCAACCAACAGCTATATCAACGATGAACACAACTGTTACTATTCATCCAATCACATTTGTACACTTGGTGCTATCCTATACATTCGTTTAGCTACTAACAACTACTCCCTATACTACGTCGTCTCCTTTTTTTGTTTCTGCTACGTCCTTTCTATCATCTTCTTCATGCATCATCATGCATCATTTCCACCTCTATCAGGAGCATCATTTCCAGAAACTAGCAATAGACACTTCTCAGCTTCAGGAAGTACAATCTGAATTGAGTGGATTACTAGCTGTATTTAGGGATCTTTTTGCAGAACCCACTCAATTACCTCCTCACAGAAGTCAGGCCATCAAATACTGCTTAATGAGGGTACTGAAGTTGTTAACATTTGACTTTATGAATATGCTGGAGCTCAAAAAGATCTGTAGAGGGACGAGTCCAGGAATTGCTTAAACAAGGAGTAATGTAACATAACAGTAGTCTTTTCTCTTCTCCTTTAGTTGGTAAAGAAGAAAGGCATTACTTGGGGGCTTTATAAAGATTACAAAGAGCGCAATCAATGCACCATTAACAATTGGATTTACAATCCAGATACCATCAAATCAGAATGTTCTGTCCTGTTATTCCAAAAACAGCATTCAGAACGCATGAGGGCATTATGAGTTCCAAGTAATGCCCTTTGGTCTTGCTAATGCTTCCTTTACTTTCCAAACCCTAATGAATTATATATACCAGCAATATTTGAGAATTATTTTCGTTTTCTTTGATGACATCCTTGTATATAGTTGTTATTTTGCAGATCATCTTAAACATCAGAGTGGCTTTGGAGTTCTTCAGCAGCATAAGTTTAACGTCAAAACTAGTAAATGCAGCTTTGGAACTAACAAGAGTGAGTACTTGAGCCATTTGATATCTATCCAGGGAGGTGCCACAAATCCAAGAAAAAATGGAAACTGTTCAGAAGTGGCCTACACCTAAGAACATCGAGGAGCTGAGAGGATTCTTAGGCCTTGTTAAGTATATAAGAGGTGTGTAAACCTCTTACTGAACTATTGAAAAAGGATGCTTTTTGCTGGAATAAGAGAGCTCAAACGGCTTTCTAAGATCTCAAAGTAGCTTTGACTTAGGCTCCTGTCTTAGCCCTTCCTGATTACCCCAAAGCCTCCATCATTTAAGCTGCTGCATCTGGTGAGAGATTGGGAGCTGTCTTAATGCAGGACAATCACCCTTTTGCTTATGTGAGCAAATCCTTGCCATCCAAGCACCAAGCACCGAATACTTATAAGAAGGAATTTCTGGCAGTAGTCATGGCAATGAAGTATTGGCATCAGTTTTTAAATGGGAGACCATCTGTTATCTGGACAGACCACAAAAGCCTCAAATACTTGCTTGAACAAAGGACTAGCACTCCATCTCAATAGGCTTGGCAACCTAAGCTCTTAGGATATGACTTTGAGATAGCTTATAAGAAAGGAAACAAGAATAGCAGCTGATTCTCTTTCAAGGGTGCCTAGCTTGGAGTTATTCACAATGGTACTCTCACAAGTGCAGTTGGGAGGACTTTATCATCAAAAATCTTATATCTCAACTGTTTCAAGGAGTTCTACAATCAAATACTTAGCAGTTGCAGCAGGGCATCTTAAAATGGAAGAGCAGAGCGGTAGTGGAATTTCATTACGAGCTTAGAGCTAAGTTGGTGACCATCACGCATGAGAAGCCTAATGGCAGGCGCTCTGGAGTGTTGGCCTCACTCAAAAAGATGTGAATCATGTGAGGCAATCCGAAACTTGTCAATGTAACAAATATGAGACTTCCGTCTCCTTCAACCTCTTCCAATTCCAAGGCAATGGTAGACACAATATGGGCTTCATAGATGGCTTGCCAAATCAAATGGACAATTTGTAATTTCGGTGGTGATTGGCAGGTTCAGTAAATATGCTATATTTGTGTCCTTGAAACACCCATACACAACTAAGGTGGCTCCTCAAGCTTTTCTCACTCATGTATTAAAGTTATAGGGCATGCTAAAATTAATCATCAATGCTCGTGATCCTATTTTCGTAAGTGCATTCTGGCAAGAATTCTATAAGTTGCAAGATGTAGGACTCCAAATATCTTCCACATATCATCCCCAAACAAGTCATCAAGAGGATCTAGACAGGACTCTTGAGACTTCATGTCTACACTACAAAATGACGTTAATGGCTTCCTTTGGCTAAATGCTAGTACAATACCACATATCATATAGCTTGCAACATGCCTCACTTTAAGGTAGTCATTATCCTCCCCCAATACATGCACCTTAATTTGCCAAGGATTCAAAAATACAGATAGTAAATAGGGATGGCAATGGGCCAGACTGGGCTCGGGCAGGCTCGGGCAGGCTCGTGGCAAGGGCGGCTAGGCCAGCCCTGCCAGTCTATACTTTTAAAAAAAAAATTGAAAAACAACGTTTTTTTACCTTCCCTTCGGGCCAAGCTGTCTTGGCTTGTGACCCAATCCGTAGCCCGCCCAACCCGGGCCAAAGTCGGGTTGGGCTGGGTCGGGATTGGCATCCATAACAGTAGATCATGCAATTCCACTTGCAAAGAGCTCAAAAGAGAATGCAAGTGCAGGCTAACAAAGGTGATAGAGAATATCAAACCGGAGAACTTGTCTTTGTTAAATTGTGCAGCTTGGGATTGAGCTTTCCTTGGTAGAAACTCTCTTTGTCAGTATTACCACTGCACTTGGTCAGTGACTCGCCCTGTAGCAAAGTCTCAGTAGCAAGGAGGACTAATCAGAAGATGTAACCACTGTTCTATGATCCTTTTAAAGTAGTCGATACAATTGACAAGGTGGCCTACAGGCTAGAATTTCTACAAGGAGCTCTCATCCATGATGTCTTCCATGTTTCTCAGTTGAAGAAGCATGTTCCTTCAACGGTGGCCTCTTCTCCAATGCTTCTGTTGAATTGCACTTTGAGGAAAGGATTCCAATTGCTATATCAGAAAGGAGGTTGGCAAGGCCTGCTACTCAAGTTCTGGTTCAGTGGACTGGAGCTTCTTCAAAAGAAGCCACTTGGAAGCTTCTCTATTAACTGCAATAGTGATACCGATCTCTTAACCTTGCGGACAAGGTTTTCTAAAGGACAGGATATTGTTACTTCTTTATTCAGGTTGAATCATTGACTTTGTGTTCAGTCAACTTTAGTAATGCTACATTGTTTGGGCATTTGGAATAATGAATTGATGTAAAGGCAATAGCCTAGTAGTTAAAGGAATCTTTTATCATTAATTGTTGTAACGACTATATATGCTGGGGAAATAACAAGCTGAACAGAATAGCAATAAAATTCTCTCTTTCAGTTTCTTCCAGTTTCCTTTTATCTTTTCTTCTCTAATCTTTCAAGTCTTAAATGTATACATTTTACCCCTAACAGTTTTGCTCTTCACCTAACTTGTCTTCAAGAAAATAGTATTCATTTCATTGGAATGCAAAATGAATTCATCACATGGTAGAAACAACCAAGTACACTTACACTATGAAGAGGGTTATGGAGTAAACTAAGTAAACTACAAGTGCCAATATATGACCAAACAAATTATCATGTCAAGAAAATTTATCTCAATGCTTAAGTTATGCTATCTAACAATTTATTCATTGTAGAAGAAGGCCTTTCTATCAACAAAGAGATTTCAACACGAGCAAGCATCCTAATTATCAATAAACAAGGTATCACAGGTAGAACTAAAAGTGCAAGGGATACCTTTTGTAATAATTCAATAGCAATTTTATGGTGGAAGAATATATCTACAGTCAACAGAGAACACATTATTAAACTTCCTAGTCAAGTAACTGTCTTTCCAACTCACCTTCTTCTCAAGAAGTTTATCAAGTTCTTCCTTAAGCTTCAAATAGCACTCTGCCAAACTAGGATCCATGAAGAAATCAATGTATCCTCCCAGCATCTTCAAATGCCCAGCCTAGAAAAATGTGGACCACTGGCTTAGAAAATCAATATTGTACATGTAGAAGGAAAATCTCTCAAACATAAAATAAATTACCTGTAACCCACAACTAATAGCACCACCGAGAAGGATCAGTATGGAATCAGATACACCAGTGGAGTCACGTATAAACACGGTATTAACCTTTACTTTTTCACCAAAGACTAGCCATGGATACGGAATTGTCTGATAGCGTGCATTCACAGAATTCTGGAGCAGAAGTATAACATAAAGGTTTATACAAAACATTCACGAAGTATCATATTAAAGCCAGCAGCATGAATAAAAATGTTGTACAAAGTTTGTCATTATAACTTGATCATGATTCATGTAATTGTTCTATACAACTTAACATAAAACTATCAGTAGCAAAACAAAGAAATACTAGATCTGCTAAAGTTGGCTTCAATATCTCAGTTGAAGGTATAAATATACGAAATTGGAAAAGAGTACAACATAGCTAACAGTACGCAATCAATCAGAAAAACCTGAACACTGATTGAGAAACAAACAAGTTAACCCAGAGAAGCATTACTCAAACACAAGAATTTATGGAAAGGAACATAAAATCAAGACAGAAATCAAAGGTGACAATTAAAAGACAATATAAATCCCTTAAACTTGGAAACACCAAAGAATCCTTCCTATCCATGCTGCCAAACATTCAGTAAGAAAGATACTAGTAGGATTATAGTCCAAAAGTTCAAAATTTCCATGAGTATCAATGTTGATGACCACATCAATTTCAGTACCATCCATTATGAGTGTGACATGTAATGATAGTTCTAAACTTGAAACAAATGCAAACATAAACCAATAGTAATACCAGAATTGAATTTCTGTAGCCTTTACAAAAATATTTTCAAAGATGAATTTATGTCATTCATGTTTGAAAAACTTAATCAAGTTCAGCAACTTCAGTTAGCACTCACCGCATACAATAGAACTTGGCCATCATCCATTGTCTTAAAAGACATTGATGTTTCTCTGTGCTGTACATATAAAAGAAAGGAGTAGAATGTCAACTGGTTAATTTTGGTATCAACCAATAGAAGTACAAATTCAAATGGAGATACTTAACCACTACTGAGGCAATTCCAGGATAAAGTCCTGAGCATATGATTGCACGAACTAATGACTGGTTATGACTTAATCTGTTGTTGGATCCTGCATCTGCATCTACTATGCCAGCATCTCTCAAAATGTAGCTAAACTGTTTCCTAAGAGAGTGGATGGCTTGCAAAGTTTGAGCAGACAGGAAATTCCGCCAACAATACTCATATGCCGATGCTTCTCTTTCTGCATCTTTCCATCCCTCGTAAGCCCGAACAAGAGCCATATGATCACTGTAGTCTTTTGCAGAAAACCTGGACTTTGCAGTACCAGCTAACTGAACCATGAATGAAAGCATTAGCGAATAATCTAACCTAACAACCATGCTAAGCTTCATAAAAACTGATGTAACATCATTTGACTCCAAAGTACAAGCAGTGGCATGGTCAATTAGTCAAAAATAGGGTACGAGTATAAAGCTGGTCAAAGAGTTTCTCTGCCAGATAAAAAGAAATTCAACATCATGAAAATGTTTTCCTGCACTATAACAGTTATTTCTTTCCCAAGACAATTTATGAAAACTAAAGTGAAATAATTGTGATTTGTTAACTGATTGAAGCCAAAATGGATGCATTAGGTTGTTTCAAGGACAAAACTAACATATAATAAAGAGTAACCAAAGAAGTAGAAAAGAAAATTCTAACATTCTGTTAATAGCTACAAAAAGCAGTGAACACTTTCAGAGCATAGCAACTCAAGTTTCTCAAAGTGTTTTTAGTTTAAAAGAAAGAAGCATTTCATAAATCGAGACAATCTTATGGTCAATGGAAATCAAACTTCTTTCACATGGTACAAGCCTGATAAAGCAATACCCTTCCCATATTGATTAATGGAGAAAGATTACCTTAATTGGATTTACTGTCAACATTACCAACTATTTGTCACAACTAATAGCTAATAACTGTGCACAAATACACTGTGCACAAATACACGTAACAGGAAGCCCTTGAGATTATGAAATCCCCCATCTTTGTGGAAGAGGATAAAGAAAAAAAGAAGAAAGAGAGAAGTCTGATCTTAGGATCATTGAGGATGTCATCAAAGCCAACCAAGCTGGCATAATTTTCACAATCCTTCAAAAGATAATTTATGCACGTGGACACATGAAAATAGCAAAATGAATATCCCAGAGGCAACCAAGTTTCTTAAATTCACATGTTGAGTCCTTACTTTTCATGTATACTATTCCCTTGAATTAACACCTAAGCTTATCCTCTTCTCTCCCTATTTCTCAAAGAAAATAGGATGGGGAGGCAGGATACTTGTATGGTTAGAAGTGAATGCAGGTGCTACAAGTACTGCGTGATATTTAAAATCCAATTAATGAATAATACTTGGGACCTTTATACATTCATGCATGAAATGATACTATGAATACAACATCTACAATTTCATATACATGTCAATCAAGAAAGAGTAGAATGAGAAAGGAAACACAGAATGCATCATACTTACATCTTTTTTGTCCTGGGGCAGAAGGAAGGGATCTCTGCTACTAAGCCCTGAAACTACGGTCAATATAGGATCAAAACAGTGAAATAGAGCACCCATAATCAGCATTTTGCCCAGCTTTGGATCTACTGGTAGCATCGACAAATACTTCCCTAATTAACAATTGAACAAATACGTACAGGAACAAGTTAGTAACCCAAAGTACAAAAATGTAAATTTCTGTGTTCAAATCTTCAGAAGTACATTTACTACAAGAATTGACAAACTTACCAAGATTTGTAAGGTTCTCCCTTTCATCTAATGCCCCAATCATTTTCAAAAATTCGATTGCATTTTGAACCTGACATCCATTTACACTGGTTTTGCGTCATGTCAAGTTTTATTTTTTCGTTGGCCAAATATGAAGATAAGTTTCTTATATTATTTAGTTCCCAAAGTTACCAAAAGACAATTATCTCAAAATTCATAAGATTTTAGAGTTGAATATCACAAATTCCAGCCATTGTGGCTTTCTTGAACAATTTTTTTAATAATTGAAGATCTTCATGCAAAAAGCAAACAGCCTAAGAAAATCAAGAAACAGAAGGAAAGACTGCAAGATATGTATATATGGTGCAATATAATGTTGACTATCTTAAATTTGCAGCTGCAAATCATGAATGAGCTAATACAACAATGAACCCTGAGTAATTATCCTCATTTCCTAGTAAAAATTCTGGTCATGTACACCCGTTTGCAGTTCAGTGAGACCTGTTGCAAGGATGAGTTAACTGTCCACAATTGCACGATTAACATTAGATAACAGCTACTGTAATGATAGGATCAGTCACTTGAAGGTGTACCAACATGTAGTCCATGAAATCAAAGAGGCTTCTTGATATTAGTATTGAAAAGGAAGTGCTCTATTATTCTCTAGGCTAGTGGAATGCAGATTCTGTAAGTGTTAGATATGCATGCCCTCCTCTCCCTGCTACGTAACTGGTTAAGTATCAATATCAACACAATAACTAAGGCTATGTTTCGTTAGGTAGTTATTAATGGAATAGAATGGAATGAAATGAAATATTATTCCATCATTTGGGAGGATAGTTTATAATGAAATGAAATAAAATAGAATAGAAGGGGAGGGTTTCACATTACATTTCATTCCATCCTAAACAGTAAAAAAAAAGTTACCTCGGATTTGGGAAGTTTAAGATGAAATATAAAATGATAAATAACATTTCACTATATTACATTATGAACCCTTCTTCCAAACAATATTTCACTATATTATATTGAAAACCCTTTCATCCCTCCAAATAACAATTTTCTAATATTACATCCATTTATATTCCATTCCATTATAAATCATTCTATTCCATTAAAAATCTTACGTCTAACCAAACATAACCTAAGAGCGACTAACTGATCAGAAACAAATATATTCATACAATCAACTGGTTTCCGCTTGCACAGAACAGTAAGGCAATCAGCATTTTCAGGGAGCTAAATTTGATCACTGGTTGATGGAAGAAACATAATGTACATTAAACGTACCCATTCTGTCCATACTCAATGGTGCTAGTAGAAGTTATGAGCCGCCATTCTACTCCCTATACTTGTGTCATTATTGTTCGCCTCTAAACATACTACTTTCGTATGTTCAAATGCATCACCCCACAAAAGAAAAACAGTAGCAAATCATAACAACTTGCAGAAGAGGAATGCGAGAAAGAGAAAAGACAAAGTGGAAGAAAGGAAAAAGGTAATAAGTGATTGATGCATTTCAAATGAAAATGCATCCAACATCAATCATATTTTGGATTCAAGAAAATGATGTCAATTACTTACAGCCAATGGCTCTGGTGGCTGGAGCGCAGCTGACAAGAATTCACCTATACTTCCAACCTCTAAACTTTTTATTTGCAAGCACAGAGAGTTTAATGGAGTTCTCAGAAGTTCAGGGAGTTGATATTCAGCAAAAGCTTCATAAACACATTTTGGATACAAGTGATAGCATTCTCCTGGTTGCACACGGCCAGCTCTGCCTCTTCTCTACAGCAAGTATAACCAAAGAGGAAGTACATTGGACATTAAGGAATTTTAAAAATAAAATGATGTTAAAAAGCGAAAGGCAGGTTCAAAAGTTAGCTAAACCATAGATATTTCATAATATATAATTCCAGTTTATAGAACAATATTTCAGTCGATAAGCATGAAGGTTCTTGCACATGCAAGAAAGAAATAGCCAAACAAACTGAATAAAGGGATATATTTCATGACCTGAGAAATGCTATAAGCGAAAGTATGTTTTCCATTTTCTATTTGGGGAGAGAGAAAGAGATAAAAAGTTTGGATTAGATGTTGGACTCATGATTTTGACATGTAACTTCAAAGTTAATCCAACTAATGTTATAGACTACAAAAGGAAGGCACTTACTTGGCGGGCTGATGCTTGTGATATCCAAGATGGTAGCAGGCAAGGTGTATTATTTAAAGCGTCATATGTCGTCTCTTTTGCTTTTCCACAATCAATCACAAATACAATATCATTGATAGTAATGCTTGCCTCTGCCATATTTGTAGCAAGAACTATCTTGCGTATATTAGGATGAGGTTTCTCAAATATGAGTTTCTGCAGAAAAAGCAGCAGGTATAGAACACCGTGGGATGAAAGCTTAACCAGAATGAAGCACAAAGCATGCTGATAAACATTTGCAGAGTGGTTTGGAATGCAGGAGGTAACAACCAGTCATAACCAAAATATAAACTATACATCACACAGAAGGTAGGGTAAATAAAAGCTTCAAGGGCATATGTGTCCGCAAAGTCCAAGTATTACAAAGAGAAACAAATAACATTTACCATCAATAACCAAAGAGGTAACAGGTAGAGGGGTTGGGATGGGGTTTGGGGAGAGAAGCATATTAATTTTATCATATCCCTCACCATCAAACAAACCCATAGAATTCTATTTTCTTATCAGTTCCCAAACATTCCAAACTTGACATCCAAAAGAGAAACATGGGCTCTGTCTTAACACAGTTGACTTAAGCCCAAAGCAACACAACATCTGGAAAATACAAATAACAAACCCATTCCCACTCTACCAGACTAGCACCATGTAAGCCCAGATTAGAAACTAAGTAACCAGCCTCCTGATATCAAAATCAAAATATAAAAAAATCCGAAAACTTACTCCCATCCTATCATACAACAACTGAGACTAATAACTACAAGAAAATCTTTAAGCAGTCCAACAAATGTTTCAAATCACAAGGAGACTTGGCAAAAACCAATAACAGATAAGTAATATACAGGACGCAATAGTCATTTTTGGGAAATCATCTCTGAAATAATCCCTGTTCACAAGATTTCATGTAAAAGCAACCTTACCTGTTCAGATGTAGCCATTGAACCATGACAAGTTAGAAGTAGAACCCTGTTGGGGTCTCCTAAGAGAGGATGAGCTTTGAGTTGATCTCTCAAACAGCTAATATCCTCCCAGCCAGTCATGAATACTAAGACAGCACCAGATCGCTCCTTCCGACATATATGGCATAGTACTGCCTCAATAAGATTGAATCCCATGCAATCAGGAATCCAGCATGCTAGAGATTCACGTGTCCTGGAGCTATAAGTTTCAAAACTTGACTTGTTAAGAGCATCCTAATAGGAAGAAAATCACCAGAATCTACTCAGAGCTTCAGAGTGAATGCTGAATAACACAGCCAATAAGGAAATAATCCATACACCAATAAGGAAATAATCCATACAGAAATAAGGACAAGTCATGTTCTTTTCAATGGGATCAGGAAGGACAAATTTGGGAGAAAATAGTGTGTTTTACAACAAAGATTTACCAACAACCACAACCACCCATAGAATGACGAAACAGGATCATTGCAAACGAATGGAAAGAGGAAATCATACTTCCACAAAGTATTTGAACATATGCAGCAGACTATCACAAATCACGAAGCAATAAACAGAAAACTTGTGCTCTACGTGCTCCAAAAGTCATAATTCAAAGGAAGTTGTAGATGTAGTTCTGTACCTCAACAAGAGTGGTGATCTGATTTTTCTTTTTCCGGGGTGCAAGTTGCTTCTGCGTCTTCCACATCTTGTCTTGGCCATAGTCATCAATTTGATTGAAAGAACTCAATTTGTAACCAGTTATTTCCAGTACATCTTCCAAAAAATGTTCCCTCACTGGGTATGTGAAGCCCTGAATAACATACAGATGTGTTAAGTACAGCATTTTTCCACATAAAGCAACTCTAAAGGAGAGCTTGGAAGAGCTAAAAGAACATGAAATGTAATATTTATATCTCATGCCCATTTGAAGGCATTAAGGCTCCGTTTGTTTCAGCTTTTTTGGGTGAAAAAGCACTTTTCCCTACCGCAAAAGCTATTTTAAGAAAAAAATAGGTGTTTGGCTGTAAATTTCAAAAGCGCTTTTAGAGTAGAAATAGCTTTTTTAAAAGCT
>JAOTAY010000005.1:11652623-11683241 GCA_025629805.1 Erythroxylum baracoense
GGAAAGAACACACCCGAAAATTTGATAACGGAGTTCGGCCAAATATGCCTACGTCTCCGGAGCACCACTAAAGCAGCCTGCTTTTATTAAGATGAGAACACTAAATTTGATATGTGTACAAATTTTGAGTATATATCAAATTTTTGAGATATTTAGATATGGGAGGGGGAGGAGTTATTTTATAACTTGCAAAACTCCTCCCATCCTCATCTCTTCCTAATATGGGATATAAATTGGGCATCAAAGTCAAAAAAATACAACAAAACATAGCTAAAAGTTTACATTGTTGTAGTGCGGGCTCCTTTTGGTCATACGAATAAGTAATATTCAGCATTCTGTTTCAGCTAGTTCATAGAGGTATTTGGTGATCCCTCAAACATGGGTTTGCATCTCTCTTTTTTCTTACTATTTATGCTCAACTTGTCTATTTTCCTTCTTATTGAGTTTGTCAGAAGCACTACGATTATTCTACCAAGTAATTAAATTCAGATTACGTAAACTGTCTGTTGATTCCTTTGCTAGCATCCAATGGTAAGTTTCACAATCATACAGTGCAACAAATATGTATAAAGTCCATGATGATGATTAAGATCCTCAAGACCTATTGGTCACATGTAGTGTTCAATTCATATTTGCTATAATTTGGTGCCAATCCAATCCTGTTAAAATAATTCGCTCCTCAGTTTTCTTTTTTCCATCTTCCACCTGCATACTGTGACTGACTATAGGTCTGTTTGAATGTTTGTGTGATATTCTTGTCCACTAAAAATATACAGTGCACCTACCTCTTTCCATGAAATTTCTTTGTTGACTGCCTTAAATCAGTCTTAATCTTCCGCTTCACCTCCGTTACCTATATGTCTCTCTTTTCTTTGTAATAATGGTTAGGTAATTCCAAAGGAACGAGTGCCCATGCAAAACTGCTCTTCAAAGATACGTAAGAAACTTTATTAATGGTTGAATGGGACTATGCTATGCTAGTCTTAAATCTTAGGGCTGGTGTTGTATACATCTCCCCTTGGCGTCCTCCAGAAGTGTAGAAATGGGCCTGACACTACATTGGTTGATACCGAATTAAAGAAAGTTGAAGAGCAGGCCCATTGGTATGTATTTTTGAAATTTTTAATTAAAAATGTTATTTATTTCAGAGTAATTGTTAGCTAAACCAATATTATATGTATAAATCACCATTGACACCGAACTAAAGCGATTATGTAATTATGATTAGTTCTGACTAATAACTTTTACGATCGAGGGATTTAAAGTCTCCTGAAAATGTGCTGCAAAGTTAAATTGAATTCTGTTTCTAAATTTATTTGGTTTGATAAAATAGATTCAATAATCTTTAATTAAAATATTTTAGTTGATAAATTCTTAATTTAATGAGAAAAATAAGTCAAATTAATGCAAAAAGGACAAGGGAAATAAAATCTAAAAATAAATTGAAAATTTCTATAAAATGGCTGTCAATCCTTGTAATGTACATTATTTTCCTGCTCCCCAAACAGCGGAAAGAAAAGGTACGAAAAATTAAGTTGAAACCCAAAAGTCATTTGGACTTGATTGGCTCGCAGTCGAGAAGACAACGCGATCTCTCTCTCACTTTGTTTCCGCCATGAGTCTCTTTGGTCTGGGCAGGTCACTTCTTGTTTTCAGATCTCTGTTATTCTGATCTGTTCACTCTTTGCATCAGCAGTTATCATTTGCACTTGGGATGGACTTGAATTTTGATCATAATCCTTTTATTAGTGTGCCTTTGTGTTTTGTAAAACCTTTGATCTGATTTTGTTTAACTTGGCTAATTGAACAAATTTATGCATACAATAGTGAGTTGATCAGTCTTTTTAAGCATGCATGCTACTTTGGATTGCGTATGTATGCATATCTATGCATAGATTCTGATCAGTCACTAACTTCGTCTAGCTAATTAGGAAAATAAAAAGAGAAGTAAAGTAGGGCTTGTATCTCAACACATGCGTTCATATACATGTGCATATATATAGATAGATGAACACACTATCTAGATTTTTATGAGTCACTAATTTCCTTACATTCAATTGCCAAAAAAGGATTTGGAAAGAAAAAGAAAAATTACATTGACTACCCTAAAAGGATTTGGGGAAAAAGGTAAAGTATTAACTATGTGAGCTGGGGGCATGCATGCATATTGCTTCATAATTTAATGTTTCTGTGTCTGTCATGTATGCATGGTGAATTTTCCGTATCCATAGCTTGTATAGTTTATCAGCAAGGTGGCAGCATGAAACGGTGTGAAAATCTGTGAAGTCCCCGACATTTCTGAATAGCATGATTATTTTAGGCTTTTCGGGTTTATGCTTGTTTCTTCTCCAGTTATATTGCATAGGTTATTCTAAACTGACTTGTGGTAACATGGTGGTTATTAGATGTAATGAATGGTATAGCATGTTGTCAAAAAGTTTGTACTATTACCTGCAAAATCCTCGTGTAAATGACTTTACTTAAGATGGAAAATATGTGGATATCAGATAGCTAAGTTGCTTAGTGGAGGCATAGCTTCTGTCCATATGGCAAGTTATTGTGACAGACTGCTAAAGTCTAAAAAACTGCATTTAACTCTCTAATTTGATTAGAAAAAGCTGTTCATATCTGCTTTAAACTCGAAGTTACAAAATTCAAGTAATTTACGATGAAAATAATGAATCAATGCAATTAGCTAGTATCCATAAATCAATAGGTTTTTATTGTCAGAACCTATCAATTGGTGTTGCAAATCAAATATCAGTGTATATGCTGGTGGAAGCAGAGTCAATACGATGCATTTAAAACTGTACCGTTTCTGTTTGCATGATTATTGTTTGGTTTTCTGTTTGCATGATTATTGTTTGGTTGTCATTGTAAGATTAACGATTTGAGTTTAGCACTTGAGTAGATATTTGATCTTAAGTTTCATAGAATGCAGGCTTTTGGACTCCATCTTTCTTTCTCTTTCTCCTGCACACATTCTTCTTATGCATTGAAGTTGGTTCATCCCTGTGTCTAGTTGTGTAGGGTCCATTTTTGAATCTTTAGATAATTTTTTTAATTGTGTATAAGGTTGGACAATGTTGTAGTTTATATATATATATATATATATATTTTTTAGCACATACTCAATTTGTAATCCTGATATGTTTTCTTTATACAGAAATCAGAGGACATTCCGACCCAAAAAGAGTGCGCCATCGGGGAGTAAGGTCAGTTTTCATTCTTGAGTAATAAGATTAAAAATCCAAGCTTTGGCAGTCAAATGTTGTAATAAATTGCCCCATGCCTACTGAAGTTTTGAATGATATTTTCTTTTAAAACGTTCCACGTTTGTGTCTGTTGTTGTTATCATTATTACTGCAAAAATGTCGATGTGTGTCTTATGACTAGAGCATGAAGGTGCGGTGAAAGAGAACATGAGTGCACTTTGATGGTATATCATGATTAATGGATTTTGTCTGTGTTTGTCCATTTGCACGGGTTCTGGAATTTTAGAAGATAGTGATATATAAAATATGTGTGTTTATCAATTAGTGTGTGCTAGGTGTTTTGGCAGGTAAATCTCATATACATTCTCGTGCATGTTAGATTTGAGATTAAGACATGAACACAAAATCTGAAATAAATTAAATAGGCAGTGCAGATGATGATTGACAATTAGTAATAAATGGTGGTATAATGGTTTAGTGATATCAAAAGAATTATGGGGATTGGAGACTATAAAAAGTTGATGTAAATTCATAGGAAAGAAATTAGATGATTTGGTTTATATGGACTCTAGCTTACATAACTGTATTTAGGGAAAATGCCAATTAATATCATGAGGAATTGGATAAGTGTAGCATTGTTTAGGTAACAACAGTTTGGAAAAAGAAGGTTTCTTTGTAGCACAAGTGATAAAAACTTTTTAGAATTGTGGGGTCCATATGTATATTTTGTAAATATCATGAATGGGTTCTGACAAAACAGGTTAAACAATATGGTTTATTCTAATTGCTGCCATTACCATACAAGCATGTGATTTAAGGGAAAAGCACATACAGGGGGCGGAATGATGTCCCGTGCTTTCTATGATATTAATAGTGGATGGTGGAGAAACTGTTCTTGTTGCCTTTGTGAATTTGTAATTTTCATGATGCAGGGGGCACAACTTAGAAAGCACATTGACGCGACCCTAGGCAGTGGAAACCTTAGGGAAGCAGTGAGACTTCCTCCGGGGGAGGATGTAAATGAGTGGCTTGCTGTCAACAGTAATTGCTTTCTCTCTTTCTCTCTCTCATTGAATGTGTGAGCAATTTTCTGTCTTCACTTTTTTAAGTGTGTTTACCTACAAACTTATGTTCTTTTGTCGTCAGTCCACCATGTTTTAGTACTTTGATGCAAGATAATAAAGTCATCCAAGTCTTGTATTATCTAACTCAGCATATGTTTTTCTCTTTAGAAGTTCTATTTACTGCTAATCTCTTCCTAATTCAAATCTAAGTCTTTATGGATTTCCCTATTTCAGCTGTGGATTTCTTCAACCAGGTGAATCTTCTGTATGGTACCTTGACAGAATTCTGCACACCTGAGAACTGTCCTACAATGACTGCAGGCCCCAAGTATGGCTAGAAAATAGACAACATTTATAATTCTTGTGGTTAGCTTACATAATAGAGAGTTAAGTATAAAGGCCTTGTTGTTACCTAGTTCTTTTTGGCCGCTTAATTAACATATTCATAAATTGATTAGCTCCTTTAAGAAACTTGCAGTTTCTACAGCCAATTTGAATAGTAACACCAAAAACATCAAGTGCTTTATAGGTTTGATATTTTCAAAAGTTTGTTTAACCAGTTCCAGGCTTGTATTAGTGGCCTAAAGATGTAGAAAAGTGTTATGAACCCACTACTCGCTTCCAGTATAAGTGTTGAGGGCAATTATATTCATATAGTTCTCCATGTGTTTTAGCAAGTCTGAATAGCTGAAGACAAGCATTCTCAAACTTTTGTAACTTTCTAATTAACCATAGAACATCATTATCCTTGCTATTTATTTCCCAGATACCAGTTTCAGGCAGGTTTGCCATTCAATTGAGTGAAGGAATCAACTTTTAGGCATATGAATAACAAACTTGTGCCGTATAGTTTCAAAAACATTTTATATTTGGGTGTATTGTCTCCTAATCTCAAGGTTGATATTTGGCTAACTTTGTTCTTTCATGTAGGACATCTATCACCCCTGTTGATTGATAATCTTGTGCATACGTTAAATGTGTAGAACAAAACATTATAATACAAAATCTTGCATTGCTTTGTTCTGCCAGCTAGTGCAGATGCACATTCATTCACTTTTATAGTTGATTAAAATGCGTTATCTGCAGGTTTGGTTATCTGCAAGTTTGATTATTTAATAGCTTGTGATCTGGTACTGTTGGAACTATGCAGGTATGAATATAGGTGGGCAGATGGTGTACAAATTAAGAAACCTATCGAGGTGTCTGCTCCAAAGTATGTTGAATATTTAATGGACTGGATTGAAGCTCAGCTTGATGATGAATCCATATTTCCCCAAAAACTTGGTAATTAGTCAACTAATATGTACCCTTTTGTACTTCTATCATCCACCTATCTGCTTCTTCTTCTTCGTAACATCCACATCCTCCAGTTGGAAAAGCTAATGAAAAGAAGGTAGCTGCAATTTTATTATGCAAAGTGGCCCATTTTGGCCTTAGGTTAACTTGTTGGATGTTTAAGATATATTATATCATTCCTTTTATATTTTGGACCAAGGATTATTATAAAAGAAATGAGAGAGGAAATTGGGAGGATTTTCATTTATGACAACATGGAAAAGTGTGATGGTTATGATGAATAGTCTTTAGTCCATTGCTATAGATAATGACCTTTCGGTACATGTGTTTCAAGCCTATGGTCATAATCAGACATCGTTCACTAATCATTAGTCTATGTATTAATTTGATTGAATCTTGCAGGTGCTCCATTTCCTCTTAATTTCAAGGATGTTGTGAAAACTATATTCAAACGGCTGTTCCGTGTATATGCCCATATTTATCACTCACACTTTCAAAAGATTGTAAGCCTCAAAGAGGAAGCCCACTTGAACACCTGCTTCAAGCATTTTATACTGTTCACCTATGTAAGTTGTTTTCTGCAATCTCACTTGTTGATCATAAGCGACATACCTCATAGTCTTGTAAACTCAAAACATTTACCATTCATGACTAATTCATACTGTTCCAGTGATTTGAGGTAGCTACATTAAGACTTCAGTTGCCTTGAAAGTGGCTGGCTTACTTATTTTTCCCTTAATTCATGTTTCTTTTGTTTAAATTCACATAGTTTGTTAGGACAGTCATGTGCCTTGTCCTGGCTTCCAAGAATATGTCCCATTTTGATTTTTCCTGCATGATTGCCTCGCCCTTAGAATCAGTCCATTTAGGCGACGATTGCCTATAAAGTTAACTATATTAGAGTTTACATGTGCTCTCCAGGTTTTGGGCTTGCACTACACTTCTTGGGTTGAACGACATAGTTGACAAGTTCTTAGTATTACTCCATCTTTCTAGTTATGCAGCAGTTTCTCAAGGCCATAAGTGGCTCAATCTGCTTCTTTTGAATTTGAGCCCTGTTCACCCATTTCATTGCAAGAAATGCTTAGCCTTTGGTCTTATTACCTTCTAATTGATTCTAGAGTTCATCATAGACAAAATTTCCCTTTGTAATAGTTTCTTATGGATTTATAAATCATCTCAAAGTGTTACGGTTAAAGCTTCTACTACAACTTTATCTCCGTCGCATCCATTTCAAGCACTGGTGATTGTCCATGTTTATGCTGGACGCTGCTGTCCACTCTATCTCTTAACGATGTCCTGTCTCTTTTTATTTGTTTTCAACGACAAAATGTTGTTTTTAGTTATCCCTTTTGGTCCTCACAGTTCCTATCTTATTGTGCAGTGTACCTAAATTAAGTTTGCCAAGCAGCATTTTCTTCTTGTAGAGAAATTTCTGGATTTGGTGATTGATTGTTCCATTCGGATGTATTGCCTTTTGCAGGAGTTTGGACTAATAGACAAGAAGGAGCTTGCTCCTCTTCAAGAGCTTATAGATTCCATAATCGTTCCTTACTAGTCTGGGGAGGAATTTATATTGGAGATCGTGTGAAAACTGAATTTCAAGTGCTTCAGATCAGTGTTGGACAGTATAACGTTGCTTTTACTGGATGTGCTATATAATTTATAACAAGAACACAGTTTATAAGGAATGCCCCGTGAGAATGTTTTTGTTTTTAAATATTGTTTAAATTGTAAACATAATTTATAATCATAATTTAAGGTTATTATCTGGGAAAATACAAAATAACGTACATGTAAAATTTTATTTTCGTAACAAATAGTCAGAAATGATGAAAATGCACGAAAGTATTCTAACACTATCGCATTCACCGAGAAATAACTAAAGTTATGGTTAAAATGATAAGTAAAACAGGGAAGATTGAAACGATACTTCCACAAAGTTGTTGCATGAAACTAAAAGAATACAAAAGCATGCTTACATAATTACAAAGAAAAGTCATTTTACACTAAATAATTTCTAATTTTTAAAATTTTAAACATGATTTCTAATTTTAAAATTTTATTTTTTAATGATTTCAAATTTTAAAAAATATAGCTCTTTATCTTAGAATTTTATTAAAATAAATTTAAGTAATTTATTAAAATTTGTTATGACTTTAATTTTTAAAAAAACCCTCTTTATATTAGCTTATTATTCAAAAATAACAATAAAACACGTGATAAGGATTTCACACGTTGGATCAGTTACATGTTATTGATGTTATGATTCAATTTAACTCTGAAACTTGATTGAAATTAATTAAAGTCAATTAAAATAAATAATTTATCGTATAATTCTTAAATTATTAATTTAATTTGAGTTTAATTAGTTTGAATTAGGATTAAGAGTTGAATTTATGTTGTCGTGTCAACAACATTTGATTGGTTGTGTATTTTACTGCTTTTTAAATGGAAGAGTTTTATGTAAAACTGAAAACTATAAACAATTTTTTAGAATTTTAAAATTTCAATTTATTTAAACCACATAAAACCCTCTTTTGTCCTTATAATAAATTTATTATTTCTTAAAAGTGAAAACTTAATTTTCAACTAAGAAAAATATTATTATAAAATAAGAAAAATGAAATAAAAAATGAGTTAAACATCTCAAGAGAATACAAAAGAATAATAATAAAAAGTTTAATATATAAAATTTAAAATGTAAATAACAGGAATTGTGTAATAATGCATTAATTAATTATTAAATTGAAAGTTTGTATATTATAACATAATGTATTCTATTGATACATTATATATTCATTTAAAAACTTATATTTTATCATATTAAAAATCTTACATGACTCTATGATGTAGAAAGAAGCAAAATTAAAAAAAAGGAGAAAGTAACTCTTACATGTCAACATTGCCCGATGCCACATATTATTTTCTATTAGAATACTAAATTTAAATTTATATATTACTCAATTGTAATTACAAATTTAAGATCTAATCCCATTTTTAGCAGAATCCATAAGCAGATGCAAGTTTTGATATTTGGTTGAAACCAGTTCTATCTAAAAAGTTTTTTTTTTCACTGCATCCTGTTAATCGACTTATTTAGTTCAACAGGCTAATAAAATACATTTTAAAATCGTAATTTAGTTCTAAATTCGTGAGTTAGAGATGTATTGGTGGGTTGAGCTTTGTATTGGTCTTGAATGTTAGTTTCTTAGCCTCCAAATCCATTGTCATTAAAAGCTTCTGTCAATGAAATGAAAGCCCTTTTATCAGTTGAAAATGAATACTCAGGACTATGGTCCCAACAGGTTTTGAACTTCTACAACTATCCACCCTTTGGTTCCTGTCTGATGGGACCAAGTCACTTCCATGGTCATCTCGACAATCTAAAACCAAATATGAAAATTCCAAGTGCGACTTGAAGCCTTCCTTTGACTTCTGCTAATCACATCACTTATCTACAGCACAAGCCTCTTTCCAAAACCATCACCCACAGTAGGGTACAATAGAAAGCTGTAAATATGTATGCATGTGGTCATCCACTGTAATGCATCCTAATTAGGAGTCTTGATTGCTAAAGAAGAGGGACTCTAATCTTAGGACAAGAACAGAGATAGTAAGAGAGGAGGGTCATTCTAGTTTCAGTTAATAAGAGAATCATGAAAAAGAACTATCATCAGTCATCATCTCCATGTCATGTACATTTACATTCAAGTGGTAAGTGAACAAATAGCCAAAAATTTCACACCCAGTTTATACCCATGGTCTAGAAGATCAAATGCTTGCTTATATGGCGGGGAAAAGAAGTACCTTATGAAGTAACCTAATTCATCTGTACCATGTGTAAGCTCCTAATATTAGATTGCCTGCATCTTGAAGCTAGAAAACCATATGCTACCACCACTGCGATGAGGACTCCAAGGACCAATGAAAAGAGCTGAAAGTTAGCAAGCAGCTCACCTCGAACCTCAGTGTCTTTTGACCGACATCTGATTTGATCACCCTTCAACCGACAACCATCTGGCATCATGGGGCCATAAAGAGTAAAAGCAGTTTGATAAAACCAGAGACCCTGCAGAGTAATAGCAACACCATTAGACAAATCAACAGGAAAACTGGTTGGGATGAGGGCGCCAGCCACAGTCGATAAAATGCAGAGTCCAATTAGAAGGACGAGAATGAGATGGTAATATCCCTCGAGTCCTTGATGGGTTGTCGAGTGAAAATAAAACAGTAGATATTCTGCGCAAAATGCTGATGCCGCCATCAAACAAATGGCTTCATCTGGCAAAGGTAAAAGCCTGCAAGAAATTAACCCGAAAAAGAAAATTTAAACTGTAGTTGAAAAGGAAAAGCTCAGCACATCTACATCAATTATTATCATCATTAGTAATTCAATGTAATGGAAGCATCATCGGGACTGATAGTTTTGAATCCAGTTTCCTCTTAAACAATGAATCACAATAAAGTTTGATTGCTGTTTAAATGATTGAGGCAAGCCTTATTTACAGGCAGGCAACAATTGCTAGATCATGCTAAACAATGCAATAGCTCAACAGAGAGTTATACAATCATAGACCTCATCACTACAATGATAAAAAGTTGAAAGTCCTATTCAGTGATTGCTTGAGATAGAAAATACACAAGGTCCGTTAGGCATTGCTTCTTATTATTTAGAATAGAAAAGGTAGATCCTTCGGTAAATGGAAAAAGAAACAAAATATGCCTGTATCTTGAAGATGGGGGTCTCGTCACCCCCTGATAGCATATACCACAAGGAAACCATGCTAAGGAAACAGTTTTAAGTCCTAATGCAAGCTTATTGCATACGTCTGTTGCTAGTTCATAGTTCTCTAACTAATTCTTCAAAAATACCATAACCAATGGTCCAATGCTTTTGAGAGAAGCTTAAAGGAGTTGAAGTAGTAAGGCATTTTTCAGGGTAGTCTTTTCTTATAGACTCAAGGGTACTGTTAGCAGAAAATCTCGGTAATTTATTTCACGACAATCACAGGAACTATCAAGTACATAGAAGCACATATGCACTTCAATGCAATCTCTAAATAGTGTTAGTCTGGAAATATACGTGTGGTCAGATATTTCAGATGAGTAGTTCCAAAGGTCTTAAGGTCTTAGAATCTTAGGTATGAATGGCCTGATCCTAAGTAACTCTAAATAACAGATAAAAACAAAATGGTGATAAGATCAGTGATGAATTAGTCTTTACTCCATCACTGATGAGCTTCCAATGCAAGCGAGGTAAGTTTTTTACAAAGCTACAATATGCAACTTCTGATAAGAATTTGTTAAAAGTCATATGCTTACATCTGATACCCCCGTCAATAAGCTACTTCTCACCCCATTTATCCCCTACTCGATTTCAAAGAGAACCTACATTAGTTTGTCATCCATGCCTTCATAAAGAACTGCCCAACCTGTATTTGGCTTCCTTGAGCTCAAACTTGGCAAGCTCAGATCCATAACTATTTGATCAGAGGTAAACATCAAATGAAATTGACCGCTTTCATATGCTTAATTTATCAAATGTGAGCTCCTTGACTCTCTGTTGAGAGTTTAAACAATTTTGTCAGCAAAATCTTATCATCAAATATTTAAGATAAGAAAAAGATGGGCAAGACTTGGATCATCAAATATTTAAGATAGGAAAAAGATAAGAACTCTCCTCTCAATAAAGAGTCAGAGCTCATATTTGACAAATTAAGCATTCGAAAGCAGTCAATTTCATTTGATGTTTACCTCTCAGCAATTAGTTATATCTCATCTTTTTCCTATCTTAAATATTTGATGATCAAGAGTCTTGCCAATAAAATTGTGCAAACTCTCAACAAAGAGTCAAAGAGTTCATATTTGACAAATTAAGCATTTGAAAGCAGTCAATTTTATTTGATGTTTACCTCTGAACAGATAGTTATAGAGTTCTATAAGTTTACGTGCATAATTGGAATCAGTAAGTTCACCATCGTTTAACATCATGATCTAGTAATAGAATTCCCAGTTATTTTTCTTCAGAAAATCAAATCAACACCGGAGTAGAAAGTTTAGGAAGCAGTCTTCAAAATAAAACACGGTAGTTTAGAAAATCTACTTTCAGCTGACCCCATCACCATGTATTAGAGACCAGCAGTCATACAAAATTCAATGCAACTCTTTTATAGTTTCAGTTATAGACAATGTTGATCTAATCCATATTGTCGTCTCCATATGACTAAATTAACCCCGGTAAACCCGAGGAAATTTTGCAGAAAGCAAGGACAAGGAAACGCCAAACTTTAGATGTATATATAAGCAATTCATGGTTGACTAAAACTCCTACGTAAGGTTATGGTCAAGAAATCCCAATTTCCTTCTATTTTCGTCATTTCTTATGAGTCATCACACAAAGCAAAAGGCAACAACACTTTAAATTAAAGGTAACCAACCTTGTTTTTTCCGATATCAAGGTGACAACTCCAAAAATAAAGAACATGAGAAGCATCCCGGCATGCTCGAAATTGTTCATATGAGAAGGATTAAGAACTCCATTGACGAAAAACTTGAGGTGGGTAGAATATAAAAACTCAATACATAAATCAACAAAAGAGCCGAAAACCACAAGATAGAGCTCCAAATAGTTGAGTTTGCCGTCATAACCAGACACAGGGTTCCAAACCCGAAAACGGAAGGCCTTCGGGTTTGATGCAAATCGAACCAAAGCGCTCCATACGTGCCATACTCCAACCAAAAGGAAAAAGGTTCCTGGTAAAGCATGACCTTTGAAAGAACCCATCTTCTTTTTAGTCTATATCAAATCTTTGCAACTCCTACTTCTTGATTCTGCCAGTTCTTCTGTTTCATAACTATTGTGCCTCAGAAATTATTCATCTAAAAGGGAGGCTTTTAATTCTTTTTCTGAACCTTGTAAAAAAGAAAGTTACTTTAACAAACTGTTTGATTGACTAGAAGATGAAAAATACGACCAACGAAAATAATTCGTGAAAGCCAAAATGGAGAGGACACCAAAGTTCCAATCATAAAAGGGAACGAAAAGCAGATAGACAGTAGGAACGAACAGCAAGAAAATGAAAAGTTGAAATCAAATCATTCGCTTACTAGCTTCTCTGGCTCTGTGATTGGGTTCATTAACTTATGAGGGAAACAATCAACTGCGAGAGCCAAATCCAAAGAGTACATAAAAGATGCACGATTCAATTTCTATCCTGAGATTTTCTCAGGAAACAAACAGATGGTGATTGGTTCAGCTTGAAAGGGCTTCCAGTTTTCAGTCATATTTGATTAGCATTAGAATGCTAGGAAAAATAAAATGACATCAACTTTGACTCATGCTGAAAGCTAATGTTAAGAAAGTTTAATGGGAGACTCTTCCAAAAAAAAAGAAAGTTTAATGGGAGGCCATTTTCAAGCTGAAAAGCGTAAACGTTCGAAATAGAAATACACTTCAAAGTCCAAGAATTTAAGCCAAACAAAGGATAAAATTTTCGGAAGGAGCCTAGAAACTGTAAAAGTCAGACAGTCCCCCGTACCCATCAGCGGCAGTGAACCTCGAAAGACACAGGGAGAGAGAAAGAGAGGAAGTTCTTGCAAAATTATATGAAAGTGTGAACCTTTTGGTTCATATGGGCTCGTGATTGTGTGTAGAGGAACATGGAACAGATAACAATAACTGGGTAGTAATGAAAAGGGAATGCACGTACTTACGCGACGTGATTGATTTCAGGGCATGATTAGGATCCAAAAAGCTTCTCCGTCAAAAACCAAAGAAGGGCATGATCAAACAGACTCAAAGTCGAGACCTTTTGGATCAATCCAGACAGAGACAGAGAAGTGGTGATGTGTGTTAAAAATACTACAGAATTCAGTGAAAAAGATGATGTCCTGAAAAGGAACTTCGCAAAGATAAATAAGGAATATATTTTTGGGTCAATTTTAGATTGTGCTAAATTGCTTATACATACACAAAACCATTTACGATCCAATTTCTTAATTTTCTTTATCGAAAATTGGTATCCAAATCCAACATCAAGAAACAGAAAGAAAGTAACGAAGCATTGACTTCTTGTTGCTGAGAAATAGAAATGACACTTAGGCGTCCAGGTGCGAGCCCACCTGATATGGGGTCCATGAAAGCTCCACATTTGCAGAGAGATGGGTGATCCTGAGCTTAAAATCCTCTGAATCTGGAATTCCTAGTTCATGAGTTGTGTTTTTGGTAGCATGGTCACCTGGAGTGCTATGCTATCATATCAAGGTTTTCGACTTACTTTAAGTTTACATGGATCTCATCTCGTGCCCTTTTTTAATTAGATTAGTCATTGCGTATGCAAGGTGACTCAAGCAATGGCTCTGGCTTTTTTATATAAATATATTACAACTTATATGTTTTGATTAATAATATGATATAAACTTGTACTCCAATTGAAAGCATATATTAAATAAATGTTGAGGCAAATTCAAAAAGTTAAAACTTTTGTAAAGATGAGAATAGACCATTTCTCCTAGCTTTCTTTCAAATTAGGTAAGGAGGTGGTACAAAAGTATGCGGCCACTTCATTACTACTAATGTAATTGAAATGAACACAACACGAGCTTCTAGTTTTCCCGTCACTCAATGACAGCAACATACACACTCTATTTATCTAAAATGAAAACCAATTCAATTTCTTTCCATTCCTCTATTGTTCAAAGGGTAATAATAGTGGATAGTAATGTCACCTCTATTGCTAAAATGTATTTTACTATTTTACCAATGTGATTTAACTATCATGTACATACATCAATTGGATTAATTGAAAAGGGTCTGCGTGAGTTGTTATAGATGGAGGATGGAAGGGGACAGAGATGAGAAAAATTCTTAGTTTAGTTAGGATAGTAATGGACAAAGTTTGGATAACATGCCAAGGGAACAGACAATTGGTTACCAGAGAACATAACATTTAGGTTAGGTAAAGATGAATTCACAAACCAAGAAGTGTGAAATTTCATGTGTAAACTAAACTTCTCAAACTCCAGGGCTTTGAAGTTACCAATTTGTTCCAACTATAGGTATCGCCCGCCATGTTTGTTACAAACGGCAACTAAATTGTTAAAATCGACAACAGGAGAAATTAGATCAGCCTGTCAGTTACCCTTTGAATAAATAATCTGAGTTTTATTGAACTACTGGCATAAATCAATAGAAAGCATAAGATACTTAAAGGTCTACGCCTGTAATTAACTTGATAATCCAGGGTCGATTCTGTAACCGGCAAGGGCATCAACCCCAAGACTGGAAGGACTAATCATGATCTGCCGATCCCGGGCTATGTACTGACACCACTGCCAATGACCAACAACCCCTTCCGTTTCCGCGTTATTTTCAGCTAAGTTACATCTACTCTGTCAATCACATTCCTCCACGTGTCACGTCACATTCTCTCTCTCTCTCTCTCTCTCTCTCCCCGTTGGCCTTTATATACCTCCACGTTTTGATTTTTGATTTTAAATTTATCCCCTCAACCCCAAACCCAAAGCTACGACTGTCTTGTAGTAAACGTCGTCGTTTGTCGCGATCTTGGTCCCCGATCTTCTTTCGCCCTGTTTGGTCTCCGATTATTTCCTAAACCGGAGAATCAGTAGTGGAAAGTTTTTAACGAAATGCGTGTCATTCAAAATCTAAATGACTTGTAATGATGGATACGCTACGTGCGATCAAGTGACATAAGGAGCTTTAGAGAGAGTGATCTCGCAGGAAGCTTAAGATTTTTTGTCTGAGCTTCCACTTCTGCGAGATTCATTCCAATTTCTGATTTTCTCTCTTCAATTCTTTGGTTTTCGTTAAGTTTTGGTGAATTTAGAATGTCGAAGGTAATATACGAAGGATGGATGGTGAGGTATGGAAGGAGAAAGATCGGTCGATCCTTTATACACATGAGGTATTTCGTGCTTGAATCCAGACTTCTTGCTTATTACAAGAAGAAACCACAGGACAATCAGGTCAATTAAAATTTTGTCATTACTTTTGCTTTTCTTTTCTTCTGTTTTTCCTTTTTTGGGAATTTGTGAACTAATTTTGAGGTTCGCTGCTTATTTTTTATTTCATGTGTGATGTTGTTTGGATATTTAATTTTGGCGGTTAGAGTGTTTGTAGTAGTTATACATTGTTAGATGAGGGAAATGGGGATAGAGAAGTGAAGTGAAAGTGTGTATTTTTGAATGTTGAATCAGGTTCCAATTAAAACCTTATTGATAGATGGCAACTGTAGAGTTGACGATCGTGGATTGAAAACTCACCATGGACGTGTGAGTGGCTTCTCTTTGTATGTTGTATCTTGTTTTTTTTCTTTTTTTCTTCAATTCTTTATGCTTATGGCTTATACTATGTTCTCGTTCAAATTATTGTTCCTGTTTCCACCTAAAGAATACCGAGAATCAGTGCAAATTGCTAAAACTATATTGCTTTATCCATTCAGAAATAGTGATGACAGTGCTTAATTTTAGTGGTTAGATTTAGAAGATTGAAATTAGAGGACTGTTTACATGCAACTAATTGGTCTTGGGAATCAGGTTACGGGAAGGAGCTTAACATTGTTAATACTGTTTATATAAATCAAAATGGTTTACATTTGAAGCAATGAAACTGTGATGTTCCATTGTTGTTCATGGAAGGATTACCACTTTTAGGAGTAAAGCTCTATTTCAGAGTCTAATTCTTGTCTACCATTGTCTTGCCTTCTGGGGGTGATGCAATTGTTATTGATAGTGTTTAGGGTATGCTTATCAGGTGATAGGCTTTAAGTTAATATGCCAGTGCACTTAAGTGGGAATGCCTATTGAAGGATGACTGCATAGACTTACTATTGAAGGATGACTGCATAGACTTAATATATATAGATATATTTGTATCCTTAAATAAGAATATAGAGAAAAGAAAGAAGTAGAAAAGAGAGTTGATGAAGCTGACTTTGATGGGTAGGAGTAAGACTGATAGAATTGTGAAATAGTTCTTTCTTCTTCCTAAAGCAGTCAAACACTCTCCAACTTTTCCATCGCCAGTTCATTTGTTGTCTTAACAATATAATTGATTTCGACGTTTTAGCAGTCACGATATTTTTCCAAGTTTATATACAGATTTACTGTATCTTGTTCAAACTATTCACACATTTATGCTCATTTCAAACATTTAGTTGCTTTAATCGTAAGGGGTGTGCTTTACTTTTAAGCATCTCTTCCATGCTAATCACCATGGACAAATTGAGTTTTTTTTTAACGATGTGCACAAATATAGTGACTTGATGTTTTATTATTCCCTACTGAAATCAATGGTTCCTTTATAATAGTAATGACATAGTGTTACGTTAAGGAGTAAGACCACTGGTATGCTCCAGATTATTGTATACAATTTAATTATGTGAAGCTTGATCTTAAGTTTACCTGTTCTTTCAATCCTGCAGATGGTATATGTGTTATCTGTGTACAACACAAAAGAAAAGCATAACAAAGTCACGGTGAGTTATCCTTGCATTTATGTACTATAGTCATATACGAGATACCACTGTCATAGTCCATTACATATTTCAACTGTCTTTGGGAATTGAGATCAAGAAGTTAATGTTTGGCACATAACCTTGCCTTGTTGATATTGTAGATTTGTTTATTTGGTTTTCAGTTCAGTAGTAAAGCCTATTAACTTTGACGATGTGGATACATTTGTCTTATGGACTTTCAAGTAGTGGATGCCTTTTAAATATACTACTTATAGATTCTCTTCAAAATTGGTTAATTGTTTAAAATATTTTGACTTTTAGCTGCTCTTTCTGTTAGATATATTTTGTTCCTGTTAAGGTCCAGTTTTATCCAATTCTTCCTAACAAGTGGATGGGATCATTATCATCTGGAAAGAGTGAAACTATTTGAAATATTGTTGCTCCTTTTTCGTTTGTGATAATGAAATTTGTGCTTAATCTGCCTTAGCAACATGCAAAGAATAGGTTTTCTAAAAATTACATTAATTAGAAAAGTATTTCTGCAAACAAGTTCTTCTTAATCTGCCTTAGCAGCATTCAAAGATGATATCTTCTAAAAATTACATTAATTAGAAAAGTAGTTCTGCAACCATGCATTTCCAGAAAGGAGATTCCTTAGGTTAAGATAGGATGAGGCAGCTGTCATTGTCGCTTGCATTCCAGCTGTCTACTTTCATTGGTAGCTTAAATTCCTTTTTCCATTTGCCTGGATGAAGTTAACTATATTGAGGTCTGATGCTATTGCAGATGGCAGCATTTAACATTCAAGAAGCATTACTTTGGAAGGAAAAGATTGAGTACGTAATTGATAAGGTTTGTGTTCCTTGGACAGGATTCTTGCATCATCTACTTCTCCTTCTCCTTCCTGCACATAAACTCCTTTCTGTTTCTCTTCTCATTTTTTTTATTTAAAGAAATAATGAAAGGTTTTTAGAATCTAGTTTCTGGAGTTCTCTCTCCTTGGTTGTGCATCATCCTTTACATTGGATCAAATTATCATGCTCAAACTTAAGTATTTATTCTTTTTTTTTTATTTAAGGAAATAATGAAAGGTTTTTAGAATCTAGTTTCTGAAGTTCTCTCTCCTTGGTTGTGCATCATCCTTTTCATTGGATCAAATTATCATGGTGAACCTTAAGTAGTTATTCTTCCTGGCTGTTCTAATGTCCTTATGGATTCATCTCCTTAGTGGGTGAAAATGGTTCTTTCCTTGCATGGAAAGATACATATGGGATTACTTCACTATTATCTATGCAGCATCAGGATTCCCAAGTTCCAAATGGTAACAAATATGTGTCTTTTGAATATAAATCTGGCATGGATAATGGGAGAAATGCGTCTTCTTCAGACCATGAAAGTCAGTGAGTGCCTCTTCGACAATATCCATGTGCTTGTTTCTGTATATTTGACTAGTAATTGATAAGCCTCCAATACTTTTCATATATGTCTTTCAACTTTAACTTTCCTAATGTTACAAAAATTTTCAACCTTCGGGCTGGATTCTAAGGTTGGTCCTGAAAATGTTTTGTCATAGTTATGCAGATTTTTTCTCACTGCTATAGTGATCTGTTAGCAAATAACACGAAACTGCAAATGCACATAGATTATAGAGAACATAGAACATAGGATTTTATGTGGTTCAGCAAGTGTGCCAGCATCCATGGAAAATTACGTTCTTTTTCACTACTCATGCCAATGTTAATACAACCCTATAAATACCTTGAGTTATTTTTTTACAACATGGGCTAATAAAAATCCAAAATTACAAATATGCCCCTTCTACTTCAATGGAAGGACTGTGCCCTTCCTCGTGGGATCCCTTGCCCTTAGTGGCAGCATTACTGTTACTTAAATATACTCTATATTAATGATATGAGCCACTGCTAACATGAACCAAAATTGGTGCTAAAATTAGAGTCAAATGCTATTAGAGCTAGTTTTAAAGTTCATGTGGCTGTAAAGTTCTCATATTTTATATGCTTTGATCCTTTTTTCTAAGCTCTAATCATCTACAGGTTCAGTGCACAGGAGGATGAAGAGGAATCTCATCAACAAATTTTGCGGAGAACAACAATTGGAAATGGTTCTCATTTATGCCCTTCACTTCTAACCTAAAGTTTAAGCAATGCAAATTATGGCCAAATCTTATCTTGTTCATCACTTTGTAGGTATTCCTGATTCAATACTTGACTGGACACGTGAAGTTGACTCAGAATTGTCGAAACAAAATATCAATAACCAAGCATTTTCTAGAAAGCATTGGCGTCTACTACAATGCCAAAATGGTTAGTGCTTTTCCTTGGCTTCTTGTTTTTTTGGTATTACTTAAAAGTTTAGAACATAATCAGTTACCTGGCCATCTTATGATAAGATAGATGAGTTGCTGTTGATGAGTCTTTTTCTTGATGTTCTTTAACTATATATGGCAGGACTCCGGATCTTTGAAGAGCTTCTTGAAGTTGATTACCTCGTATGAACTATTAACCTAATGTCAAGTTCTTTGCTGTGAATCATGCTATTATTGATTTTATGATTAATTGTTGTTCTGGGCAGCCAAGGAGCTGTAGCAGAGCAATGAAAGCTGTGGGTGTGGTTGAAGCTTCCTGTGAGGAAATATTTGAACTTGTAATGAGCATGGATGGAACACGTTTTGAGTAGGTGTTTCATTTTTCTTTCTGTTTTTTAGGTGAAATTTATACTTAAAAAGGGATTAGAACACTTTAGACCCAACGCCTATATAGAACTGTAAATTGTATTTACAAACAGGAAAAAAAATAAAAAAATATAGGAATTTGGATTTTCTTCTCCTTCTTTACTTCTGTGGAAAGTGTTCATTAGATATGATAGTTGAAGCTAAGCACAAATATTACAGCTGCATTTGGTCAATGATTCTAGTGAACCTTATTGGCATCAAATTGTTTCCTTTCTTTGGAGTTGAGAAAACGTAAGAAAAAGAGAAGATTCAGCATGCATGGGCATCTTTTCGTGTGTTTTCTAAATGCGCTACTAGCATGTTTGCTATTTGCCTGCCCAGTTAGACTTTCTGCCATAGATATTTGAAAAATAGTTTTGATACTTCAATTGTCCATCAAATGATTCTTGTACAATGTCCTATTTTTTGTCCTTCCTATTTTTGGAAATTTTTTTCATGTTTATTTCAATGCCTTGTGCAGGTGGGATTGCAGTTTCCAGTATGGCAGTTTAGTTGAGGAGGTGGATGGGCATACAGCTATACTCTATCACAGACTTCAGCTGGACTGGTTTTCAATGTATAATTCTCTCTCATGAAACTCCTCTGCCTAAATTTATTAAGATGTGAACTATGTTGTTCAGCATGAAGCATTTTTTTTTTTCATTTTGGTTATGAAAAAATGTTATCTCTTTTCTCTTGATGCGTATCTTTCGGTGAGTTGCTGTGTAATTATTAATTATATAGCTATCTCCATGTTTGAAGAAAATCTTGAGCTGGAAAGGAAGGATGCTTGACACATTCTGTGGCAAGTGTGAATTCTTAGGGCCTGATCAATTTTGGGGAATTAAATTAATTATCGAAAATACTTCTCCAAGAAAAAGGGATGACAAGAATATTTAAATGCATCTTCTCCAACTTTTCTGGCTCGTCTAATTTGAAAATATTTTTGGCTGAGAAAAAAATTTAAGTGTTTCATTTTAGTCATGCATACAGTTAATTTTCAAAGTGGTGCATGTACTCATGTTTCAATGTATCATCTTGGTATCTATGTATCTATTATATGAAACTATATAATAGCAATATTAATAAGTAAGTATCTTTCTTGAAAATATAATTTTAAATGTTAATAACAATGAATTCTTTTTCCTTTGTCTCTAGTTTCTCCATGGAAAAGAAAAATGTGATAAAGAAGTGAAAAGCAAAAACTGCTCAGAATGAAAAGCAAAAAATGCTCTTTCCCCATCAGAACAAGTCCTTAATGTTGAGATTTTCCAAATGTAATCAGTTTTTGGTAATATCAGATGATAAAGTTCTGTTGTATTGACAAAGAATTGTTACTGACATGTATTTGGAGTCTTTTAGCATGTTGCATGGTCAATTTTTTGTCAATAAACAAAATCATTTTGTTAGAATGATATTGCATGATGCTTCTGAGAGCAAAATGCATAAAACTGCTAGAACAAAATAAATATTTTTCTTCCAGAATTCACATGTTTTTTGCCTTACTATGTTTTTCACATGTCAATTGGCTTCAGGTTTGTCTGGCCCCGTGATCTTTGCTATGTACGCTATTGGCGCCGAAATGATGATGGAAGTTATGGTAGTGTTTTTTTCTAAATAGCTTCCTCTGTTTTCATAATTTTTGAGTAACAATTAGTTGAGGTTTGTATACTTTCTGTAGTTGTGTTATTTCGTTCTAGAGAGCATGAGAATTGTGGTCCACAGCCAGGTTATGTTCGTGCTCATCTTGAAAGTAAGTCATCCCAACTCTCATTTGCTTTATGCTTGGAATTTTCTGATCATAAAGCTTACATGTTAAGTTGTTTATATTCTAATTTTCTGCAGGTGGAGGATTTAACATCTCTCCCTTGAAAGCTCGAAGTGGGAGACCCAGATCACAGGTTCAGCACCTTATGCAGATTGATCTAAAAGGATGGGCTGTGGGTTATATTCCCTCTTTTCAGCAACATTGTCTTCTTCAAATGTTAAATAGTGTGGCTGGTGCGTTTTGTTTTGTTTTGTTTTTTGTTTGAGGAATAGTTCAAATCTAAAGTCCAAGTGCTTCTTATATTTAAGTTTCTATATATTTCCCAAAGTTACAAAAGATAGATTTTGACCTGTTTCACTCTGTTTACGTTTTCTTTTTCCTGTGGTTTGTTGTTTGTATGCACCTTTTCCATTAGCTGATTAATAGAATGTGGTTTATATGGTGATTCATGTTCATATGTACGAAGCATTATGGCTCTATTTATAAAGACCAACTATTCCTTGTGTAGTAGACATCTGTCTTTGAACATCATAAGCTTTTTTGGCTGCATATTTTTTTTAATTGTGGAAATAGTTGTTCGCAATAGATTTTCATAGTGACATCAACATTTCTCACTGATGTATTTTCTTTCTTCTCTTTTAATTTTTTGTACAATTTCCCTGAGCTAGTTGGTACATCGTGCTATATTTTTTATGCCTTCCTTTTAAGGTGTTGTAGATTCATCTTGAAAAAGTGTTCCTTATTTTGGTGGCATTACTCTTAAAACCTTGGAAGCTTTTTCACTGCATTTATTTATTTTGTGTGCGGAAATAGTTGTTTTGCAGATTTTTGTTTGTATTGATACCATATGGCAATTGGGTTACATGAATAATAATAAAATTTGTAGAGATATTCTTTTGTCTGTTGGATGGTTTTTGGTTGTTTAAATCTAAAATTGTCTTCACAGTCTGTATGGTCCTGTTTGTCAGAGTTCCAGTTCTTTTTTCCTTATGATAGGGCTCCGGGAATGGTTTACCCAAACAGATGAAAGAGGCGCTCCCCCTAGGATACCCATTATGGTCAATATGGCCTCAGCTTCAGTTTCTTCAAAGAGAAGTGTAAAAGCTCAAGAATCTTCTGTTCATCCTGCACCTACAGTTGACCAAATGAATGCCACAAGCAGAAACTCCACGATGCTAGATGAGTACTCAGATGAGGATGAAGAATTTCAGATAGCTGAAGAGGAGCAAGAGGTATGTTTGAAAAGTATTCCATAATATGTTTTCTTCGCAACCTTTCTAGCTTGTAATGTTTGTTCCTCCTTCTGCCCCCTTTTCTTTTGTTTCAGGCTTACTCAACCAAGCCAGATAATGAGTTGAGAAAACCAGGTGGTTTTTACAATTAGTTTTTGTCTTGTCTTTCATGGATTTCTTCTGTAGATGTGTTAGGAACATAGGCTCACAATTGTCTCTTCACTTCTGTCTTTCCTCTGAAGCTTTGGATGAAGAGCCAGCTGATCAAATTGATTTGTCCTGTTTCTCGGGTAATCTACGTCGAGATGACCGTGACAATGCTCGTGACTGTTGGCAAATTTCAGATGGAAACAACTTCAGAGTTCGTGGCAAAAACTTTTGTCACGACAAGTCAAAGGTTCCCTGATTGTTGGCCTTATTCTGTTTGAAACTTACACTTAATATTATAATTTAGGGTTCCCTTACAAGCTTCCTTGTCTTTTTTCTCATGCACTTTGTGTGTGTAGATCCCTGCTGGTAAGCACTTAATGGATCTTGTTGCTGTTGATTGGTTCAAAGATGCAAAAAGAATGGACCATGTAGCTAGGCGTCAAGGATGTGCAGTACAAGTAAGAAGTACTTTTGGTTCAGACCTACCTTATTTTACTCTTGGTGGCTGGAAATGAAAGTGTTCAAATGTTTCTATTTTGCTGGACCAAAAAGGAAGTTAACTAGTTTTACATTACAGTTATACTTTTATTAAAGGCCTCTTTTTCTCTCCAAATAATAAAAAGCCTTCTTCTGACACAATAGCTTTACATTCTTGTATGGAACATCTATTCCTTTTTCTTCCTGAATAGTTGTAACTATTTACTGTAAAGAACTTAGCATGAAATAAATTTACGAGTTGGACTAGAGGGTGATTGTATTCTTTCATTTAATAACAACCAGGAATATTCATCTTGCTTTTGCTGTTTAATTATCTCAAATAGTGTTACACTTGAGTCTGACTGAATCTCTTCTGTAGGTTGCTTCAGAGAAGGGACTTTTCTCTGTAGTGTTTAATCTGCAAGTAAGTTTGTTCCTTCTGCTAAGTATGGATTTAAACTAAAAGTTTAAAGAATGGGCAAAAAAATGGGCATTTTACTCTCTGCAGGTGCCTGGCTCTACACACTACAGTATGGTCTTTTATTTTGTGACGAAGGGATTAGCACCTGGATCTCTCTTGCAACGTTTTGTTGATGGTGATGATGAATTTCGTAATAGTAGGTTTAAACTTATTCCATCAGTTCCCAAGGTACTTCCTTTGATCTCCCAATATCTGAAACTAGATTTGCACAACAGGGTTAAATGATTAGGATTCATGCTTTGAATGCTGAATGCATGTAACGGATGACATTATTTACTGAATTTTTCAGGCCTGAATAAATAGAGATGCGTAGAAGGAAATAATTGAAACACTTCCTAACTTCACCTGACAGTTCTATTTGCTGGATGTGTCATTAAATTGTGCAGGGCTCGTGGATTGTCCGCCAAAGTGTTGGAAGCACTCCTTGTTTACTGGGGAAAGCAGTCGATAGCACCTACATACGTGGCCCCGCATATCTAGAAGTAGGCCTCATCTTTTGCATTTATCAATGCTTGCATACATTCTTGCTTATATGGTCTGCGTGGTCTAACATGATTTATTTATCTGTAGGTTGATGTTGATATTGGTTCTTCTACTGTTGCTAATGGAGTTCTGGGCCTTGTAATTGGCGTAATAACAACATTAGTGGTTGATATGGCTTTTCTTGTACAGGTACTTTTTATATACTTGAGACCTATTCTCAATATTAATATTCTTGTTGCAAAAGAACTGAGGGCTGATAGGTTAGGAGTACGTCCACTCTCATTCTCAATAATGCATCGTCTTTTCCATGGATTCTTATTTTTAGTTCCCTTTACATGCCAAGAAAATATTTTTCCTGTTCTGTTCGAGCTGCTCTCTCTCTTTTGGTGATTACTACATACATATAATACAAGGATGTAGCTAAGAAGCACAAAAGAAGTGGTTGCCTCTGTAACATCTACGTTAGTTACTATTGACTTTTTACTGACCATGACTTGGCCACCGCTTGTATTTAAATTCCTGGATGTGAATGTGCTGTTGCTAAATTCACAAATGACAATTTTAAAATTATATGAAATACTCCTCCTATCTTCTTAAAAGCGTATATATTGGGACATTTGATATGAGTGGCCTTGACATCATGTCTTGGAGTAGCCAGGATAGTCTATTCATTTTTTCATTCTCCCCATTTGCTCGTGGAGCTCTTGCATTTGGTTAAAACTATGAAAGAAGGAAAGGCTAGTAGAGATACATGTTTGACAGCTCTCCTATCAAAGATATATACTATACTTGGCACAAAGGATGTGCACTCATCTTATACTCTAATGTTTCCTGGTCTCTTTCTTCTTATAAGATAGTTTCATTGTGCCATGCCTCCAAGCAAGGGCTCATTATGTCCTAAAT
This sequence comes from Erythroxylum baracoense, assembly GCA_025629805.1. Classification (NCBI taxonomy): domain Eukaryota; kingdom Viridiplantae; phylum Streptophyta; class Magnoliopsida; order Malpighiales; family Erythroxylaceae; genus Erythroxylum; species Erythroxylum baracoense. The sequence continues at coordinate 11,677,904 of JAOTAY010000005.1, forward strand.
CTGTTTTGCAATAAGATTTTAAGTAAGTGCCAAGTGCTGGAACGTGATGAGTGTTTCTCAAGGAACCAAATGAAGCTTGGTTCAGGTCACCTTTTGTTGATTCAAGAAACTCATTTAGTGCTACATCCATGCTTATAAATTACTTATTTTTGATGTTGAGGCATATTGTATTTATTTTCTTCACGACGTGAAATATTTATATGTATCTTTTTGGCCTCTGTTCGCAGGGAAATACTATGGATGAATTGCCAGAGCGGTTAATTGGTGCCGTTCGTGTATCTCATATAGAGCTCTCATCTGCTATAGTTCCAAATCTGGAGAGTGATCCATCGTCGACAGATTGAACCTACTGACCTTATACTGATTGTACACAAATCATTTATTTAGGCATATGCGTGTATTCAATTGACATTGAACACAATTAATTTAGTGTTTTCAAATGAAATTTTGCACAAAACATAGTGAAAAAGGAAATGTTTTCTCAGGCAATTTCTCCATTACTCCGATCCAAGTAGCAACTTTTTCAGGAAAAAGTGACCATGTTTGCAATTTGGCAAACATATATAGACAAAAATTGCCCCCTAAGGGGTGGTAGGGTTAGTGTGAGGCCAAAAAGTTTGAATCTCCCAACTTGTACTCTTTCGACAGAGCCTGTTATATAAGGTTTGTTTAGTACGAAATATACGGTTGGTATAATTTGTAGATTATTGTGTCAATTCGAAAATTTATTTAGTGCGCATCTAAACTATGATTTCTCTGTATTGCGAATGAGATGTGTCGGAACACAAAGAGAAACAAGAAATTGTGCACACAAATATTGTGAGTACATGTAGATACATGTTCTGCATCAGCAATACTATCCTTTAGAATTTCAATTTTCAATAGCTGTAGAAGACAATGTCCGTTGACTATTGCGTCTCTGCTTTCTGGTTAATAAAATCCCTGAAAGCATCCAAAGAACGGGTTGAACTCTCTGGGAAACCATTCTCGAATTTAGCACTCAGAGCAGCCGCCCTTATCTTCGCCTCATCATCCCCCACCACCCTCTCTATTCCCTTCACAATGTCATCCTTCTTGATAAAGTCTTCTGTGACTGAGATCATGCACCCAACTTTCAGATGATCCACTATCAACTGAGCATTATTGTACTGATCACCTCTGATCGGCCACGCCAAAATTGGGACCCCACGTCCCAGAGCTTCCATGGCGGAGTTCCACCCACAATGAGACAGAAATGCAGCCGTTGAGGGGTGACTCAGTATCAACAACTGTGGAGCCCAACCATGTATTATCAAACCTCTTTCACCAACCCTTTTGTCCAATCCATGAGGAAAGTATCCCTGCTCGCCCTCTGACTCACCCCTCAACATATGCGGTGGTGGACCCGGTCTCCCGGACCCGGGTTGTATGACCCAAATGAAAGACATGTCGGTAGCCTCCAATGCGTCGGCCAGCTGTGGGTATTCATCCATGTTGGGTCCAACTTCGCTACCAAATGAGACATAAAGAACCGACCTTTTCGGCTTGGAGTCCAACCATGAGTTTACCTCCTCTTCTGTCATCGTGCTACGTCGGTTGGCTCGAATTTCGCCGTCGTGTACAATGGAACCTGTCGACACCCAGTACTTGTCCGGAAGCAATGGACCGACACCCCATACCGGTTTTGCTGTCTGGTCGGCTATGTACCTCAAAAACTCACTCTCAAGTTCATCGCATGTGTTGAACATAAACGCGATTGAACCTTCAGCTGCCTCCAACCACGGTGGTCGGTCGCCGTGCCTCGGAGGCCCACGTGGCGGTGCCCCCATTAATCCACCTGGTGGTAGAGGCGGTGCTCCTATTAATCCACCTGGTGGAGGAGGCGGTGCTCCGATTAATCCACCTGGTGGTGGAGGCGGTGCTCCGCCGGCGGGATGATCACGATGGCGCCGCTTCAAATCCAAGTCGGAAAGCGCCATATCTTCCGGTAATCCATCAAGCAAACAGACCTCTCCGGGCTTTAACTCTTTCACTTTAGCCTTCAACATCGCGTACTCCATAGCAGCAGAGCACGCACCAGAAGTGAAGAACCCAATGGTTGGAATCTCAAACCTTTTAAAGGCTTCAGAAGTAGAGCTCATCATAACATCGACCAGAGCGCAAATGGGCAGTCTTGTATTTGGTTGCTGAGAAATGGCAGACAAAAGTGTCTCCAGGCCTTGTGACATATGGCCGTGTCGATCATGGCGGTGATTAGGAGGTAAGGGCAGGTCGGAGCTTGGCTGTTGCGGCGGAAGTGGAGACGGGGGCGAGGAATTTCCCGGAAATTCGATGACTTCGAGGTGAGGGAAGTGGCGGAGAGAGGAGGGGATGGAGGAGGAGAGGTGGGTGGGAATGACGAGTGAGGCTTTGAACTCTCGAGAGGCGACATGCTTTGCAAGTTCAATGCTTGGGAGGACATGTCCTTGCCCAAAAAACGGCACTATCCAAATTTCATAATTACGAAACATAACTGTAATGTACTAAATTTGATGTTTTTGGCTTTAACACTCACAAGTCACAAGTGCCTCTTGACGCTCGACGTTGGGGGCATATATAGGAATTAGGCAATGACCGCGGTAAGTTTCTTAACTACAAAGTAAAGTTGATGTATGGGATTATGATAGGATACGCGGAGTTGACTGTTAGTTATGAGTTTCGAGTTAGGAGGAGTCTATTATAATTATTATTATATTCTTGATAATGGTCATAGCCATAGGTTCCGTTACTTGGGCCTTACGAGTACGCCGTCCTGCTTGTATTTTGGAATACTCTGTTGTCGACTCAAATGTTCACACGAGACAAACACCATTCAGACTATTGGTTGAGTTACCTACTCGTCTTCATTTTTCTCACATTCATTCATTCCCTTGCTTGCCGCGGGGCATATCACTTGTTTCACTATTCCTTGCCTATTTTGTTTTATAACTATTTATTTATTTAATAAATGAGATTCATAAAAATTAGATGAATAAATGCTCATAAAATAGAGTAGGTACAGAATAACATAAACAAGTGATCTAAACTCACTTGCCACACTAACACCTTAACAATAAATGATGTTTTGATCGTAAATGTGATTCGTCTTTCTAGAATTAGAAAACGTTAAAACTAGTATTTTAAAACTTAGACTATAAGTTAAACTGATAAAACAAAAAATTCAAAATTTAAAAGGTTCAATCGATATTAGACAATTATAAAATAAGATAAATATTGATTAAAATTATAAGTTTTAAAATATGATTTAAAAAAACTATCTTTACTTATCGAAAATTTTAAATTTTAATTAAAAAAGGAGATTGTTAAATGAAAATTATTTTGATTTATAAAAATTGATTAATTTACGAAACTGACTGATTAACTAATAAACTAGTCAGTGTTTAATAATGAGGATTATTAAAGGAAATGAAATCAAAAAATTTAAAACTAAACCAAAAAATTAATCAATTTAAGATTTTTATGGTTGAACCGATTGAGTTTTTCAATCAATGATTAAAACCTCAAATTATACTTTCTTTCTCAAAATCACATCTAATTAGGTATCCATCGGCCATAACATTGGATTTTATTTGCATACCAAGGTAAGGTTGTTGATTTGACAAGATTTTAATATAAAGATGTAACTTTATTTCCATGACATCAGATGTTGCTATATAGGTTATAAATATGATAAATTATAATAAAAATTTTGAAATTTATCCAACTTTCTCTATATTAACTAAAACTATTAAAAGTAGTGGTAAAATTATCCAATTTTTAATTTGTTGTAAATGTAATCCATCGTCAATTATGTAATTAACAATATTGATATTATATGTTATCAAGTTATTAAATTAAAAAATAAAATAGAAAATTTTAGTTAATCCTAAACTTAATACTAGATACTTTGCAATCTAATTTGCCATCACCGCCATTAATGGTATTACAAAGACTTCATAAGGAATTCCAGATTTGCACACACAGTAAGCTAAAGTCTAAGTATGGTAGTTGAACTCTTGTAATTCAACTTAACTTTACCAAATCCCTTATGTTTAAGGTGTTTCCCGTAACAAAAAAGGAAACTCACGAATTTTACTTAGCCAACATAATATAATGGACATCAATAAGAAAAGAAAGATGCACGAAGCTTTACATCAAAATTGACAATCTTTATATTACTTACAATTGATACAAAAGCTCCAATTCTCTCTAATGAATGAAACCAGGCTGAAAAGAGCTATTTATAGGCTTTTGAAGACTTGTTGGGAAAGAATACAATAAAGTGGTCTCAAGGCCACTAAGTCACTAACTTAGTTGGTGGTTGACATCTCCAATTACTTTAGGCACTACTTTAGTGGTTAGTTTACATAACTTATCACCAACTCACTTCTAAGTAAAAGAAACTTGTAAAATGCTTGTAAGACACCTTATCCATGTTCTTTGCCATGTCCTACCACTTCTATGATGATTCATCCCGTTAACTTTGCCATATCCCCCATGATCTTCATCCAATGGTGAAGGTTAGCTAAGTTCTGAACCAATTCACACATGGTCCGACTAATTCATACCCACAATATAGTCTGTTCATCCATGGTCCCTTATTTGAGCACTATTTCATCCTTAGTCTTACCAAAGACATCTTAGGCAAGTCCAATTGTTAGACCCCGTTTTCGGAGTCTAACTCCTGCTTGCTCTGATACCACATCTATTAGACCCCGCTTCCGGAGTCTAACCTTCAGAAAATCATCAGACTTCACATTATCGGGTCGTCTTCTCGACACTTTACCCACATACCTGTTTCAGGGCTATTGGTATAGCTTTTCCTATAGGCGTCCAAACAAGGGTTTCTTTGGATAGGTTTAAAGAGGACTTCAAGAGCTACAACTTTCATGAAGACCTCGAAAGTCAATTTTATCTTCTGAAGGGTCGAAAATAGGGCAGAAGATAACCATGAACAGTAACCCAGACGATAGTCGGTGAACAGTAACACAGACGATAGTCTGTGAATAGTAACACAGACGATAGTCCGTGAACAGTAACACAGACGATATGCTTCAACTCATATTACATCTTAACTCTTTCCTATGATCCTTGACCCATAATCTATCCTCTGTGGTTGACTTTTATCTTCTGGGTTGACCACTTATCTTCTGTGGTCTATCCTCTATATTCTATCTTCTATGTGATGGCGTGTCCTCTGTGTTCTGACGTCATCGCAGACGATACTTATATACTTTATCCATCCTTCCCTCTGTGTTCTGACATCAGCACAGAGGATACTTATACTCTTCAATCCTCCTTGCCTCTGTGTTCTGACGTCATCACAGAGGATACTTATACT
>JAOTAY010000005.1:11694184-11717188 GCA_025629805.1 Erythroxylum baracoense
TAATAATTCCCACAATCATTTATCACATTTCTTCAATATAAAAAATTCTTATTTCTATTTCCATTCATCAATTTACTTGCCAATTATCATTTTTTCTTGTCCATTAATACTCAACTTTTTCAAAAAAATTTCCTAAAATTTACCAAAAATTCTAAATCACTCAATACACTCTCCAAATTAATTTTCAATACAAATAAACCACAATTCTCAATAAAATTACATTTATAACAATTATACTCGGAATGTCAACGAATGCATGTACAATTATTTTCAAGTGTAAAATTCAATAATCACGTGTATATGCATGTCATATTATGCACGAGCATGAAATGCACTTTCTAATCTCTCAATAATCTCTCATATTTACTATTCTGGCCTTAACATAAGTAACGAGATGTTATATATGAAGGTAGAATAATTCATTAATTAAATGTGAAATTGAATATAATAAAGTTTTAGGAGAATCTGGTTTAAATTTAGTTAATTCATAGTTTGGTATATTCTTAATCATCAATCGCATTAGATATTTGATTTTTTTTATACATCGGTACATATTTTATCTAACTTATTAAGTTTAAAGAAGTGAGTAGTTAACAAACAATCCTCGTAGGATCGACTTGTTTTCTCTAGTGCTAGCTACATTGTATTCTTGTGATAAAAGGATAGAACAATTTTTTGGCTTCATTACCATAGGTTAGGCCTTAATATTTGCAAAATTACAAGCTAACTCAATTAGATCATTTATTTTGTTTCTTTTTATATTTATTTATTTTTAGAACTCTATTTTCTGACCTTGTGTCTTTTGGTTACTTTTAGAATACAAATGCTAATTACTATAACTATAATATAATGGAAGGATGGAGAGGACAATTTGCTCATATAGATTACGATGCACTACTACTTATGATGATAATAGAAGCTTGGAATGAGAGGCATAGTAACGTGCATTTGGAAACTAAATTAGTATCAATGATATACTGCATCATTTGTGAAGGTTATCACCCCAATCATAAATATCAAGCGTCGAGCTACATATGGGAGCATTTAATTTATATAGGAAACTAGCCTTAAAACACCCCCTATGAGGATACTTATAATCCAGGGTGGAACAATTATCCTGATGTTGTATGAAACGATCAAGTTTCACTCAAATTTTTACAACAACAGTAGCAAGAAGAGAATTAATGTTTTGAGGAGCTTCTTATTAAAGCCATTACTATGATTGAAGCATACATCTAAGAAACTAAAGGGCTTAAGACCCCTTTCTACAAAACATCATTTCTAGATGAATAACTTATTGAGCTTGTTCAGGATTATGGATCTATAAGATGTACACTCAAGCTTATTAAATTTTCCATTACGTTCTCATTAGGAAGTAATTTTTGGGAATTTTTCTTTGAAAGCATGCTATTGGAAATAATTCATTATGAATTTAATTATTTTGTTAAATAGGATTGCTCATGTGGCTAGTTATGAGTGTTGATGAATAAGTGAGTATGATTTACCTTATGAACTTGGAGAATGAATACCTAATGAACATTATGATATTCTTTATATAAGAGATACATATATAGGTAAATGTGACTTCTTTTAAACACTTTTATAATTAAAAAATATGTGAATAACTGAGTATAATAAAGTTCACTTTGCTAATTTTGTACCAATCAAAAGACCAAAGTTAAATAGTGGTCCTAGTAACCATTTAAGATAATGGCTTAGATGAGTATTAGGGGTATTCATGATAAGGTGTTTAGTCTCTTGTAAAAAGACTAGGTGACTTCAAGTTTATTTTTTCCTAATAAAAAGGATTTCAATGTGTTTAGAAGTTAAAGCATGTATCTTATTTATGTTTATTTTATGATATGATTAAGTTTTGTGATTTAGGTTGAAGTTTGAAGAGTCATGAAGTGAGTTGAACTTATATGTGAATTCATGCAAGTAGTTGGTTGTATAACATTTTGACAATTCTTCATGATTGAATGAGTGGTGAAGATTTTTCATTAGTGTGTTGAATTATTTAAGCAATTTTTTCGAAGTTGTTTCTATTTGAGATTGAATAAGAGATTGGTTTGTTTGAGGATGAGCAGCTGCTTAAGTGTACGGGAGTTTCATACATTAGACATAAATAATTTTTAGCAATATTTTTATAGAATAGTTTTTATGTTTTGGATGAATTTAAAGGATTTGGTACTTAATTTAAGAAGTCATTTTAGGTCAAATTTCTACCCATATAAAGAAAGAAGCAAAGTTGTAGAAGAATTGGAGTGAGATTAAGCAATTTTAGAAGATTTGGTGAAGAACCGCACAACATAAAATAGAACATGTTCCCATGTTGAGTGTCGTGTATAAAAGTCGTTGCTTTTATTTCTTCAATTCACCCTACATGTCTCATGTTACCAGCCATATGAAGAACACGATTTTATACATGGTATTATGTACAGACCTATATTAGTGATACTAATTTTTAAAGAATTTTATAGAGTACACATTAGCTACACACAGCTGTGTACGGGTTGTGTAACTTATTAAAAATTATGATTTCTTGTTTTCTGAAAAGGAGGCAAAAAAAAAAGAATGAGAGTTGTGTAAAAACTTAATTGTCATCTTGGAACTATTTTGAACAAATCTTAATCAAAGATTCACCATTATTTGAAGATGTAGGAGAACTTCAACAAATTTTTTAGATTTACAATATTAAAAATAAACTTGTCTTATCTTATTTTCTTTATTGTTTTGTGTGGATGTTCATTGTGATAGTTTGAACTAATGGGATGTGGATTTAGGTAGGTAGAACATATAATATGATATATGTCTATTCATTCTTTGATTAATGAAATTACAGTGTTTTATGGATTATTCACACTTTTATATTGATTGAATCAAATGAGAGAATAGGTAGAACATATAATGTGATATATGTCTATTCATTCTTTGATTAATGAAATTACAGTGTTTTATGGTTTATTCACACTTTTATATTGATTGAATCAAATGAGAGAAAGTGAAAGATTCAATATATGATTCATACATCAAGAATCGAGAGATGAGATGTATGTTTAGGTCATAGTGTGGATAAAGAGGGTTGAGTGTGAGCTATTTGAAAAAAAGTCACAATATCTTTCTAGGATAGGGTAAAAGCAGTTTATAAAATAATTTAAGAAACTCTTAGATTGTCTAGATTCGCAAGAGATTTCAATTGATTAACCTTTAAAATAGTCTAATCTTAGGTTGTCTAGATTCGTATTAGATTTTCAATTTATTAACCTCTAAAGTAGTCTAAGTTAGAGACTTTTAGTCCAAAAAGTTAGAATAATTCATTAATTAAAGGTAAAAGTGAATATAGTGAAGTCCTAAGGGAGCCTAGCCTATATCTAATGAATTCATAGTTTAGTAAATTCTTGATTACTGATTGCATTGGTATTTAGATTTTGTTAGTTATTTACTTTTGCTTATTCATCCATCAATGAAGATTTGATCTAGCTTATTAAATTTGTGAGTAATGAGTTGTTAACCGATAATTCTCTTGGGATCAATTCGTCAATGCTAGCTATAACTACACTATGCGCTCATGGTAAAATAATGGAACAATACACCCAAATCAAATACGACAATATGTATTGGAAAAACAGCTAAACATATTGATGTAACTAAATTTTTGTTTACAGATTTGGAATTAAAGGTTTAGATTTATTGTCTATATCCTTGCAAGATCTGACTCATCAAAAAGAACTACAGTGTTTTTATTTAACAGCTATTTTTACTGATCAGTAAGCTATTTTTACTTATCAGTACTAAGGCCCTTACACCTGTATTATTCTCGTCAACTAATGTTACCTATAAAACAATGTCATCACTCTTCCTTATCTTCTAACTTGCTATCTCTTCAGCAATGATGTTTCTCCATTCTTCTAATGACAACACTTCCTCTGTCTTCTTGGTCAGCTTGCTCCTCACCTCATCCCATGGTCCTCGACTCGGCAATCTTATCCAAAAGGTTGACATCTAGAAATTGATGTTGAATATCATAGATAGACTCTTATGAAGTGCATTAGCTTTTCACCAATGACCATTGCATTAAAATATGTACAACATGTTTGTTATGACAATTAATCAATCAGATAGTCTAACATTACCAATGGTATATATAAAGCCGAATATATACTAAAGGAGGTATAATTAGGGAGATGAAACACAATACAAAATTATCTTCTTCAATTGAGAAATATGAAAAGCATGATGAATTTTATTTCGTATGGTAGTACCGGTTAATACTTTATCGATCCAATGCATTTAAGAACCTTGAAAGTTCTAAGGAGTAAGAAGGCTAACTTCTAAGAAGGCCGATATTATACATTATATTGCTTATAAGGTCGTATCTTAACATAAATAAAGCCACCTGCTTAAAATTCCTTGTCTATAATTTTATGGTGATCCACTAGTTGCTTCATACGATGTTGAGCATGTTAGAGAAGAAATTGCAATACATGTACTATAGCTTCCCTATCTTTCAAAACTTGAAATGGTGTAAGCCAAATAGCCAAATGGAAGTTGATATTATACCATCGTTCCTCCAACGATATCCATTTATTCCAAAAGCTAATTGAGACAATTTGATGTCGTGCACTAAAGATATATTTCCAATGCATAGTTAAGAAACTTTGTTTGGTTGTCTATTTGGGGATGATAAGCAATGGAGAATTGTAAAGCTATGCCTTGTTATCCAAAAAGCTCTTTGCAAAAAGAATTGGTGAAAATTGCATCATGATCACTTACAATAGTCTTCGACATTCCATGTACTTCAAGCACTCCTTCCTTGAATGACTAGCTGCCTTCATAATCATATATGGATGGCGTAGAGGGACACATTGTATATATTTGCTAAATCTATCAACCCTGAAAAATATAACTGAACACCTTTTTAATTGAGTTAAGCCTTCTACGAAATCTATATGATGATGTAAATCTATACTTGAGTTAGAATGAGTAACGATTTTAGTGACCCTAATGGTATTTTAGACTGTAAAACTTATTGTTTACACATATAGTCATCCAGATATAATGCTGGCTTAGGATGATTATAACATTATATGGTGGAAGCAATGGGATGGAGCTGGTGTGAAGTTATCGTCTCTGCTCTTTCTTTCTTTGACCCTTTGGTATGTATTAACTGTTTTCCTACAGTAATCATGAGAACGCAAAAGTGGAAAATAATTGAACCGTAATAAAAAAAATTATGCATGTAAAATATGTATTATTTCGTTTATTGTTTGTGGACATGGAAATGGCATAGAAAGACGAAATGTAACTTTCAAATGCGACATATTGACATCCACCCATCATGATTCATAAAAGCAAAGGTCATGTGTGAAGCCCCACCATAAACAGCCACAAAAATGGCACTTCATACAACTTCTATCGTCGAATTCCTTAGTAGAAGTAGTTTGCTCCCACTTCATCTCACTCGTCCTTTAACTTGCTGATGGACCTAGTTTAGGAAGTATTCCTTGAGATGGCCTCAACGAATTATATTGATAGGCCGTCGAATAACTGCTTCTTTAATTATGTTTTCCCATTCCAATAACGCCAAGTCACAACTTTGTGTTTCTTTGCCAACTCGTATGCATGTTCAAGGTTCTACGATTCTAAATTTTAGCCGGGTATTCAATTCCAAGTTTTAACCCTTTCAAAAATAGACTTACCAGATATAGATCTAGCATGAAGAGTTTGTGCCAAAGAAGATCAAATTCAGTGCAATAGTCCTTAATCATACCCTTTTGTCTCAACTCTTTCGACCCGCCTGCAAGATTCTCAAAAGTAGCCTCTCCAAATCTCTGGTCCAATTCCAACAAAATGTTTTCCCCAACTTGGAGGTTCACGTGTCAGCCTATTACAGTGATACAACTAATGTTAGGCTAATGCTTCACCTTCTAAAGACGTTCCCACCAATCCCACCATCACCTTAGTTGGGGCCCTGTTAAGTGTGAAAATTCGCTCACACAGTCCTTTTCCTTTCAACACTAAAAATTTGACCTTATTGAATCTTATAGGTATGGTGTAATGTCCATTAAACGTACGTTCCTTTAGCACCTTCTGTCTCTGGAACAAGTTGATCTCTATGTCTTTGTCCTATGGATCTTTGTACTATCCTTCTAATCCAATTACATAATCCATTCCTTAATTCCTGTATACTTCTTTCTTGGCGAAGTTCAACTCTCGCATTTAGTTGCACAAGCCTTCCTCAATTTGCCTCTAACTCGTAAGCTCGAGTTACTTTAGCTATAGCGCAACAACGAATTTGCCAAAATCAACTTTGATACCAACTTTAACGCAGCTAAATGTTGGATTACATATTTAGGAATTAAAGATTTAGATTTATAGTCTATCCTTGCATGGTCTGACTCAAGAAATAAGAATCAAAAGAAAAAGAGGGAGAGAGAGTGAACACTGAAGAGTTGAGAGAGAAAGTCACCGTTTTCTTCTTATACGATGTTTTATTTAACGATTATTTTAGTCATTAATCATCAACCACTAAGACCCTTACACATGGGGTTTAATTCACCTGTTCCATTAAACTTGTGTGCCAACCTGCTCGTAACATCCAACCATTCAATAACTAGCGGAGAGAAAAAATAGATGGGTTGGATGTTGTTGGGAATAAGGGGCACAGGTTTTCTGGTACAGGTGATTTGTAGCCTTACACATGTATTATTCTCGTTACAAATGCTACCCGTAAAACGATGTCATCTCTCCTCCTTTTCTTCAAACTTTGCTATCTAAACGTAGTGTTTTTAAAAATTGGATTGGACCGGCCAAATCAACTAAAATAAGTCTAATTTTAGGTTCGGTTTGTATTGTATAATTTTTGTGATAAAAAATTGAACGACTAATCAATAAATTGGTCAATTTTATAAAAAGCACTCATTTTTTAACAAATTGGTTAATAATCTAGCCACTACTTTGAATCATATGGGACCTACTTTTTGCATAAGGAATCTTCCCACGTGGGACTTACATGTGGGATCCATCATGAGTATCTTCCTTAAGAAAAGTTTGAGATTTTTAACTAAATTTTAATCAATATTTTTCATTTCAATTCTCACACATTTTATTTAATAAATTAAAAATATTTAATTATCATTTTAATTTAAAATTTTATATTATTATTGTTAAAAATAAATTATTATTTTTATTCTTAAAAATGCTAAGTTTATTTAATATAACTAAAAAAAATATACTTGTCAAAAATTTAGGTTCTTTATTTATCTCTTTATATTTTTATCGAAAATTTTTAAATTATTTTTGTTAAAAAATCATTATTATTTTATCATGAATTTGTTTATTAAATTTAATTATTAACTAGTATATATAAGTAATATTGCTTATGATAATTTAAGAATGTTTCAAAATAATATTTAAAATATAAAAAAATATGTTTGACGGGCATTGAAAAAGAACTGAGAATAAATTTAGAGTTTTATTCAGTTTCTTTAAACATACTTCACCTTTTATGAGTTTTTAAATAAATGATAATATAGAATATGATTTTTATTATTATTATTTAAAAAGTTAGGTTAGATTCAATTTTGGTGTAAATTATTAGATTTATTATTAGTTTATTATCTATTAATAAGTATTATTACTGTAATTTTATTTTAATAAAGTATTTTATTTTATACTATATTTTTACTTATTTTTGTATTTTGTATTTATTATAGATATGTTTTATAGCGGTTTAATACCAGTCGAACCTTTAAACTTTAATCCTTTTCTTTAATTGGTTTAATATCCAGTCCGATTTTTAAAACATTAGTTCAACGATGATGTTTCTTCACTCTTCTAAACGATGAGACTGCCTTCATCTTCTTACTCAGCTTTCTCCTTACTTTCTTTGCCTTCTCACTCAACTCACTCTAGGAATGCTATTTTTGGCCCAGGTTGACTAGGCTACAGGCTAGTCACAGGCCAAAAGTGATATGCCCGATTGAGCCACGGATCAAGGTGCTCAGCCCAGCCCAGCCTGTGGTCTGACCGTAATTTTAAAAACGACATCGTTTTCTTAAAAATGATGCCATTTTTTACATTTTTTTCAAATATAAGGTGGGTTGGTCAGGCCAGGAGCGGCTCAAGCCCAATCCGACCTATTGACATCCCTAACTTACTCATCACTTCGTCTCGTAACACATATTTTGCTACTATTCCCATTGACATCCCCAGCTCACTCCTCGCCTTGTTTCATAACACTTATACTTTGCTTTTAATACTTTATGGCCTACAATCAAATAAAACAAGATAATTTGTATTGAAAAATTAGTTGTGCATATATGCACTTATTATTGAATGAATGATTCAAATCTTAGTTGAGTTAGTGGGTTGTAAGGTCGTTTTGTTGGTTAAGAAAAATAAGTTAGTGGTTAGCTATAATCTTGTTAATGTATGGAATTGTGGGATTATGGTCCAAAATTTCTGTTTCGTTTCGTTGCTCCTAGTATTATTTAAAGACTGATGTACTTTTCTTTTATTAAATGTAGTAAACAGTTCACTTGTATATGTCCTTGACTTTGCCTTTGAATATTTTTTTCTTTTCATTTTACCAACAATTTGTGGTATCAGAGTAGTCCACCAAAATAAACCAGGTTCGGTCCACACTTTAGGGAAAAAGAGTAAAGTTAGAGAGAGAAAGAAAAGTAGAGATAAGCACTCACTTGCAATAGAGAGTGAACATCCCATTTTCTTCTCTAAAAAAGACAAACCAACAAAACAGAGGGTGAACAAAGGAGAAGAAATTTTTCGACCATGGCAGGCAATGGCACTAACCCATCTTCTCAGCCCCTAATTCCAATCTTCAAAGGGGAAAAATATCATCTTTGGAGTTTGAAGATGACAACCCTTTTTTAAGTCCCAAGAGTTGTGGGACTTGGTGGAGAACAGGTATGACGAACCAGATCTAAAATTGGCACAACCTGATTAGTTGTTGAGGGAAAATCACAAGAAGGACGCAAAGGCTTTATTTCTCATCCAATCAGCACTAGATGATGACATTTTTCCTCGAATTGCTGCAACTAGGACTTCAAATCAAGCTTGGGAGGCTCTTAAGCAAAAATATTTGGAGATAAGAAGGAAATCATTGTTAAATTACAGACTTTACGTCGTGAATTTGAGACTAGCTATAAAAAGAAAAGAGTCAGTACAAGAATTCTTATCCAGAATATCTGGAATAATAAACCAAGTGAAGTCCTACGGTGAAACAATTACTAATGAAACTGTTGTTAGTAAGGTGGCAAAGAGTCTGATCTTTAATTTTGATTATGTTATTGTTGTTATAGAAGAGTCTAAGGACTTGTCTACATACACTTTTGACGAGTTAATGAGTTATCTTTTAGCCCCTGAAGTTAGAATTGGCAGGTCATAAGAAAAATTGAGGAGAAGGCTTTCCAAGTAAATGGGGGGTGTTCTCACAAGGGGAAGTCAGAAAATTCCCAAGGTAGAGGCAGAGGTGGATTTCGTGGACGTGGTCATGGTGGTAGAGGTCATTTTCGACATTCATATCAGAGACAATTCAATTCAAAGAGCTCCATTCAATGCAACTACTGTAAAAAGTTAGGTCATCTAGAAGCAGACTGTTGGGCAAAGCAAAAGGATGAGCAAAGGCGATCAAACTTTGCGGAGAGAGAAGATACTAAAACACTGCTCATGGCACATTCTTATATAGCTGGTGTTCCTGATCATGTCTGGTTCATCGATAGCGGGCATTATAATCACACGTGTAGCTCATGTTCCTTATTTGAGGAAATGGATTCTTCACAAAAATCTGAAGTTTGCTTGGGTGACAACAAGCAACTTGAGGTTGAAGGAAAAGGTATGATTGCTATCTGTACTAGGAATGGCAAAAAGAGGTTATTGCATGATGTTAAATTTGTGCTTAGTTTAGCTCACAATTTGTTAAGTGTGGGACAATTAATGACTAGTGGACTGAAAATTGTGTTTGTTGATGGTCGTTGTGATTAGAGATAAAAAGAGTGGTTAAAACATTGCTAGTGTTGCCATGACTCCAAATAAAATGTTCTCGTTTGATGTGTCTCGTATTGAGAAAAAGGCTCTTGTGGTCAAAGAGTCTAGTGAATCTGACTTATGGCAATTGCGTTATGGCCACTTGCACCTAATGGTTTGAAGTTATTAAAGAGGTAAGACTTGGTATTGGGCTTACCAAATATTGACGCTCTAGAATTTTATGAAGGATGTGTGCTGGGAAACAAAGTCGAAAATCATTTTCTGTAGGAAATCTTGGAGAGCTTTTCAATGTCTCGAGTTCGTACATGCTGATTTGTGTGGAACAATGAAAACTGAGTCCTTAAATGGGAGTCGTTATTTTCTATTGCTTACTAATGACCACAGTAGAATGAGTTGGGTGTATTTTTTGAAATTAAAATCTGAAGCATTTGATCATTTTAAGAAGTTCAAAGCTCTTGTAAAGAAGCAAAGTAGTTGTTGTATTAAGGTGTTACGTACAGACAGGGGAGGTGAGTTTTGCTCGGATGAGTTTGAAGTTTTTTGTGAGGAACATGGAATTCGCAGGGAGCTCACTACACCACAAACACAAAAGCAAAATGGTGTTGTTGAACGGAAGAATCGCATGGTAGTAGAGATGGCCAAAGGCATGTTAATAGTAAAACGGGTTCCAAATCTGTTTTGGGCAGAAGCAGTAGCTACAACAGTGTATCTACTCAATCTTTCTCCTGGAAAAGCAGTTCTAAACAAGACACCTTAAGAAGCGTGGAGAGGTCTGAAACCTTGGGCAAGCCATTTAAAAGTTTTTGGTTGTATTGCCTATGTTTTGGTGAAATCATCTCATCTCAAACTTGATGAAAAATCTAAAAAATGTATATTTATTGGTTATAGCTTGCAATCCAAAGCATATAGACTATAACCCAATTAGTGACAAAATAATTGTAAGTAGAGATGTTGTGTTTAATGAAACTACTAGCTAGTCTTGGATTTCAGCAAGGATGAAAATCCAATACCTCTTTCATTAGATGATGATACATATGCAGTAGACACAAAACCATAAGCAGAAAATTTAGATTTTGTTAACAGCAGTTCAACTCCACTTTCTACTCTCTTAAGTAGCAATAAATCAACTCCAACAGGCTCCTATACTCCCTCAAGCTCATCTTTAGAAACTCCTCCGAGAAAATTTCGCTCCTTAAAAGAGATATATGCTTCTAATGACTTTGCTTTGTATGTTGCAAACCCAACTAACTATGATGATGTCGCAAAACATCAAGCTTGGCAAGAAGCTATGCAAGAGGAGATGCATGCCATAGAGAGAAATTCAACATAGGAGCTGGTTGATGCTTCAGAAAGGAAGAATGTTGTGGGAATCAAGTGGGTGTTCCAAACGAAGTTCAATGTCGATGGTAGTATTCAAAAGCACAAGGCTCGACTCGTGGCGAAGGGATACTCACAACAACAAGGAATCGATTTTGATGAGACTTTTTCTCCCATTGCTAAATTTGAAATAGTAAGAGTTATTTTAGCATTGGCTGCCCAATTTCAATTACCGTTGTATCAATTTGATGTGAAATCTCCGTTTTTGATGGTGATTTAGAGGAGGTAGTTTATGTCAAACAATCTGAATGCTTTGTTATCGATGGCAAAGAAAACAAAGTCTACAGGTTAAAAAAGGCTCTTTATGGCCCAAAACAAGTCCCACATGCTTGGTATAGTAAATTTGATTTGTTTTTTCAAGAAAGCGGATTTACAAGAAATGAAAATGAGCCCACTTTGTACTTGAAGAAAAATAGCCGTGGTGATTTCCTGGGGGTTTGTCTATATGTACATGATATGATTTATATGGGCTTCTCAAAATCATTAATTGATGATTTCAAGTGTTGCTTGATGTAAAAATTCGAGATGACAGGTTTGGGTTTACTGCAATATTTTTTTGGGACTTGAGGTGATGCAAGTTGAAGATGGGATTTTTCTGTGTCAAAAGAAATGTTATGCTAATTTTTTAAAGAGGTTCAATATGAAAACTTGTGAGGTGGCAACAACTCCGATGAATGTTAACAAGAAGCTCCAATATGAAAATGGGACTGAGAAAGCCAACCCAACGCTCTTTAGAAGCCTAGTTGGTGGTTTAAATTATTTAACACATACTAGACCTGACATTTCATTTTTTGTTAGTGTTGTGTCTAGGTTTATGCATTATCCTATAAAGCAACACTTTGGTGCAGTCAAAAGAATTCTTCGTTATGTCTCTGGAATTGTTGATTTTGGCATTTGTTATTCTAAAGTACTAAATTTCAGGTTACTTGGTTTCACTGATAGTGATTGGGTAGGGTGCTTAGATGATCGGAAGAGCACTTCTGGCAGCATTTTCAATTTTGGTTATGGAGCTGTAACTTGGAGTTTATAAAAACAAGAAACAATGGCTCTGTAATCATCTACAGCAGAGTATGCAGCAGCAACTTCAGCAACAAACCAAGCTTTATGGCTTCGGAAATTACTTGTTGACTTTAACCTTGAGCAAAAGGAAGTTATAGAGATTTTTGGTGACAACAAATCAGTAATTGGAATGGCAAAGAATCCTGTTTTCATGGTCAAACGAAGAACATCGATGTGCAGCAGCACTTCATTCGCAAGCTTGTAGCTGAAATTTTGTCACACAAATTCACAAGCAACTGATATCTTTACGAAATCGCTTCCTTAAGCAAAACATCACTTGTTTCAGGCAACAATTGAGAGTATTTGACTTTGAATCAAGGGGGAATGTTGAATGAATGATTCAAATCTTAGTGGCGTTAGTGGATTGTAAGGTCCTTTTTATTAGTTAAGCAAAATAAGTTAGTGGTTAGCTATAATTTTGTTAGTGTATGAAATTGTGGAATTATGGTCCAAAATTTTCATTTAGTTTCGTTGCTCCTAATATTATTTAAAGATTGATGTACTCTTCTTTTATTAAACGTAGTAAGCAGTTCACCCTGTATGTCCCTGATTTTGCATTTGAATATTTTTTTTCTTTTTCCTTTTCCTTTTACCACCACTTATCACTTACTCCCTGCTTTCACTTCCTATCGTATCTAAGCTCTTTAATTTTATTTCTTTTTAGGTTTATTTTATTTATATTTTTTAATATAACCTAATATTAGTGGCCACTTTTTATAGGTGGATGAGATTAACTTGATAAAAATGAAAATATAAAGACTAATATGCAATTAACATCCAAGTTAAGAATTAAATTGGACTTTTTCCCCGTGTAATATTCCATTTAAAATAAAAGTAATTCTTTGATTCTTACTAAATAAAACTTTTATTTTAATATTTAAAATTCGTAATATCATATTTTTGAAGTTATTATATAATTTAATTGGAATAACATTGACATAAACAGAAGAAAGGGTTCAAGCTTTGGTTAGTTCGAAATACTACGCCATTAGGTCCCTCTGTTGTCTGTGTTTCTAATTCTCCGCTTCATAAGCCCTTGACCTGTTTGTAGAAATTCCTTAACCAAAATCCGCCTGTTCATACGCTATGACAACGGAAAGTACATCGTCTACTACAAGGGCCACTTTCGTCGATCAATTAGTAGTGAGTTTATTTTTATAACCTCCTCGCCTCTCGGTTCTATTACTTCTCCAGGGCTCCAAGTTCGTATGGTGATTTTCAGGTTCCAGGGGATGTTGTCGTTGATCTCTCTACCATGACGAATCAGACTATCAAGCTTGGTGGCGGCCTCCGTCAGGTCTCCCTTCAATTTCTTTTTGTTGTCCAATATCCCCCCCAAAAAAAAAGGCACAGTTAACTAACAGTTTGTTTTGAAGCTTTCTAGGATGGTGATGCTATTTCCGTTATAAAGGCTGGCAAATTCAGGTTCTCCAGGCCTAACAAGTATTGGGTTGAAAGCTCCCATAAAAGGGTCAGTTTACTTTCACAATAATATCAAAACTGCTTATGTCACAAGGTGTTGCTTCCTGCTATTATTAGTTCCTTTTTAATTTTCTTGGACCCAGCTGTGTGAGATATTGAGCAGACATTCGATCATTTTTTGCAGCACAAATTGAAGTTTGATTATTAAGGAATATACATGCTTAACAATTTTGAAATGAAGATTTCTCTCCTGATTTTTGGATTTTCACTATGTTTGACAACCTTTACTTGGTAGTGGTGGTGTTCTGCTTGTGTTTATACTCTGTTTTGGAGCAACCATCAGTCTGTTGATTCGCAAATGGCTTCTGATAGCTCCACTGGATAATGCTTGATCTTGTGCTTAACTTCTACTTTTTCTTTTCTTTTACAGTACGTACCTTGTGTCGAGGATACTGTTCTAGGAATTGTGGTAGACTCCAAAGCAGATGTAAGCATTCATGTCCTGTCTAACCCAAAATTTGCTTCTTTGTTCCTTGGTAGTTTTAAGAATTTTCATGTTTGAGCTTCAGTCTTGGTTTTTTTCCCCCTAGTATATGTGAAATAGCTGTTCCTCCTGTGTTTTCTTTTTCTGCAAAAGAAGTATGCTTAGAGGAAAGTGCTTACAAAACGTTGATGACAACCTTCTACAGGTTGGCAATTCATTTTTGTGATGATATTAATTTTTGGTTTGCTTTGGCAAGCATCATAATCACTTATGATAAAACTGAATGGTTGGCTTAGTATCATAGAGAATGAAATTTCATTCTTAATTATTGTGTAGGTCCAGAAAGAGTTTCTCTATGATTGATTGTTATATTTCTTCTGGTAACTATGCATTATGGTAGAGGAAGAGAATTTCATAAAATTTTAATCAATTATTTGGCTAGAAATTTCCTCCAAAAAATCAAACCTGCGAATTAGTTTAGGAGAAAGATAGAGATAAGCATTCAAGTCGGCTAAACTCAAGTAGTTCTCAGGCCTCACTAATCTTACTAAAAAATAAAGATATTGGTTTATGAGTTAGTGTTGGTCTTATATATCCTATTTATTTACTTATCAATGGTATCCATGCAATGTAATTGTTCTCATATATATCCTATTTATTACTTATTTATGGTTTCCATGCAAAGTAATTGTTCTGTAGGTTCTGCCTATCTCCTAGTTTTGGTATGAGTTATAGTATCTATCCAATTTGCAATCACATCATTTAAATCTTTGAAGCCTTTCTTGATAATTGATCAACTCATATTTTTTACTTTTAGAACTTCTTTGTGGATATAAAGGGACCTTCGTTAGCATTTTTGCCTGTGCTGGCATTTGAAGGAGGAACAAGGAGAAATATTCCAAAGTTTGAGGTGGGTACTTAGTACATCAAGTCATGCATGTCAGCCTGTTCAAATATCAAATGGATTGCTATTGACCTATGAGATAACAGTAAATGTTTGTGAGTCGTGCCTCCTGATTTAAATTATCTGATTATTGCCTCTCCTTTTAAGGTTATGCATTCCTTTTTTTAGTTTGTCAATTGGGAGTGGATAGCCAAATTTTCCTTTTTATGTCGTAACAAATCTGCTTTCCTTTTGGATTTCAGAGTGTAAGAATTGTGATGGTAAAACCAATTGTTCAGCCAACTTTATTTGTACTAGTTTGCAAATGAAACCAAAAACTAATAATTTTTGCCATATAGTCCGCAACTTTTGCCGTTTATTTTTATTTTTTATGTTCTTTATAACAGAATAAACTGAGTGGTTTACTCTCAGAGTTTCAATTGCATAATTGATGTTTGCTTTGCTACTTGCCGTGCTATTGTATTTTTCTCATTTCCTGGAACAGGTTGGTTCATTGCTTTATGTTCGGGTTGTGAAGGCAAACCCCAGAATGAATCCTGAGTTGTCATGCATGGATGGTTGGTTGCATTTGCTTTAAGCTATTCCTGTGTCTTCTTAGTTTTGTTGAATGCTATGGACTATCACTTATACTTGTGATCTTTAGCCAGTGGAAAAGCAGCAGAATTTGGCATCCTCAAAGATGGCTACATGTTTGAATGCTCAACTGGTCTATCTAGAATGTGAGATAGCGTCTCCCCTTCTAAAGAATAGCCATTTTCTAATAATAGATTGCCGCGTTTGTAACAAGAATGATAACAGCATGCATGTCATTGTTGCATTTAATGAGCTTTTAATTTCTTTTCCAGGCTCTTGAGCTTACCAACGTGTCCTGTTCTTGAGTCTCTTGGCAAGAAACTCTCTTTTGAGATAGCTGTTGGATTAAACGGTCGAGTTTGGGTATGGTACCTTGGTAGTACCTTAGTATGTCTTTTAGTTTCATTTGATCTGTCTTGATTCTTCACTTATTCTTTATGTTCCTTTTGGTTAACCATCGAACACTCTCCAGATTTTTTTTATGCTCTTAACGATTGTACTTCCCCTTCCAACTCCTGTAGATAGTATCTCGTTTTGGATGATTAAATGGCTAAATATGATCTCTTATTTTTCTATTTTATGATGATCCAGGTGGATGCTGACTCTCCATCAACAGTCATCATTGTCTCTAATGCAATCATGAACTCAGAATCTTTGAGTGGGGTGCAGCAGAAGATCATGGCAGAGAAACTGCTGCAGAGAATACAGGGTAAGATCGAAAACGTTTGTCATTTTAATCTTCCACAAGGACCATATGGTTATACTTGGGTAGTTACTTATGTGCAGAATGATACAGGAAAGCAGTCATTGGTCTTCACTATTTTATTTGCTGGCACCAAGCTCAGAAAAAGGATTAAGATCTTCTAGTTCCTAGCTTTAGAAGCACAATGACTTATTGTTAACATTTGAAGATAAAACTGTCAATTTGGTTGCACCAAATTTGAATAGCATTGATCTTCTCTCGTGTTTCTTTTTGTATTTTCCAACGACCATATAATGGAGAATGGACAAGCGTACATCCGACTTTAATTTGCAGCAGATATGGGAGTTGAATCCGCAAGTGTTCGTATCGTCTAATCGTTAAAACCTAACAAAATTTGTTGCCGAACTGTTTGGTGTTGACGAAGAAAGCAGAGAGAGTTATAAATTTCTGACATCTGGTCTAGTTAGGAACACTCGTACTGAGAAGCATATTAGCATATGAAGTGTGACCACAAAGCACATTTAAGCTTCAAGGACCTCAATGATTATCTACGGAAATCAATAAGGGAATCGTATTATTGATGTACATTATATTTCTTACGCAAATGTTGTGAACAGTCAGAAATAGAAGAAAGAAGAATATATAATAACATAAGAATTCTTAATTTGTGAGAATGAGGTTTGTTTCCAGATGAAGGCCTTGTTCTCAAGCAGAAGAGAGAATATTCAGAGCAACCTCTTTAAGCGATGGCATAGCTTCTTGCTTATGCAAACAAATATATGTGTCCCTCACTCTTCTAAGGACTTTCCACGCACCAGGATAGCACCTATACCAAAAACAAAGATGAAACCTTTTAATGAGTAAATTATCCGACAAGTCTTTCAATTCAAGCATACCTGAAAAGGGTTCCACCATTGCGTCCTTTAAAGTTGTGAATGTAATATACAGTCTCCATCTTTGGAAACAAGGTCTTTGAAAGAGAAGCCAGCTTTGGGTAGAAGAAAGGTGGGTAATCTTAGTTCATTTCAAGGGCAACTTTGGTCTCATCACTGCATAACTAACATGATTGCATTACTCATAACCCATTCTTTTCCTTTCTCCTTTTGGGACGGTAAGTCTATTGAACCAATGGAAAAGCCCGCAATTATATGAGAATATGATAAAACTGAGTCTGAGATAGCAAAGGATACAGCCAGATCTTATCCGGTCAAGTTCGCCATTGAATATAATCAATTTCCGACTTGTGTCTGCGACAGCTTCCTTGTAAAGCTCTTCGACCACGAGCATTTCTACGAAATACATCCTCTAAATAAGCAAGATGGCATTTCAATGCAATGCTACAATGTTGCAGGTTTGAATCTACCGTTGACATTAAAGTATGGGTAAGCAACTAGGAAAAGTTCATCTTCTGGCTTCACACGATCGGCCATTTTGACTTTTTCAACGAAACCAAAATCCTCAAAGAATGATGGCTTAGTCAAATAATCCAACTTCAAAGAAGATCCTTCAAAGGCCGACTTTCTTGCAAATTTTACTTCATTTGCCTCTGGGAAAAACTGCCATAATTAAAGCAATTCCGTATCTGATGGTGCAGATATGTGATGAGAGGGATAAAATTACATCTTTATTATATTAAGGAAAGGAGAAAACGTATGGAGTTAAAATAGGGGATGAAGACATGAACAGAAAGGAAAAGGTTGACATGTAAACTGCGTAGAAGGTAACCAGACTTTGGCTAAAAATTATCCATCCTGAAACAACAGTAACCACTTAACTCACATCTTTGTAATAGCATTACAGTCCACTGAAGGATTGCTTAGTTAAGGTTCATGTTACTTTTGATGATACTGTTGATAATGCTAATATGATAGCCCGGAGAACTACTTGAATTTCATTTTTTAAGCACTTTGACCCCCTGTAACAAACATAAGCCTAACACCTCGTAAAACAATTTGTAAAAATCAAATGGATTGTTTTTGTGGAGTTCAAATTCAAATGAGGAACACGAAATGAACTTACTATTCTTGTTCGTGCAACTTTCTCCGGACTTACAAAGGAATCACAAAATTCACGTATCAACTGCATACTCCCTGTCATTTCTATTCCTCCTTCACCATCACCTGATTTACAGTGTAATTTAACAGATGTACAGAATATCCGGTGAATTGAGTCGCATAATTGCAGACGAAGAAGATTTCAAATGCAACAAATATGCACCTGGTACTGATTCAAGTCCAGCTGTTGGAAATTCAATCTCCTGTAAAAGATGCTTGCTTTATTATGGACTATTCAGGAATGCCACACATATTGTGAATCTATAATTTCCAATTCCTGAAATATTTAACTGATGATACTAACCATCAACTGTCTGTTATCCTGCAAAGCCAATTCAGCTGCTTTTTTGACCTGTTCATCAGTTCAAGTCTCAAATTATGCTGTCATGTTTTGCAGTTACTAGTATGAGGATGTCATTACACGGACATAATGCATAGAGAAGCGTACTTGTTCGAGGAGCTCTACGTAGTCACTGGGAAAAGGCACATCATATTCAACCAAGGGATTATCATCCTTTGAAGCTGAGCAAGGTCTAAGATAGGCGCCAACAGACTTTGTGATTGAACTGATTCTATTACTAAGGGGATGTCCAACATTCTTTGTCTGAAAGGCTTGGCAAATAATATCCTAGAAAATCTTAATCAAAACAAGTCAAAAGAAAAGATGGAGAAGATTAGAATTTGTGTCTAATCTTTATAAGATCAATGATTGCTATTTCAGAACATCTTTCTCCTGAAAAATCTAGATGTGGAGTTTCAGCGAACTCATTCTATGCTACAGATAGCTGTGTTTTCTTTCTTTTATTCTCTTTGATATCATATTCAACCATATGGTATTGTATGTGATTCGCAAGTAAGGACAAGTGCTTACAGAATTTGAACAAAAGAAACTATAGACACTCTAACAGATGACTTGAATTCATTTACGTCTACTTTACTTATGGAGAAAGGACGGTGAAGCTATATCCCCATTGACTGAAGCTCAATTCCCAAAATGAACTAGTTTGAGTTGCATTTTGATTATGGACTAAGACTCTTACTAAGCAAACCATTTTCCTTATCAAGTACAGTTTTGCTGTGAAGTCCATGGGGAGGAATAATTTTCAATAGAAGAACCATTGAATTGAAATTACACCCATGGAATTGTTCCCAACAGATAAATTATTCCTTTTTCTTATAGTTTTTATTGTGACCACCAAATTGGAAAAATCCATATTCCCGTTCTATTCCACAAGAACAGCACATAATGAGCAATACAGTTTAAAAAATTCCGACTCCATCATGGACAAAAAGAAAAACAAACAGGGAAAGGACTTGAACTTAGTAAAGCAATGGAGTCCCAACTGTTTTCGGCTTAACTTAACATTTCAAATCCTAAAAAGAGTCATTGGTTGAGGCAAGGAATTCTGACAAAAACTCAACTCGTCAAACACTCACTAACCTTTGTAGGAGGAAGGGGAGATATTGGAAGCGCAGAAGTAGAGGAAATTGGAGTGCTGGATAGTCGCATTTTTTAAGTCTTTTAAACTCTCAGTTGGCTTTACCGGAAGTTGATATGTACTACGCTTACATTACATAAGGTACGTACAATCAAGTTGATAAGATAAGGCTATGTTGTCTATTTATATTACAACCACTTCAAAGTGACCACTTCTTAAAAAATCTTTTTTGAAGTTGGATCCCAAATTCAATAACGACTAAATTTTGGGTTAATCGGACCCAAGTCTGATTAACTTATTATAATTAATTGGATAAAAATATAAAATTTAGATTCAAACTAATTCTAATCAAATTTAAATATTCTAATTTAAACTTAATTTGACTTTAGATTCAACTAACTCGAATTAAAATTTATTTTCTATCTGTATTCTCAATATAAATATTGAAGAAAGCTAAATTTTCATTAATTTCAAATTCAAAATTGGGAGATTACATTTTTGGAAACAATACTATACAGTACATATTACATAAAATTAAGAATGATATATGTGTCTAAATTTTATTGAGTTTGACTCATGTTAATTGAGTTTCAGAATGAGTTTAAATCAATTTTATGAATACTATATCGATATTAGTTCCAATACCAAATTTAGTTCAAATACAATATTATATCGGTATTGGTCAGTATCGGGTGCCGTTTTACATAATATTTAAAAAAGATAAAATAGTTCCTGATTTTTTAAAATTATAAAATAGTCCCTCAATATATCATGTTGTATGATTTATAATTTTACACCAATACTTTATCTCCAAAAATCATAATAATAGGATTTGAAATATCGACAATCTATTTATTTATAATAATATTACTTTTCACATAGTTCGCGTATAAACAATAACCAAAATTAATAAAAAAGTTTAATCATCATACAAATATAAACCTAAGAATAATATAAAGTATTTAAAATATTACAATTTCATCATATAATAAAGAATAATTACATAAAAACATCAAATAGAAAGAATAGCAAAGTCCATGCATTATCTTTTAAGGTTAAAGACAAAATTCATTTAATTATATAAAGATAGATGAGTGATAAATATAGTAATCATTACCTTAAAGTAATAAGGAAAAATTTTATTTTCATCAATTATTATTAATCTGAAAAATCTTTAGTCAAAATGAAACGATACTTTAATGTTTAAATGTTATTAAAATAATCAATTACTAATTTTAGAGAACTAATATGATTGGAATAAAGTCGACTACATATTAATTTCATATTTTATATCTAATTATAACATCACATGATCAAATAATTGAATTATAAGAAAAAGTTATGCATATACAAGTTAGTGAAAATCACTTTAATATTTTTATTGTTTGGGCAATCACGATATATTACTAGATGTTAATCTTAATCAATAGATATCTATTATTTAGTTAAGTAAACTAAACAAGCTTAATTACACACACACACACACACAGATATATATATATAACATTATGAGTTACACACAAAAAATGATAGAAGAAAAAAATAATTTAATTAAATTGAATTTGATTGTAAATTTTGAAAAATTTTAAGGTCAAATTTCGGACATTTGATAAATAAAGAGCAATATTAGATATTAATTCTTATTGAGATCAATTTTTATTTAATTATAATTATAATTATATCTCAATTACATTATTAAAAAGTTCAAACCCTATTATAAATATATATAAATTCTATACGAGCTATTATTATTATTGATATACTCTTTTCTACACCACTAGTTGAGAATTCTTAATTAGTTGCCTATTTTAAAAATTGACTTCACAAAGAATTGTATAGAAGAAAATCAAGTTTTTCAATAAAGTATAATTTATTCAAATTTTGTTTTATGAATTAATCATGTTATATATTTAAAGTAATATTAAAATTTGAAAAATAATGAAATTTTTTTATTTTCTTAAGCTACATACTCACGTCTCAACAATTATCGAATAATATTTTTTCTCTTTTTCAGTCGCAAGTTGGTTGTTCCTCAGTCTCACAACTCCTTGAGGGTGGTCGAGTTGGTGGAGTGGAGGGCATGGAGTCAAAAGGTCCTGTGTTAGAATCCCCCTACTTACACTCTCTCGATTGAGCCTATCGTACAGGGCTTGCTTAGAGCGAAGTACTTGATTGGCGTGATTTGCAGATTATTGCATCAATCAGGAGGTTTACCTAATACGCATCCAAAGGACAACAACTACAGGTTTCTCTGTTCTAAAAATAAAAAATTTTATTCATATCTTCCATAATTCCTCTTGAGTATATTTATCATCACAATAGTATCATTAGCAGTGGAAATTCCGCAAACAATCTTATTGAATGTCTTCTTCAGTCGGTAAGAACCTATACCGAAGCAGATACAATTATTCCACCGTTTCTTCCTATATCATATTAGTTTCTCAGCAAGGGAAACTCAAAGTGTAGTTCATTTCTCTCTATCATGTCTCACAATTCCCATCCATGCTTCAGTCACCATCATCTCTCCCTCACCGCCTCACGTGTTGCTCTCACCGACAATCTAACTTGCCGTCCAGTCATCATCCATTCGTTGCCTTCAACCTTACCACGCACTCAGACACACCTCGCAACGCATCTCCACTAGATATGCTACTCGCCGTTGGCCTCACAACATTGCTACACGAACGAAGACCAATCTCCACCAGATTTGCTACGTTATGCCTCCTGCCAGCAGCAGCCTTCATCGCCCCATGCCTATAGTGCAGCAAGCCATCAACGCCATAGCAACTTTTTCACTTGTGTACACACGAAAAGCTCCTCTTACACATGTGTGATTGAATTAAATTCGATTTACATTGTTTAGAATAAATCTATAAATATCAGAATTGAATTCAATTAGATTGATTGGAACACAATAAAAATGAATTCAACTACTTTATATGACTTTTTTATCCTTAACTAAAAATAGTATGTAATCAATG
>JAOTAY010000005.1:11733644-11756583 GCA_025629805.1 Erythroxylum baracoense
AACTATACAATATGATAATGAACTATTTTGTAATTTTTAAAAATTTAGGGACTATTTTATAAATTTAAAAAATTACCTGAAACGGTACCCGGTATTAATCAGTACCGGTATAGTACTGTACCAGGACCCAATCCGGTACCAAATCTGATATGGTATTCATAAAACTTTGATTTGCACCCCAAATAACCCCAAAACCTATTTTATTTTTTTTAGTAAAAAACTTTCAAAATGACATCGGTTTGGAAATAACGGGCTGGCCTGTGGCTCACTTATAGCCAGGTCAACTCGAGCTAAAAGCGGACTGAATCAGGCCAATTTTGTCATCCCTAAACTTGAGTATCGAATTGAATATTTCTTACAAAGTTGAACACTTTAGAATTAATTATCTCAAAAAAATGTAACGACAAAATGTATAGAATAAAACAAAGGAGACTAATTGACATTTTTTACATATATAGTCAAATCATATATTCTAAATCTAAACTTGACCCAAAGTTTGAATATTTTATAAAAATTCAAACTCATCCCAAGATTCGATTAATTTAAGTCAAATCTTTTAACTTTAAATTAGAGTCAGACTTTGAGCAATTTTTCCAAACCTAAGTCGACTTCCAAAAATCGAATCCAATTCAAAACTTGCTTAATTTCAAACCGAACCAAACCAAACTCCAATTACAATGCCTACTCTTTTACTTAATAATTTATCTATTCATTCACGAATAACAAGTTATAAAATCTCTCCTTATACGAAATAAAGTTAAAACAAGAATGCAGAGCATCTAGATTTCGTCTATATTAGCAAAGAGAATTTAACACAAAAACAGTTTTAAGTCTTCAACTACAAATGTAACTCAACAACAAAAGAATAAAGTTTTTAATAAGATCTTATCTATATTGAAATAAATAATAATTTTTTTGTATATATTAATTATTTATAGAATAATAACTATTACTTTTTTAGTATACATAGAGCGCATACATTAATTTGTAAATCTTATATTTTAAATAAATTAAGTGAATTCGATTCAAATAATATTTATTAGTATGCTTCCTCTCTTGAACATTTCTCTTCAAAATTGAAGTAACAACTCAATCATATTACTTCTTGAATCAAAAGACTCTCACAAGAACAAGAGCACAATTCCTCTTACCCCAAGCGACCTTGTCCTGGATTTGAGAGTGTCCAAGTTATAGTTTCAGGATCAGAGCTGGCAGGCAAGGAATGCTTGTAAATTACTTGAGAAAAGTGGTTACTAGATTCGGACATCATAAAAGCTCAAGAATGTCAAGTGGCACAATTGAGGACCCTGGAGAGTGAGACAGATTGGACTCACTCTTCTTGATGAGAACGGTAAATCTGCTGGAAATATATAGACTAATATAATCACAATATTAATTTCATATTTACAACCATTAATTAAATTGTCTAATGTATATTTAATACCATAATAAGATGGTTAATAATTTACTAATTGTATTTGAAGCACATGGTAGTACCCTAATAACTATACGTTGACTCATTAAACCATAGTTCATCACATCCTTGAAATGACAAAATTATCTTTTTCTACCCCTTAGGGTAGAATATGCTATAAAGAATAACATACGGTGAGATTGTAGAACAAGGCAACAGTGGGTGTGTAGAGAAAATAGGGTCTTCTATCATAAGCTTCCTCTCTTTCACAAGATTTGTTGATATTGATAAGTTGTGGTGTCTAAAATGGAGATAATGCACCAAGACTCTATGTCAAACATTAGAGGTATGTTAATCTTATTGTGTAGTTAATGCTTCAAATAAAAGATAAAATGTAGACCTTGACTTTGTGATTATTGATAATAGCATTTATGAATAACAATTAGTACGAGGGCTTCATGGTCCTTTGATTTTAGGGCTTGTATTTAGGTATAAACTCGTTTTTTCCAAATCGGTTTTTTGGCATAAATGACTTTGAAACAATGCATTGAAGATGTAGAAACCGTTGTTGGTTGTTGTTGTTGTCTTTTACCTTTGTTTTGGACAAGTGAATCACGATTTTGGGTGAGATTTTTGAAAATTTTCAAGGTTTTTTGTTAATGGCTGAAATGGGTTAGACTTTCAAATTTTGGAGCACTTTTGGCTAAAATGGATATGAGAAAATCCATAGAACATGAAAAATAAAAGAAAACTCCTCAAAAATCATCGGAAACCGAAGGTCGGAGAGGAAGTTGCAGGAGAGTCGGATTCATGCACTTGGGAGTCAACCAACCGACCCGATTTAGGGTCAGGAACGACCCATACGGTGTCGTCCTGACCCTATTTTTTAATATATATATATATATATTAAAAAATTAAAATTAAAAAATATGTACAGTGGCACATGGAGGCACGTGCAAAATCTTCTTTGGACCATTTTTTAATCATTTTGCCCCATTTTTATTTTATTTTTTCATATGTTTATGCACAAGATTAATCAATAATTTTTATTTGATAATTCTAATTGTTTTTAATTTTATTGTAGCATAAATATGATTATTTGTTGACAATAATGAATACTTGTTTTTACCTGTCGTAAAATTAAGCATGTGAAACTATTTATGATGAGAAATTTTTTTAAAATATTAATATATGTTTAAAATTTTGTGTTTTACCTCTAAAATAACATTAAGATCCATATGGGTAATTAATTATCCTGTCGGTAATTACTACTTAATAGGATGCTTAATATAATGAAAAAATTTTATTGAAATATTATGAACCGCACAATTTTTCTATCCTTTCGATAATACATTGATGATTTGGTTGTAATATTTAATAAATTGTTCTTACCTTTTAATTAGTTATATATTTGTTTAAGGAACTCTAGCATGAATGATACAATTAATTTAAGAAAAAACACAAATTGCATGATTCTATTTTAACATGCATATCATGATTATTGCTTTTGGTTCTCATTCAACTTTAAGCAATCCGAGAGTCTCTACTATCTTGACGCTGAATGGAATGAATCACAAATAGTGGGTTGAATTTTTCATGATAAATTTGACTATCATACAAATAAACTTGGCCTAGAGAATTGATGCACCACGTAAACCCGCTGATGATGCTACTGAGAAGGATAAGAAATCCTATGAGTAGAAATACTCTAACCAATGTTGTTTGATAATTATGAGGTATCACATGGATGAATCCATTCGTGATAGTATTCTTGAGACTAATAGTGTAAAGGATTTTCTTGCTGTGATTAAGAAGAAGTACAAGAAGTTCTCAAAGAACGAGAAGAATGAGTACTTAAACATGCTTCATCACACCATTTACGATGGTCCAAGTGACATTAGAGCTTACATCGACAAACTCATAGGTTGTTACCATAAGCTTAAGGTTATTAATATGGACCTTGGTGAGGATTACATGGTATAGTTTGTGATGGGGACTCTTCCTTCAAAATTTGATTTGATCATATCAAGCTATAATGTTTAGAAAAAGCAATGGACTTTTGAGGAGATAACTGTTATTCTTGCTAAGAAAGATGATGACGGGAAAAAGGGAGGGGCAAGAAATATCTCCATGATGACAAATCACAATAATTCTCAAAAGAGAAAGTTCACTTCTAATAGCTCAATTGATCAAAAGTCTTTCAAGAAGAAAGTTTCTAAAGAAAGTGGACAGACGAGCTCATCTTCTGTTAGTCAGAAGAATAAATTTTCAAAGGGCAGTGTAACTTTTGTTAGAATTTTAGGCACAAAAAAGCTGATTGTCGAAAGCTCAAAACTCACATAAAGAAGAAAGGTAATTGTCTTGTGATGGTTTGTTTAAAGTCCAATATTATTGATGTGCCCTCAAATACTTGATGGTTAGATAGTGAAGTAACAATTCACGTTAGAAATTCCTTGCAAAAATTGACAAGTCGAAGAAGGCCGACTAGTTCTGAACAATATGTGTACATGAGAGACGATATCAAAGTCAAAGTTGAATTTTTTGAGATAGTTAGACTACAGTTGAATACAAGACATCTTTTGGTGTTACATGATGTCACTTATTTATCCTCTATTAGGAGGAATTTAATTTCTGTATCCATTTTGGATAGACTAGGTTATAGTCTTCGTTTTGGAACTGAAAAACTGATTTTGTATCATGACTATCTTTTGGTAGGAAATGAAATTCTATGTGAAAATTTATACAAACTTGAGTTGAATGATGTTACTATTGCTTCTTTCTCTTCTCTTAATATTGTTGTTGGTTCCAAACATATGAGGTTGGATTTGAAATCTTCTATATTATGGTACAAACGTTTAGGTCATATTTCTAAAGACAGAATGAAGAGATTGGTAAAAGATGGTGTACTTCAAGATCTTGAATTTTCATATTTCACTGCCTGTGTTGATTGTATTAAAGGAAAATTAACCGCCAAGGTTAGAAAAAGGAAAACAGACAGGGGCTCAAAATTGTTAGAGTTGATTCATACTGATATATGTGGATCATTTATTCTACTTGTTATGAGTAGTTATAAATACTTCACTTTTATTGCTGATTTTTTTCTGGTACGATCATGTAGAGCTCATTCGTAAAAAATCTGAATATTTAGAGTCGTTTAAGATTTTCAAGACAAATGTTGAGCTTCAAAAAGGAAAAAAAATCAAGGTAGTTAATTCTGACAGAGGTGAAAAGTATTATAGGCATTATAATGAGAATGGAAGGAATCCAAGGCCTTTTGATACTTCCAAGAATGTGGTATTGAAGCAAAATATACAATGTCAGGAACACCTCAGTAAAATGGAATTGCTCAAAAAAGAAACCGCACACTTATTGATATGTTGCGATGTATGTTGATTCATTCTAGTTTGCTAGAATTTTTATGGGGTGAGGCGTTGAAGACAATTGCTTATATCTTAAATCAAATACCTAACAAGTTAGTCCTAAAGACTTCATATGAGTTATGGTCAAATAAGAAACCAAGCTTGCGTCATTTTCATGTTTGTGGATGCAAAGCAAAAGTGAGGCTCTATAATCTACAATTTAAGAAGCTTGATCCAAAAACTATTAGTGGCTACTTTGTAGGCTACATTGTCTGATCAAGGGTATCTAGATTCTATTGCCCATCTCACATGACCAAAATTATAGAATCAAATAGAGTTGTCTATTTTGAAGATGAATTTGGTTCAAGTCAAGGGTTAAGAAAAATAGTATTCAAGGAAGAACGTATTCTAATCCCTGTACCTGTCACTTCCACTCCTACTGATGGCCCTATGATTGAACATATTCGAGTAGAATCTCATGATGAATCTCGGAATCAAGCACATGATGAAGTCATTAATATTGGGAATGATGACGTTGTCAGAAGATCACAAAGAACACATAGACTTGTCATTCCTGATGAAAATGAGTTTAATGTAGGAGATAATACTGAACTAGTAAATTTTCAAGAAGCGATGAATAGTTCTCTATCTACGTTGTGGATGAATGCAATGAAAGATGAGTTGAGTTCCATGTTACAAAATAAAGTTTGAGAGTTGGTTGAACTACCTAAAGGTTGCAAACTCATTAGGTGCAAGTGAGTTTACAAAATTAAACATGACTCAAGTGGACAAGTAGAAAGATATAAGGCTAAACTTGTGGCTAAAGGCTATAACCAGAGAGAAATGATTGATTTCAAAGAAACTTTCTCATCAATTTCTACCAAAGATTCACTGCGAATCATCATAGCTACAGTTGCTTATTTTGATTTGGAACCCAATCAAATGGATGTAAGGACCACCTTCTTGAATGGATATCTGTAAGAAGATGTTTATATGACTCAACTAGTTAGTTTCAAGATGACTGGTAAAGAACATATGGTTTGCAAGTTCAAGAAATATATTTATGGGTTAAAACAAGTATTAAGACAGTGGTATCTCAAGTTTGATATGGTTGTCACTGTAAATGACTTCAAAGAGAATGTAGTTAATCAATGTATATATATGAAGTTCAGTGGGAGCAGTTTCATTTTTCTATTACTGTATGTTAATGACATTCTACTTGCTTTTAATAACACTAATCTATTATTTGAGATAAAACAACTGTTATTTAGCCATTTTGACATGAAGGATCTTGGTGAGGCCTCTTATGTCCTTAGAATTCAAATTCTCTGAGATAGAGCTAACGGGATTCTTCGATTGTCTCAAAAGACTTACATTGATCGAATCTTGAAAAGATTCAATATGCATTCTTGTTCTCGTGGAAAGGCACCAAAAAGTGAAGGGTGACAAATTCTCAAAAGCCTAATGTCCACAAAATAATAAAGAGAGAGATGAAATGAAAATTGTTCTTTATGTGTCACTTGTAGGCAGTTTAATGTATGCTCAAGTATGTACACGACCTGATATTGCTTTTGTTATAGGCGTGTTGGGAAGATACTTAAGTAATCATGGACTTAGCCATTAGAAGGCAGCTAAGAAAGTCATAAGGTATCTTCAGGGTAATAAGAATCATATGTTGACTTATCGGCGAACTAACACTCTTGATATAGTTGGGTTCAATGACGCTAATTATGCAAGATGTGTGAATGATAAAAAGTTAACTTCAGGCTACATCTTTATGATGGTTAAACAGACATTCACAGCATCCTCTACCATGGAGGCAGAGTATTTGGTATGTTATGAGACAACTTGTCAAGCAATACGACTGCGGAATTTTATTTCAGTATTAGGTATTGTAGACTCTATTTTGAGTCCGCTAAAATTGTATTGTGATAACTCCGCAACTATAGCTTTCTCTAAGAACACTAGAAATACTTCTCACTCAAAGCATATTGATATAAAGTACTATTTTGTTAAAGAGAAAGTCGTTGAATCTCTCATTACTGTTGATTATACACCTACAGCTAGCATGTTAGTAGATCCACTTACAAAAAGCTTACTTATATGTGTATTTGCAGAACACGTCTCACGCATGAGATTGTTGGGAGCCTAGCTTGATAACATTAGTGGGAATTTGCTATTTTGTATTGAACATGTTAGTACTTTGTGCGGATTGCTTATGACTTATATATATAAAGCATGCATAATGATGTTTGCAGTCACTTCTTGTTAATATTAACATATGTATGTTGATGTATATATGTAGTCTGACGAAATAATAGGTACAAAAGGAGACAAATGCGTAGTCTCAGTTGTTGTACTGCATACATGTTTTAATAGTTATTGTTGTATTTGATTATCTCCAGGGCCTAATCATATGTAGTATATATATCTTGTCGATATGATATTGCATATGATTTATTTGATTGCTTTTGGGTGATGGAGATTAGTATGGTGGTTTGATTATATTGTCCAAATGGGAGAATTTTTTAATGTTTTTAAAAAATAAATAATATATATCATTTATGAATAACAATTTTTTAATTTTTTAAATATTAAAAAATTAAATTAAAAAACTTGTTATTCATAAATGCAATCATCAATAACCATAAAGTCAAGATCTACATTTTATTTAGAGCATTAACTACACAATAAGATTAACAACATTAACTAAACAATAAGATTAACATACCTCCAATGTTTGACATGGAATTTTGATGCATTCTCTTCATTTTGGACACCACAACCTATCGATATCAACAAATTTTGTGCAAGAGAAGAAGCTTATGGTAGAAGACCCTATTTTCTCTACACACCCACTGCCTCCTTGTTCCATAATCTCACCATATGTTACTCTTTATAACATGTTATACCCTAAGAGGTAGAAAAGAATAATTGTGTCATTTCAAGGATGTGATGAATTATAATTTAATGGGCCAATATATAACTATTAAGGTACTACCATATGCTTTCAAATGCAATTAGTAAATTATTAACCATCTCATTATGGTTATTAAACATACATTAGGTAATTCGGTTAATGGTCGTAAATATGGAATTAATGTTGTGATTATATTAATCCATATATTTCTAACAAAATCACGAAGCTTTTCTAACAGATACATCGTAGTTTTGTGCAAGCAACTTAGATTTGAAACTAATCACTTTCATAACAATTGCAATGATTCAACAGATAAAGGGTATTTATCAAGAATGTAGAATACTTACCGTTTGCTTAGTAACACCACAGTTCGAGAGGGGAACCACGAGCATTCCGGTTTGTTGAAGGTAACCAGAGTTTTAACCAAACCCTTCTTCATCGCCTGATTTTAAAAGGTATCATCAATCCTGGTGTGACACTACAGCTTAAATTGGTGTAAATGTCCTGAAATACCATAATTAAACAAACTATGAGCATAATGTTGTTAATATCAGTTCCTTGGCTCACTACAGGCGTATCAAATAGCCCCCATAGCTTCAATTTCTAATAGAGTCAGGAAAAGCTCGACCATGTTCGTCATAGGAAAATCCAGGCCTGATAAGATACGATAATTAGTTCATCAGAAGTAAGTTCAAAGCATACCTCTATGTTAGTCTTCTTTTTTTAAACTGGCCAGTTACTTGTCTCTTGATAAATCCAGTCAGAGGCTAGATTCCTATTAGTTTCAATTTGAAAAATGATAGTGGTATGGAATTCACCGCCACGCATCAGGACTCGTAAAGTTCCCAACAAGTCCAATCATAATCAGACATTTATTACCGAGTCACCGGACACTGCCAATATGGTCATCTTTACGAGCTTGTGGAATACCTACATAGAACATAAGATATGAAATACTAAAAGATTATTGTTAAGGAGTAGAAACCAAGGAAAACAGAGTGAACTGAAAGCGACCATCTAAATATCAGACACAAATTGTAAGAGCAACTAATCACAACCAGAAACTCTTGGTCATACCAAGCAAACGAATAAGCCAGTAAATTTAAATTCGAACCTTCATCCAGAAAAACCATCATGCCTGTAATGCAACTCCAAACAACACATGTATCCACCAATCAAAGCAATGTTCCTTATACACTACATATACCGAACGCTTGAGGATGGCATGGATCAGTTGAAGCAAGGGTAGGCATAGTATTCCCGAGTTGCAACCAGGTATAACCTAGGAGCTTTTGATTGCCTCTTGTCATGTACTTGCGTATTCTTGCTACATCAGACCAACGTCCTTCAGAGGCATACAGGTTAGAAATAAGAGAATAAGTAACAGGCTTGTATGAATCTAATTCGACAAGCTTTTCTGCAGCCCACTTCGCATATTCTACTTCACCATGGATTTTACAAGCCCCGATGAAGGAATCAAAGGCACTTGATTTGTGTTTGATTGGCATTGAAGTCAAAATGTTAAAAGCCTCAGCTAAAAGACCGGCTCGGCCAAGCAAATCAACAATACAAGTATAGTGCTCTAAATCAGGGATAATTCGATACGTATTCTCCATCAAATTAAAGTAATGAAACCCCTCATATACTAATCCAGCATGGCTACAGGCAGAAAGTATTTCAAGAAAAGAAATTCTATCTGGTCTTATACCATCAGATACCATCTTCTGAAAAGTGTCAATACTATCTTTTGGCAGACCATGGAATGCATAAGCACCGATAAGTGAAGTCCAGGTAACAAGATCAGGCTCTATAACAGAGCCAAAACATTTAAGTGCACCAGTAATACTACCACATTTAGAATATGCATTTACTAAAGCATTTGCGACTGATAGAAATGTTTGAAATCCATGTTTAGTTACATAAGCATGGACTTGCATGGTTTCACAGAATACACATGCACAACCACATGAGCTCAGAATGCTTGCCAATGTTAGTTCATCAGGCTTAATCTCCTCTTGAAACATTTTACGAAGAAGCTTCATAGCCTCCGTCACGTCCCCGAGCAGCCCATAACCCACAACCATAGTGTTCCATGACACTACAGATCTAGTGGTCATCGCATCAAAAATTTTGCGAGCATCATCTGTATATTCATTCTTTGCATACATATCAACAAGACCACTAACCACTAGAACATCAGAATCAAAAGACAATTTTATAGTAAGACCGTGAATCTGAGTTCCTGATTCCCTGAAGCCCAAACTAGCACACGAATTAAGCAAACTAGAAAATGTGAAAACATCCCCAACCAAATCTCCCTGTCGCATCAAATTAAAAAATGCAAAAGCCTTTTCTGGCAAGCCATTCAAAGCATAGCAAGACACCATCACATTCCACAAAACCACATCTCTGCACGATACTGTATTAAAAACACAACGCGCTTCCTCCACTAAACTACATTTCCCATACAAATCAATCAGAGCAGCATTAACAAAGCAATTGAGCTCAAACCCCAATTTTATCAGTAAACAATGCAATTGTCTTCCAATCACAACATCATTTACCTCGATGCACAAACGGAGCAATCCATTAAGCGTTATAGAATCCAAATCTACCTCGTCTCGCAACATTCTCTCAAAGTAAAAGAAACCCATGTAGAGACTCGACTCATGTAAGCTTTCCCGATCAACATACCCACAAATAACCGTATTCCAAGTCACAACGTTTCTCACAGGCATTTCGTCAAGCAGCCCGTCTACGTCGAAAGATTCCCCGCATTTCACATAAACACCTAAAACCCTATTGTGCAAGGGCATCAGGTGAACCAACCCTGACTTAATGAGGTGCCCATGAACCTGTTTCCCTGATAAAAGACAACCCGATTCGGCTGTGAGTTTGAGGGCTTTGGAGAAGAAAGAATGCGCGGAACGACTATATTCCAATTGGGTTGATTCGCGGAGAGTCGCCGAGTCTCTAACTAGAGCAGGAACGCGAAGTGACAGTATTCGAAAGAGGGATGAAGTTGTGGCTCTTCGAAGCATGTTCTTAGTTTGTAGTTACAAGCTTCAAAGAATATTAGTGGCGCGAAAATTTAACGGGCATATCAAACGAACGGTGGGGATTTGAGAGAAAATGTACGGAAGCAGCTTAGGACCGCAGGATGATTGGTAGAAGAAAACCAGGGAAGTTCTGAAAACTTTTATCTGGACTCTGGCCTAATGAATTTTGGAAATTTTTGAATTGGATTTATTTACAAATTGGATTCAATTATATTTGTGAGATTGAATTAAATTCGATTTATACTGTTTGGAATAAATTTATAAATATTATAATTAAATTCAATTACATTGTTTGGAACACAATAAAAATGAATTCAATTATTTTATATGACTTTTTTATCCTTAATTAAAAATAGTATGTAATCAATGTGTGTATTTTGTAGTAATTTGTATATTTATGATGTGTATATTTGGAAAAAGAATTTTTAATGTTTTGAAAAGAATTGACTCTTCAATTCAAAATTCAATTAACATCATCTAAGATGTGAATTGAATTCGTAAAGAAAATAAGATTCAATTATATGGTTGAATTCAAGTTATCTCTTTTTTAGTATTCCAAACGCATGAATTGAATTCAATTACATAAAATTAATGAATTGAATCTAATTTATTAGTTTCCAAACACCCCATTAGTCTTAGGCCTTTTTTGTTTTGGAAATGGGCATGTGTGGTTATGGCCTGTAGCTTGTATTAAGTGTGTGCTTGGATTAATTGTATGACTTGATGATTTAAGAATTTAAGTTATTAGGATTTGACTAATCAAAGAATTAAACAGAAGGAAAATTAAATCATTAATTTAGTCTTTGAATTTGTTCCTTACTCTTAATTAAATCACAAATTTAGTGATTAATTAGTTTTATTTTATAATTTTAGTATTTAATTTAGTTGACTTCCTCATCATACTTAAATTAGCGGTCCCTAATCAAAGCAATAAAATTGGGCTTTAGATTACATTTTAAAATTTGAATTTAAAATGATTTTTATGACTAGGAAATAAATTCTTGATTGAAATTTAAGATATTTTTTTTCATTTTAGAATAAATAATTCATTGAGATTTAAGATAATTTTATCATTCCAGAATAAACTATTGGATGAGATCATTTAAAATTATTATAGAATAAATTATAATATATGATATTTGGAGACACGGTGATGTAAAATTATATATTATATAATACAATATATTGAGGACTATTTTGTAATTTAAAAAAATTCAAAGATTTTTTTATAAATTTTAAAAATTATCCGAAATGATACCAGTACAGTACCGTACCATAATCAAATCTAGCACCAATATTGGTACGATATTCATAACTAGCAGATTGATAACACAAGAAAAATTAATCAATGACAAAAACCGAGTCCAATAAATCAAAATAATAGAAAATTTTAATTAGTATTGACTTGAATGTAATGACTAAAATGATGAGAAAAATTAATTAATAATTATCCATTAACATTGAATATGAAATAATTGACATTTATATCTTTTACAATACAAATTACAAAAAAATGTAAATTTAGTCATTTTATTTATTAGTATTATTAGATAATAAATATAAATTTATGAAATATATAACTTACAATTTTATGATAGATTATTTGCACAAAATAAAAATAAAAATAGATCATTTATTTATCAATATTATTACAAAATAAAAATGTCAAATCAATAAAAGTTAAGTAACAATAAAATTTAATGAAGGGACTTCTTTTGAATTTTTAACATAATATAAAAGTTTTCAAGTAAAAATTTAAAATGTAGAGATTCTTGCGAAATATTAGTTTATAAAAATATATTTCTTTCATGTCATAACAATATTAATAAAATAGAAGGAACTCAAATTCTCCATTGAAAACATAAATTATATCCTCAACAATTTCAGATTATATATGCTTACATTACCTACTTATTAGTTTGATTAATTTATATGTAAAAGTCAAAACTGATTGATAAATGCTTGTAAAGATGATCAATCTCGTTCCAAGTCCTCCAAAGATTGATTGATCAATGTATGAGGCCTTCACTTTGAATTTACATAATGAGTGAACAAACTTGTAAAGGATTTTTGCTTAAAGATAAAGGAAAGGATTTCTTTTTTGGGGTTTAAAACGTGGTAATGAAAAATGAGCTCAGTGAGTAAGATTTTGATTTATAATACATTACAATATAAAAGTAGGATGAAATAAGTTTTGAACAACAATACTTCATTTATTTTGTGTTGAAACACAATAACACACCAAGTCCTATCCATTACTTGGCATAGGATTTTACAGGCATATACACACATCTTCATAAATTAATAAACAAATCTTATACATATAGCTTTAAGTAGTCGTCCACTGTAGTGTATTTGACTTCTGGGTACAGCTTAGATGCTTCCTCTCCATCCTCTCCAATTTCGAAATTCGCAAGACATCCCTCGTAACAAACATGGTAGTAATGCGTCAATCCAACTTGTTCTGCATAAACTTGTTCTTTTATTATCACAAGAAAGAAAAAATGAACGGGAAACTGGTTAGAATACAGAAATTATGTAAGGGAATCAGTGGAGTTTCCCATTAATTGTATCCGAATAAAGGTCCCGTCTCACCTTTGATGATGGCTATAAACTCTTCCTTGGAAATGGAAGACTTCTTCAGCTCTTTCCCGATCAATTTCTCCCATGTCTGGACCACCTCTCTTTGAGAAAGTATGTTTTTGGGTGGTCTTAGGTACAATGTCTTGTTGAGAGTGCGAGGGTCATCTATGGTCTTAATTGTATACATGGCTATGTCATCTTCATCAACATATATTGCTATACAGAAGATAATATTTGATCAGATCTAATTTTAAGATGATTAAAATTTTTCATTAACAAGTTCTTATTAAATTACCCACGTAAATACCTTTGGCATTTGCATCGCCAAGTAGGGTTACACGATCCCTTGAAGGAACAATATAGCCAGGTTGACAAAGGCCACCAAGAAAGTAACCCGCAAAGCAGTTTGCGGAAACATATGTGAAAGGAATACCAGCTTCTTCAATTGCTCTCCTCACTACCATCTTGTCATCGAAAGTCACTCTTCCAGGTTCCATTGCGTTCTCCATTCTCGCCGGATCGGTCCCGAACTCAGATGGAAGAAATCTCTGTCATACATTGCGTTTTACAGTCTTTTCATATTCTTGTCTGGAGATTTTTATGTTCATCCATCTTTAGTTTATGTCAATCCTTAATCCTTAACGAAATAATTTGAATATGTGATTTTTTAGTTACAAATAACCAACTTTTACGTATTGCTCCAAGCTCTTTCTCATTTTTTATTTGTAAAAAATATCTTTTGCTTTATTTCAGTCTCAATTAATCTTTCAAATTTCCTTATTTAGCTCGTAAACAATCCTAATATAATAAGATAAAATTGAAAATTTTGAAATTTAGTCACCAATTATTTGGTCGAAGGCTTCTTCATGTTTTTCTTTCTTTCTTTACATGTAGAATGATGAATTAATTAAGTACCTTTTACATTTAATTTCGACGTATCCTTTAGTCCACTAAAACTGCGAAAGTTGTAACAGAAGTTAGTACTGTTGTACTTGGTGATACACTTTGAAGATGTAACAATTGAGCAAGAAAAATAAGCATGAAGCAGAATTAAGTTGTTCCGTGCCCTGTAAACTCAAATATGTTCGACTTATAAGGGTTCGGATCATTTAAGTAATCTTATATACCTTAAGATTTCCAGCCGCCTTGATAGCATCAACAAGCTTGAGTTGGAGAAGGATTTGATGGCTCCTAATATGGACACCCGATATCGCACATATCACAACATCAACTAATTTCACTGCATTAACAAGGCTCTGATGATCATTGAAAGAGCCATGGACGAGGTGGCCTCCTTGCTCCTTAAATGACAATAACATTTGAACTTTTTCAATGTCCACACCGATCTCTTTCCTCTGAAGTACGTACGTTTCATGGCCTAGAGCTAAACTTGCCTTTACCAGCCTCTTCCCAAGGTAACCAGTTCCTCCTACAATGAGTACTTTGCTTTTCTCCATAGAATGATCGATCCCTGTCTCTCTCAGAAATATGAGAATGAATACATGATCCTTTAGAAATATATAGTAGTGCCCTGAATTCTGTAATTGAAAGGTTTACTTGTGGAGCTCTGGACCAAGCAATGTTTGTTCTAATTAAGTAGTTATATTTCTTCAAAAGTGTGGCTTTGGAGTTAACCTTCTGCGTGTCATCAATGACATCTGATGTCCATACTTGTCACTTCGCTTGGAGAGGATGTTGTTAGTTGTGGAACGAATCGAAATCTCCTCTACAAGTTAACTATTGTAGGGCATATCTACATTACTTGCC
Organism: Erythroxylum baracoense; assembly: GCA_025629805.1. Classification (NCBI taxonomy): domain Eukaryota; kingdom Viridiplantae; phylum Streptophyta; class Magnoliopsida; order Malpighiales; family Erythroxylaceae; genus Erythroxylum; species Erythroxylum baracoense. Next base: position 11,748,747 of record JAOTAY010000005.1, read on the forward strand.
TTGAAAAATAAGTATTTGACACAATTAAAAAAAGATGAAGCATCAAAGAACGGATTTGTACCCCACAACCTCCAGTTATTGCTGCGTTGCAAACTTGCCATCGGAAGGTAGAATTTCGCAAACTTATATTGATCAAAACACTGTTCACGCATGCCCGTAGAATCAAGTTTAATTTTTTCTACCCATTTTGCTTTCAAGTTTAATTCCATTTGACGTATATATTAAGGAAGTCTTTCTTACCAAAAGGTTTTGTTATTTTTAGTTGTTTAACTCATCTCTTAAGTTTTAACCAGAACATCCCTATTTTCGGATTAGTAGTATGGGGTGCAAAACCACTTCATCGCCGAATTGTCTGACATACATTGGTTTTGAATGAAAATTCAAACCGTAATAATTGGAAACCAATAATTTTATATTTGAAATAAAACTCCAATCTGAATGAAACCTGTAAAAAGGATTATCAAATAGTTTTTAAATTCTACATTGATATTATATAAAAAGAAAATGTGTTTAAAGGACATTAACCATTAACTCAAAAGTTAATGACATGTTTATCATGTTTTTTTAGAATGTGGAGAATCTCACTAATAAACTTTAAGAAGAGAGCTACCAAATTTACAAGGGAAAATCAATTTGAGACTTATAATTACTAAAAAAATGCCCAAACTTTCGTCAATTTTTTTAATTATAGTCCGAATTTTAAAAAGAAACAATAAAATGTCCAAACTTTCAATTTTTTCAATTATAGCTCGAACTTCAAAAACTAGCAATAAAATGCTCAAACATTTAATTTTTTCAATTTTAACCCAACGTTAGTGTTTCCGTTAAGTTTTTTGGCGTGAATTGTCACATGTTTCAAAAATCTTGACTGTTAATACACATCAGCCAAAATTAACATAACAAATGAAGATTAATGAAATGACATCGTTTAGTCACATAATTAAAATGACGTTATTGTTAAAAAATGTTCTAAATCAGATTACACATCCCTGATCATTATATGCTTTGATTTTAGTTTTTTCCTTCATTTTCAGTTTACTCTCTCGACGTCGTCACCCTTCGATTTTTAGATTACGTAGCCCTGACGCCATCACACTAAGGGCATCAGGAGAACAAACTAAAAACAAAGAGTTTATTGGTGTAGTACACTGTAATGCGAGAGTAGTTTGGGACATCAGAAGAACAAGCAGAAATCAAACGGCTGAAGGCATTGGGAGAACAACAAATAACGTCGGGCTATAATTGAAGAAAATTGAAAGTTTGAGCATTTTATTGTCACTTTTTGAAGTTTAGGTTATAATTGAAAAAAATTGAAAATTTGGGCATTTTATTGTTACTTCTTAAAGTTCAGGCTATAATTGAAAAATTAATGAATTTACTTTTTTTTGGTAATTATCTTGACCTATAAAAGAAGGATAGCATATGTCATATTACCAACCAAGCAAACTTAATTAGACTAATACAGCTACAACTAGTAATGCTAGGTACTCTATTTAACCTTTTAGAGTTACCAATATTTTAAAATTAAGCATTTGGTGACAAATACCATTTGAAAAGTAGGAGATTGTTACATTTTATATTCAATATGTGAGCTAATATTTGCAATCTTTTGTTGTTCATCAACTTTTGTAATAAATAATTCCTTTGTTTTACTTTATTTTGAAATATCATTATGTTCCTTTCATACCATAGAGCATATATGGTATTTCTAAGTGTAATCTTATACATAGTAAAATCCTCCCTTTTCTTCGTTGACTATAAAAAAACATAAGTCCAGCTCCTGTAAGTTGCTTGTAAGTTTTTATACTGCTAAGCCATTGCATCAGCATCCAAGAGAGAGAAAAATTGCACTTAAAAAAAAAGTGAGCAATAGTTTCAAGTTCATCATTACACAAAACAGAAGTTGTTGGAAGGTTGAGGAAACTCTTCAATCTATCTATTGTGCGTTGGCTAAAGGCAACAATAGAATAAAAGAAACCCTTGAATTCACTTGCTTTATCTATACTATATTGTGTTAACTTGCTTTTAGTGCAAAGTTTCTCAACAAGTTCTCATAAGAAGTGTTATTTTAAACACTTTAGTAGAATGATTGTTTCATCTCATTATGTTTTCCTAGTTGGGGGTGAGATTGAATTTGAGGATATGCTCGATAGTACTCCTTTTTGGCATCTATTCCAAATATAAGTGCAAGTTATAGAAAATCTGTCTTATAAATGCATTATCAGGTATAGAACTCTGTAAAGAACTCAATTTTCCAACTTTGTTTAGTGGCCCCAAGGTTGCCCATTAGTCATTCAAAAAGAACAATAAATTGCCATTGTCAATTTAAGTAATGAATTTATATTTAACTATTTATCTTAAAATGAGGATGTTCACCGTTGTACAATATTTGCTATGTTTGGGTTAAATGGACCAAAAGTTATCATTGTTTAGAGGCTAATCATGCATCCACTTGACCAATAAAGCCTATTTATCATTAAAGATCCTCCTAATCCTTTTAATTATGAGAACTTTGTTATTAGTTTTGATATGAATTATCCTCAGACCTCTTACTTGATTAAGAAGACATAGTTCACTCCATTTCACCTTTGTTAATGCATATTTAGTAGTGTCTCCAAACTATAGGAATTGTCTCATTTTTTCCAATAGCTTAAGAATATACTTTAGAAGCATATTATGTATAAAACAATACACATTTAATTTCTTAATCACCAGGTTTAATAGCTGAAATCTACCAACAAATGATAAACTCTTATCATACCACTTAGAGATCTTTTCTTGAATTCTCTTAATCAAAGGTTGAAAGTCAACATAAGTTGGTGTAATATCACGTTTCCATACTAAGGGTTAGGACAAAGGATCCTAAACCAAGATACATGAGAAATAGCATAGAGAATATGTGAGGTGCATTGCATTTATATGCATATCACTAGTATAAGCATACACACACGTGATTATTGATATTTGCTCACATTACAATGACTGTTCATACACTCATTTGACATATTCCGGGATATAAATAATTTTGATATGATTAAGATGTGAATTGTGAATGAAATGTCTTGAAAATTGTTTTGGTAAGTATAAATATTGATTTAAAAGTTTTGGTGAAATATGGGAAAATTTTGATAATTATGAGTATTTTTGGACTAGGAAAAATGCCAAGTGGCAAGTGACAAGACAAGTGATAAATGGTAGTAGAATTTAGTGTCAAATGGCAGTAGAAAATACTGAAAAGTGGCATTAGGTTTTAATGACAATTGTCATTGAAAATTGAGAGACAATTAGATTAAAAATTGGAAGACAAATGGACTAATTACTAAGAGATATATAGTAGCATGAATAAGAAGGCATTAGCATTTATTTTGGATATTAAGAGGTGAGTGTCATGACATATGTCATAACACTCACCAAGCATTTTTAACCTCCATGATTTTAACCCACGGTGATAATATCTTGAAAGATCAACTTTATAGTCTTTCACTCTCATTTTCATTATATGCTCTCTTTTCTTCTCTTCTTCATTTCGTTCTTCATTTTTCTTCTCCACCTTATGACATTTTCTCACCAACCTTCATCACGTTGATTTTGTTCAACTCCTTCATTTTGTTTCTTCAAGAACATGTTATCTCCTTCATCTTGTCATAAAAAACCTAATCTCTCTTTCATAAATGATGATGATCGTGTGATGTTTAGGAGTTAGGGTTACGTGATCTTCAACTTTGGAGCCAAAACAAGTAAGCAATATGTTATTGTTCTTTTTGGTTTGTTAAATGAAACTTATTGATGATGTGTTAGAGCTAGCATGATCATAAAATGGTGATGAACGATATGCTGTAATGTGGATGAGAAAAAAATTAGATTTAAGTCATATTTTCGTATAATGAAAGTGAAAATTTTACTTCAGAAGGATATTTATGTGATGTTCTTGGAAAGAGATGAACTAGGATGAAAATGTTGATGAAGTATGCTAGAATATGTTAGATAGAGTGTTTTCACTAAACAAGTATCTATATTTTGGCCATATCTTGATCTGTAGATATCCAAATGGGATGATTTTTAATGTAGATTAAATTAGAGACATATAGTTACAATTGTTATGAAGGAATTGAATTTGAATTCTGTCCTTAAGGGTTTGATATTTGGCTTGAAGTTAAGTACTGGGTGCTGTCGCCGTTTGAGAACAGTCTTTAATATTCTGCGAGTGCTGTCGCTGTTTGAGAATAGTCTTTAGTATTTTGGGTATAACTCATAGAATACTGAACCAAACTACATTAACTTTATGTCATTAGAAACTTAAGACATATAAGAACATTTGTTTAGAAGAAGGTGTTGCCTAAATACCTCATTTTCTATGTCATAATGGTCATATAAAACTGACCTAAAAATCTATCCTGAAAACAAAGTTAAAAAGCTGAAAACTTTCAGATATGATAACCCACGATCATAGGAGTACATCCATGATCGTGGGAATGCAAGAAGGGGCTGAAATGTTGTGTTAACATAACCCACGATTGTGGGAAGCCATCCACGATTATGGGAATGACTGTTAAGTGAATTATGCTTCCTTTAAGTGATAATTGAAACAATAAATGGTTAGGTACTTTCCTATAGTGCTTTTAGGCTTGAATAAGACTTGAAATGAATCTAATTGATGTGAGATTAAGTGATTAAATGTGTGACATGTTTAGAGTGATAAATGAGGATATAACATAGTGAATGAATTGTTGATATCAAAGTACCAAAATCTGGGAAAGTATGAGTATAATGGGAATGAAGGCGTTCATATGATTGTAGTTGTGATTCAAAGGAGATGAGTAATATTTATTAAGTAAAGGTGAATGAGAATTGAATATTATATGATCATATAATGCTAGAAAAGAAATAACGAATGATGGATTTATGACATTAGAATAATCAATGTTTTAAAAACTAAACTGGACTAGCAAGTTCAACCAAAATTAGTATGAACCGGCTGGTTATTAGGTTCGGTTTAGTTTAATAACCTGTTTATATAAAAACCAGTCAGTTTTCTAGTGAATAGTCCAGAACCAGTTGGTTCTTCAACTATCTTCTCTTCTCAGTTCTCATCGTTTCCTTCTCTGACACCGCTAGTCCCTTCACAACCCACAAACCAACTTTACTACCATCACTCAGCAGAAGCAAAGCCATGGGATCTTCGGTGTTATAGAGGAAAAGCAAGCTCGAGGTAGCTGATAGAGAAAGCAACAGTAGGAGAGAGAGAGTCCATAAAACACTGGCGCTTTCTTATTCCTTCTGGTCTCTTTACCTGTGAGTGATCGATGAAGGAGAAAGTAAGTTTCTCGCAGGCTAAGAAAACCAAGGAACGAGAAGAAAGGAAGAAAGTGGTTCTGAATAAGAACGTCTTGCATTTTACTTTAGTTTTACTATTATCTATTAAGTGTGACTCACTGACTTGTACTATTAAATAACTCAAACGTTTTCCCTTTCCTTTTTCTTGTTACTTTTGTATTTCTTAACTTATGTCTTCAAATTTAAGAATAAAATATTCCACTTCTTTATTTGATTTTATCTATTTAAATTTTTTTATTATTTTAATTGCTAAAAGTGTTATACTATTAAAAATTTTAGAATTTTTTTATTAACTATGTTTCAACTTATTTTAATATTAATTATCATATAATTGATTATATAATGACCTAATTTTATTTCAATAATAATTTATATTAAACAATTTACTAAAAGTTTTTATTTAGATGTTTATGGAAATCCAAGGTAGAGATGATAAAATTAATATTTTTAAAATCAAATTGGACCACAATAAAAAAATTTCATTCGATTTATTATTAATTCTTTATATAATAGTAAATATTATAGTATTTTTTATTTCAATAAAATTTTTATTTTTATTTATTCTAATAATTTTACTTCTTATTTTCTTAATCCTTATTAGTTCATTATATAATAACAGACATTAATGCATTTTTTATTTCAGTAAAATATTTTATTTTTACTTATTCTTATAAGTTTTACTTCTTATTTGTTATATACCGGTTTATAACGGTTCATTACCGGTTGAACCTCTAAACCTTAAACCTTTTCTTCGACCGGTTTAATATCCGGTCCGGTTTTTAAAACATTGCTAGATTGTATTTTCTTCTCGAATAAGGTGATAATCCAATTCAATGCGCTTTGTTCATTCATGAAAAACCGGATTAGCTGCAATGTAGAGTGTAGCTTGATTATCACAGTATAGAGTTATTGACTGGGGATGATGAATGCCAAGGTTTTGTAACAGTATCAACAACCATTGTAATTCACGAGAGGTCAAGGCCATTGCTTGGTATTCCGCTTCAACTAAAGAGCAAGAAATAATGGTTTGTTTCTTTGTTTTCCATGATATTGGTGAAATCCTAAGGAAAACACAATAACTAGTGTTGGATCTCCTTATCATTGAACAACTTGCCCAATCAGAATCGCCATAGGCAATCAAATGTAAAGGCCTGGAAGAAGAGAGTAATTTGCCTTGACCAGGAGCACCTTTCAGATATCGTAGTAATCGCAGAGCTACATCCCAATGAGGTTTCCTTGGTTGGTGCATGAACTGAGATAAAATGTTAACACTATATACAATGTCTGGACGAGTGATGGTTAAATAGATGAGACAACCAACCAATCTCTATAAGGAGAGGGATCTTCAAGCAATGGACCGTCATTGTCATTGAGTTTCAAATGTTGTTCTATGGGAAAATCAGTAGTACGCGCCTCCAACAGACCTGCATCTTCAAGAATCTTCAAAGTGTATTTTATTTGACTAAGAAAAATACCTTTAGGATGGCGAGACACTTCACTACCAAGGAAATATTTCAAAGCCCTAAATCTTTGGCGTGGAATTTAGTTTGGAGATAAGATTTCAAAGCTTCAATCGAGACATTGTCATTGCCTGTGATGATATTATTGTCGACATAAACCAAGATGAAGATGTTGTTCAAACCTTGAATATGAGAAAATAATGAATAATCTGCTTTAATGAAATTGATATAATGCTTTAAAGCATCAATATAGTAAGTGCGAGAGGTCTAAACATCATAAAATATGATTTACGTAGAGTGAGATGAAACAATTGTATATGTAGAAGAAAAAAAAAAGCTTATGACCTTTATCATTTGAACACGTATTACAATGTGATAACATAAAATAAGATAAATAAAATATGGACATAATATGCTAAAGAATAAGAGAGGACAGATGAATTGATTTAGAGTATCGTTTAGATGAAGTGGTTTTAATGCATGAAAAGCTAAGAGAAAATAAGACAATTTTAAAAAAGAGGTTGGCTTCTCATATATATTATCTTTAGTTTTGGCCGTCAAAAGGATTGCCTTCTTGTTTAGATACTTCATATGAAAAATAGTGGATAATAATTTAAATATAATTAGTGTTACAAAATTGATATACAGAAATAATATTCCTTTTCATTTTAGGCACACAAAAGATATTGTATTAATTAAAAGTGCGAGTAGGGGGGTAAGAGAAGTGATGAAATTGGTATGGATAATATGACGCCCCGAGCCATCCTTAATCATATTATCATCAAGCCTACGTAAGAAGTATGAAGTGAAAGATTATTCAATTATGTGGTGACATGGTGAGATACCTCATTATTGGATTTAATTACATCGAATAAAGATAAGTATAAATAAAAATGCAAAAGGAAATTGTATAGTTAATAAAATATTTTAAAATAGATAATTAGCTAAATCTATAAAATTATAATCAATCAAATATCTTAAATTTAGATAGTTATTTTAATATATGAGATTTTATTATTAATTCAAATTATTTATATAATTAA
>JAOTAY010000005.1:11788696-11812131 GCA_025629805.1 Erythroxylum baracoense
ACTCTTTCTACTCCCTCGGCTTCTCATTTTCAATAAAATCACATTTAACATCAATTATACCCGGAAGTTGTCAATGAATGCATGTACCACTTTTTTTTTATGTGCAAACATTCAATATTTATGTGCACATATACTAACATTATGCATGAGCAAGAAAATGCATTTCCTTAATCTCTCTTTGAGCTCATATGCATTGAAATTTTAGGTCCAACCCTTAATATGGGGACGGGATGTTACATCATTAGTCCCATATTCAACTTCTAAGGCATCCCAAATTTCCTTGATAGTTTTATACTTGCAATAGATATCAAATAACGGGCTTATCATATAGTTGAGCAACACACCCCCCCCAACAGTACTACTATCTTTAGTTGTCTTAAGGTCGGTATTGTCATTAGGAATATCTTGAAATATTACATAATCAATTTCATATTGCCAAAAGTAAAACAAAATTTTCTCAGACCATCGTTTAAATTTTCTTCCATCTAGAGGCTCTAATCTAGTTAGGTCAGGTATAATTATTTGGGCTATAGTGACAGGGGCAGAATCGATGTAGGGAATAATAAGAGCAGAACCTATGTTGGTCTCATTCGCAGACGACATAATGAATCTAAAAACAGCAGCAAGAATAAACTGTATTCTAACTAACACAGTAGTAAGAACAGAACAATATTCCAACTTATACCGAAATAAACATACAACAATACAATATTCTGACTTATACCGAAATTAACACACAGCAGCAAAAATGTAATTATTTCCTATAAAAAGCATGAATAACATAACAATTTTAATTTCTGACTTAGATTGTTAGCGAAAAACAATATAATTAAAATTGGAATGGTTTATTTGAATGGAAGACATCGTGAAAAATCACTGCCCTAAATCAGAAATCCTCCCTCTATAGTGCAGTAGGACAACATGATACGATCCCAAGGTTAACACCTCCTCCTCCACTAACTTTGGTGCACTCCAAAGAGTAGAATAGGAACTGTCTCTGAGAGTAAAGAAAACTGAAGAACAAAAAGAAAGGAGCTATGTCTGATGAGCCCGAAGAACAAAAAGAAATGAGCTATGTTTGATTAGCTTGTATATTCCAGACATGAATATGTATGTATATTAGTAAATGAGATGGAGAAACTATATATAGGAAAACCAAGATGAACATTATTAGGAGAGAATAAAGAGAGTAAATAAGATGAACGTTATTAAGAGAAAATAAAGAGAGTAATTTGAACATGTAATGTTTAGTAACTAAAAGAATTAAAAATGCACGGACAAAAATTTTAAACCAAGTGAGCCCTAAAAGGGACCCAAACGTGCAACAATGTTACGTCATGCAGTAGCCGAGCCCAGTCAATTAGTGCACATGCATGTTTGTGTGGCATCCATACCCTCCTCAAGAGGCTTGATTCAAATTCTTGCAAATAACTCTAGTATATAAACTAGAAAAAAGTCCTTTACTCTTTCAACGTGAGACACAAACCAAAGAAATAAAGAAAGATGTTCCAAGTTTTGGAACAACACCATCAAAGTTGAGCCCTCTTTCTATGAGAGAGAATTTTATTCTTCCATGTATTGATCTTTCTTTTATATCTTTCCAGTAACACTAGGCAATCTTGGTATTTTAGTCTCATTGAAGAGATAGGTACCCTAAAATATTTGAAAGAAAGGCCTTGATTCCTCAACCTGAAGATTTGTAACAGGTTTTTAGATAATTCAATATCAGATGGAAAATATGAGCAACGTTTAGTGTATTTAATGGATAAACCAGAAAGCTTGCAAAACTCTAAAAGGGATTGATTCAGTGTGGATATTGAAGAATAGTTAGCACCACTAAGAAGTAGTAGATCATCTACAAAACAAAGATGTGTAATAAAGAGTTCCTTGCATTTATAGTGAAATTTAAAATTAGGGTTATTAGCCATCGGACACGAGATAACTCTGTTGAGCACTTTTATAGAAACAACAAAAAGGTAAGGAGAAAGAGGATCTCCTTTCCTTATACCATTGGTGCCCTTGAATATCTTAGTGGGAGAACCATTTATAAGAATGCTAAATGAGGTTGTTGAAATACAAAAGTGTACCCTCCTAATGAAACATGTAGGGAAACCAAACCATTCCAAGCTTAAAGTGACAAATTTCCAGTTAAGCCTGCCAAAGTCTTAGGAAAAATCAATTTTCATACAACAACTTTTAATTAATCTACCTGTATTGTATTCCTTTAGTAGCTCTTGCACAAGAAGGATATTTTTTGAATTTATAGACAATGCCCCCTAGGAAGCATAAACAAAATGATGCAAAGTATCTCTTAGCCTATTAACAAGCACCTTTGAGATTAATTTATAGACAATGCTGCCATAAGAAATAGGTCTATAGTCTTTAAGGGAATTAGCATTGGATTATTTTGGAATGAGACAAATGTGGGAAGAGTTAATATCCTTAAGCATTTTCCTTGAAAGCATAAACTCCATAACTGTATTTATAACTAATGAACCTATGATCTACAATGTGAATTAGAAAAAATAAGCATTGTATCCATCTAAGCTTGGGGCCTTCATATGGTTTAGCTTGAATAGCATAGATTTTACGTCCTTAGAAGTTACTGGACTTTGAAATGTAGAGATTGCAATCTCTGGGAGATGAATCTGATTGTCAATTAAAGTTGTAAACTCCTAAAGCCTTTGAATACTAAAGTTTTTAGGATCCCTAATTAGATTCTTGTAATAGTTGAGTATCATCTCTTTAATTCTGTCCTTTTTAGTCACTAGTTGATTGTCATCATTCAGAATTCCAATAATTTTATTAATGTTTCTCTTAATCAACATTGAGTTGTGGAAAAATTTAGAATTAAATTCACCCTCCTTTATCCAATTAATCCTAGCTTTTTGTACTAACAAGGTATAATGGTCCTTTAGAGCTTTCTTATAACACTCCAAATTTCTAACCTCAACATTTCTCAATTTAGGGCAATTGGGATCATGATAGCATGAGTCTCACTAAACTCTTTCTTAGCATAGATATGCATTTCAGCAGTAGACAATTGATCTTTTTGGTGAAAAGCCTTTATTTTTTATCTAAGCCTCTTCATCTTTGTTATAAGCTTAAAAGCTTCACAACCAGATGTATTGTAACTCCATACTTCATTTACCAAACTTAAAAACCCCTCTTTGTGTGATAGAAAGTTAAAGAACCTGATTGGTGCCTTGAATCTTGATGTTAGCAAAAAATTCCTAACTTCCATACTAGAGTGGTCAGAGCAAAGAGGAGGGTCAAAGTATGCATATGAGGAGGGGAAATTGTTCATCCAATGCTTGTTGACTAATATCTTATCCAATTTCTTCCTAATGAAGTTGTTTCCCAGTTGTTTGTTACTTCAAATGTAGAAATTCCCAGCAGAGTTAAGATTTGTAACCTCCAAGATATTTGGCACCTTGTCCAGTTCCTTGCTAAGAGTAGAAGTGTTTATTCTTTCCCCTTGAGTTTCAGTAGGATGTAAGATGCAATTCAAGTCACCAGTAATAACCCAAGGCTTTTGAATTGAGCTATGAATTAAGCATAAGTTATGCCAAAATTTGGCCCTTTGGAATTCAAAATTAGCAACAAAAATTATGGAAATGAAGAAGATGATACCATATTAACTAATGTGGCAATTCAAGTATATAAACTGATCTGAAGAGCAGAGGACTGATACTTGAACTTCCCTTTTGTTGTAAGCAAATATAACTATAATGATGGTTGTTATTTGAGCCATACTCTCATTCCCTTTTGTTGTAAGCAAATATAACTATAATGATGGTTGTTATTGGATCCATACTCTCATTCCTTTCCTAAAAACTTCATAACTTTCTACAAAATTTGAGCTTTAGTTATACTTTCTAATAGTCCTAGAATTAAAGGTTTATTTTATAGTAAAATTTCCTTCAATACCTGACCTCTGCGAGGTTCATTAAGACCTCTAATATTCTAAAATAGCATACTTCTTGGGTTTTCTTTTTGTCCTTCCTGACTTACTAGAAGCAAGAGTGAAAAGCTCAGCTAATATGTGATTCTCATCACCCTCTTGATGCAATACGTTATCTTCTAAATCTGTGCTAGGAAGATTTGAAACAACACTATTAACTCTTTCACCAATGTCATTAATCTCCAATAGTTTCTTATTTTCAATTTAAGATCTCCTCAATTGCTTTAGAGGCATTCAAATTCTCTGTATTATCTTTATTTTATGCTTCTTCATTAATAGATGGGTCATTCAGATTGGCTTTTAACTGATCTTTAGGTTTGTCAAATCCTATAAGCTCATTGTATTCTCTATTAGTGAAATATTTGCATGTTGGTTTCCAAGTTTGTTTTCCTAACTGAGGCTTCCAGTTGTAAGAGACCGATTTTAATTTTCACTAACTCATTAGCCATATTCAACTTCATCACAGGTAGTGAGTCTGGGAGTGCCTTCTTGGGGTTAACCTCCACACACACTCTTGCAAAACATACCTTCTCTAATTTGGTAATAGCTGAGTCAAAAGATAAGGTTCATAGTTTAGCCTATCCAAAGTCCAATATTCCAAAGGAATATTGTACAAATTTATCCGCAGAGGAATGGTATCAATGCAAGATCTATCAAGCTCTAACCCAGGTAACTACTTTTGGAGAAACATTGATTGTCATCCCATATGCCAAGGTCTAGATTCCATGACTTTGTTAAGACTTTCTTCATCTGTAAACTTAAATAGAAATGACTCTTCTTTAGTTAACAGAATCCTGTCAAGCCCCTTTCCTCCCCATCTTGTCTGTGCCCAATTGTACATTAATAGGAATGTCGGTCTCTTATTGAGGAAAAAACCCCCCAGTGTGTTACACAAATGTTTTTCTCTTTTCTACAACATCACTAGAGGTGGAGTCATGACACCATTCATTAGAGTGTCTTGGAAGTACTTTAGTTTTTTCCTGAGAGAATTGACCTGCTACAATGCTAGTCCAAGATCTGTTTTTTCTCCAGATGCTAGATTCTATTTATTCGAGGACCTCATTTCCATTGATTCAAGTAGAGAATGGAAATGCTCGAGCATGTTTTCTAGAGTCATGGAGCCTCCCTCTGAAGCATCCATTAGGAAGAAGAAAGTTACCCAAAAAGAGAAAATGTCATGAATCCTAGAGAAACACTATTCATTCATGGGAGCACTATTTAGGACTTTCCTTGAATACTTGGCGGTTGTTCGCTGGAGCTTGTTGCTGCCAATGTTATAACATCGAGAACACGAGGAAAAGAGATGGAAGTGACATTAAAATTTTTTACATGAAATATTTTGTGAACCCCGTGTCACCTAGACATTAAACTTGGCATATATGTCCACCTTAATGTTTAGTGAAATTATGGATAATTTCCCTAAATAACCTAGGTCCAAATCCTCTTTCTTTTTTTTTTCTTTGACGAACTTTCTCTGTACCTTTTTAGCTTCACGTTCTCTCTGTTTAACTCTACTTTTCGATGTTTTAACACCCATCAAATCCTCTGTTCTAGTTATCCTATTTTAACCCTGTTATATTAAATCTCATCTATACATTCATGTGGAGTCCATGTAAATGTGTGGATGAGATTTAGTGGAACATGATAGGAACACTATAACTGGAACAAGAGATCTGATCCTTGTTTCACGTTGCCTAGTGTGACTTCTCTAATGAACTTTTCTCTGCACCATTTGGATCTTCTAGTCCAAATTTTGTTTCAAAGTTACAGCAAACACTGTGAAGCAAGGATATGTTCAAAGTTGTACTAGTAGATAATATGAAGCAAGGATAAATTCAAAGTTGTACCAAAGTATTCAATGAGATATTGAAAAGGCTCTACAAAATGCAAGGATAAGTTCAAAAGTTGTACCAGTTCCTCTCAATATTTACAACTTAGAAAGGAGGCTTTAATTCTCTATCCCTCAATTGCACATGCACACAAGTTTTACTTGGGTAAAATTTTCAGAAATCATGAAGAAACATAATGGCATTAGGTAAATGTATACATGCTTGCTTATGGAAATGAACTTGATCCCTTTTTGGTCCTGACATATTTTACACTAACCACTCTGATTAGTACATGTCACTACTTCCTCCCTCATTTTCCTAGGCAACTTCTACATATGACGCCGTGCACTAACTCAAGAGTGCTACTTATTTTATATTAAAAAGGGACTTTTCAAAAACTGACTGTCAAGTAATTACCATTTCTGAAATCGAGAGTGTTAGCATTAAAAAGCATGGCCATGTGCTTAGCTTTTTGTTTTCTGATGGTTCAACTTGTCCTTGCATTTACAAGGACATCAACAACCATGAATGGAAGCAGTGGGGATGATATACGTTTCTTATTGCAGTTTGGAATTTATCAACATAATTGTCCAAAGTTAGAAGTTAACAGGATCAGATCTCCTATTCCCGTTACGGTGTTCTTATCATGTTCTATTAAATCTCATCCATATGTTTATGTGGGCCTCATATAAATATATGGATGAGATTTAATAGAACAGGGTTAGAATAGAGTAACTGGAACAGAAGATTTGATGGGGAAGTTATCATCTTCACTTTTGTTGAAACTACAATCTCCGAGGAACCAAGAATGGCAACTTCTGTACTTCGTCTTCATTTCCATGATTGTTTTATCAATGCAAGCCATCTCCTTCTTACTACATTTCTTCTCTTATTCTTTCATATATGTTAGACATCATACTAAATGATAGATGTAACCTTGAAAGGTTATGAAGCTTTCATTTTACTGGATGATAGTGAAAACTTTGTTAGTGAAAACACTTTGGGGGACCTCATATGCCATGATTAAGGTCTACAAAAAAATATAACAAAACAATTAAATTTATGTTTGTTGGCATGAGTTGTAAATTATTAACAGATGGGAGAAATTATAGGAAGAGTGATGGAAAGAAATCCTTTCCTTTTTCACTTTAGCTTGATTATAGGAATTAGTTTTGTATAGCCAAAAATAGAAGAACTATTCTGATCATATACATATTTATAACTTACGATTGTAAAGAGGAGGATGAATAAAAAATACAAAGTAAATATTATGACATGGTATCAAAGACAGGTTCTAGGCTTTCTTGTTCTCAAAAACCCTAATCCATGTCGTCAAACTCTGATACAAAGCACCACACTGGTGCCTCTCAAATTGATTCCATGTTTACTGAATTCACTACAAAAATCACTGAAGCTCTTACTAAAGTCCAAACACCAACTCAGTCCATCGAATCCTCTGCTGCTTCAATTAGCATCAAGTTGGATGGCACCAACTATGCTCTTTGGTCCCACGTTGTCGATATGTACATCTCAGGCAAAGACAAGTTGGGATATATCAATGGCGATTTCCCATAACCACCATCAACGGATCCTTCCTGTCACAAATGGCACATGGATAACGCCATTATCAAAGGCTAGCTAATTAACTCAATGGATTCCTCATTGATAGGGAATTTCATTCGATTTCCTACTGCAAAAATGGTGTGCGACTCCATTACTATCACTTATTTCGATGGAAGTGATACGTCTCAGGTCTATGACCTTAGACGACGTGTGATGCTGCTTAAACAAACTGAAGGCTCTCTGGAGCAATATTACAATGATCTTCAAGGGTTATGGCATGAGATTGACTTCCGGAATCTTAATCCAATGGAGTGTTTAGTTGATATTCATAAATATAATACTATCCTTCAAGAAGATCGAGTGTACATCTTTTTGTATAGCCTTGACAACTGACTGGACAAGATCAGTGGTGATGTACTACAACTTTGCCCATTCCCTACCAGGGAGCAAGCATACACTTACATCCATTGTGAAGCCATTCGCCAGACCGTTATGAACATTAGTAACGCAGAGGTAATTTTTGACGCTGTTCTCGCCACTAAAGGACTTCGCCTTGGGCCTCCTAACTCCTCATCTACCGTGTATAATGGAAAGCAGAAATCTCGTGAGTCATCTGAAGGTTTGAAATGTACCCATTATGGCAATCAAAGGCATACACGTGAAATATGCTTTAAGTTGCATGGCTATCTTAATTGGTGGACTGATTTCTAGGCCAAAAAACACTATGACACAACTAGCAAAGACGAGGGCCTTGGAATCATAACAGTGGCTAATGTCAAGCCTCACTTGTCTTTTACACCACCGGTTGCCCACGGTTTGGATATTTCCTCTCTTCTAACTCAAGTAACCTTGGTTGTGTGTGTTTTAGTTCACCCAGTGATGCTGAACATGGTGCGTGGTTGTTGGACTCAAGCGCCATTGATCACATGACGTTTGACGCTAAGGATTTCACACAGACTTCCGTACCTAGATGTACCAATATCGCCAAAGCTAATGGTGTGATTTCTGCTGTCATAGACGCAGGCATTGTGACCTTAACTCCTACTCTACAACTACCTAATACATTACTTGTTCCATCACTATCTCATAAGCTCCTCTCCGTAAGCCAAGTAATGTCTGACCTCAATTGTATTGTGCTTATGTACCCTACTTTTTGTCTTCTCCAGGACATTCTCACCAAAGAGGTCATTGGGCGTGGTACTAAGAGAGGTGGGCTCTATTATATGGAAGACTTCAGTGTGGGCAGAGCACATCACATGCAATATTCTATCGATATCAAAGAGGAGGTTTGGCTTTGGCACCATCGTTTAGGACACCCTTCCTTCACCTATATGGAACATATGTTTCCAAATTTGTTTTCTTAATTGAACCATTTAGATTTTCAAAGTGAAACTTGCATTTTAGCAAAAAGTTATAGAGTTTCTTATCCTTTATGTTTGAATAAACAAGATACTCCTTTAGCCTTAATACATTTCGATGTGTGGGATCCTTCTCCAATTACTACTGTGACTGGGTTTAGATGGCTTGTGATGTTTATTGATGATTGTACTCGCATGACTTGGCTTTATTTGCTAAAACATAAAGATGAAGTTTTTAGTGTGTTTAAGTCCTTTCATGTCATGGAAAGCACACAATTTTCTGCTAAGGTTCAAGTGTTTCAATCGGATAATGGTGGTGAATATATTAATCACCAATTTCGAAATTATTTCGAACATCATAGCATTCTTCATGAAACTTCATGCCCTCAAACTCCTCAGCAAAACGGTGTTGCCGAACATAAAAATCGACACATTCTTTCTGAGCTCTTTTATTAGGTGCCCATGCTCCTCCTCGATACTAAGCCGATGCAGTTACTACTTTTGTGCATCTCCTGAACCGAATGCCCTCTAAAGTGTTGGGATTCTAAACACCATTACAAGCTCTTGCGGCACATACTCCCCTGCCTACAGTCTCGATGCTTCCACCCCATATTTTTGGGTGTATTGCTTACGTCCATCTTCATAAGAACCAGCGGACTAAACTAGACCCATGTGCTCATCAGTGCTTATTTTTAAGGTATGCCTTTCATAAAAAAAGGCTATCGATGCTATGACCTCATGTCTAATTAAACTTGTGTCTCTATAGATGTCACCTTCATGGAAACTGAAGCTTTTTCCCACCCAATTCTTCTCTTCAAGGGGAGAATGGAAAGGAAAAGTCGAAATGGATATAACTAGACTGACTGAGCTTGTCCGAAGTAGACGTGGATTCGATGCAAGCTCCTGAACTTTAAGCATTTAAACATCAAGAAGTCAATCTAGAAGTCAATCACGAAGCTGCAGCTTCTTCCCCCTCTATAGTACTCGACGACCCAACTCTTGAGAATGACCCTGAGGTAAGCTCTTTGAACACCAATATCATAGAATCTCCTGCTAGTTATGTAGTACCTCACAGGCACAATCATGGCAAACCACCGAGTCGCTACTCACCAGACATTGAGGAAAGAAGATCACGATATCCCATTGCCAATTATGTGTCTACAAAGGGGCTAACTGAACCTCTCAAAACTTTCATGCATGACATCTCTACTCATCATGTTCCAACAAGGGTGGAGGAAGCCATAAAAGACACAAACTGGACTCAAGCTATCAAAGAAGAAATGGAGGCCTTAATGACAAATAAGACATGGAGCCTAGTACCATTATCAAGAGGAAAGAAAATAGTGGGGTGCAAGTGGGTGTTCTCTATTAAACATAAAGCTGACGGATCTATAGAGAGGTACAAGGCAAGACTCGTGGCGAAAGGCTATACACAAACATATGGTGTAGACTACCAAGAAACTTTCTTACCGGTAACTAAACTAAATACTGTTAGAGTGTTATTATCTCTTGCAGCAATCTTAGATCGGCCACTACATCAGTTTAACGTGAAGAACACATTTCTTCACGGTGATCTTGAAGAAGAGGTGTATATGGACAGTCCTCCAAGCTATTCAATGACCACAGGAACTTATTAGGTATGCAAGTTACAGCGAGCTTTGTATGGATTAAAGCAATCGCTGCAGGCTTGGTTTGGGAGATTTAGCTCAGTAATAAAGAAGTATAGTTACGAACAAAGCAACTCAAATAATTCTTTATTTCTCAAAATACAATAAGGCAAGGTAACAACTTTGATTATCTATGTTGATGATATAATTATTACATGAGATGATAGAGAAGAAATATCACGGCTCCAAGGGCAATTGGCTAATGAATTCGAAATGAAAAATCTAGATGCGCTCAAGTATTTTTCGAGAATTAAGGTTGCTAGGTCAAACCAAGGCATCTTTCTATCCCAAAGAAAATATATCCTAGATTTATTATCTGAGGTTGGATTGTTGGAGTGCAAACCGGTAGATACCCCAATTGTCCATAATCATAAGCTTTGATTTATCCAGACCAGAAACCAGTAGAAAAAGGGAGATATCAACGGTTAGTTGGCAAACTCATTTATTTATCTCATACTCGCCCAGATATTGCCTATGCTGTGAGTGTGGTGAGTCAGTTTATGCATTGTCCAAGTGAGGAACACCTGGAGGCTATAAATCAGATACTGAAATACTTGAAGTCATCTCCAAGGAAAGGGCTCATGTTTTCTAAAAATAATCATTTGGACGTCGAGGGCTATACAGATGCAGATTAGGCTAGGAACATCTCAAATAGGAAATCAACCTCAGGATATTTCACATTTGTTAGTGGTAACTTTGTGACATGGAGGAGTAAGAAACAAAGGCTGGTGGCACTCTTTAGTGCAGAAGCAGAATTCCGAGGGATGGCCAAAGGTTTGTGTGAACTTCTTTGGCTAAAAAGGTTGCTAACTGATGTTGGTTTTGCTCCCACATCAGAAATGAATCTCTTTTGTGATAATAAAGTCGCTATAAGTATTTCTCATAATCCGGTTTAGCACGATAAAACTAAACATGTGGAGGTGGATCAACATTTCATCAAACGTAATCTTGAGACTAAGGCAATTCGATTCCCATTTGTCAAGTCTGAAGACCAGCTAGCAGATATACTGACCAAAGCTATGTCCAGCAAAGAGTTCTACAACTCACTAGTCAAGTTATGCATAAAAGATCCGTATGCATCAACTTGAGGGGGAGTGTTATGAGTTGTAAGTTATTAATAGATGGGAGAAATTATAGGAAGAGGAATGGAAAGAAATCCTTTCCTTGTTCTCGTTAGCATGATTATAGGAATTGGTTTTGTATAGCCAAAAATAGAAGAACTATTCTGATCATATATATATTTGTATCTTACGATTGTAAAGAGGAGGATGAATAAAAAAATTACAAAGTAAATATTCTGACAATGTTAAAGTGGGGACTTTTTAAAACGTTTAAGTGTTATGGTTAAGTAATAAAATTATTAATGAATATGAGGTGTACACTTAGATCATAGAGGCTTTTCGCAGAGTTTCCCTATCAATTAGACTGGGACTGTTCGTTTATTAAAAAAAAAAGGACAAAAACATTAGAAAATTTAAGGGTGTATATATATGTTGAACAACTGTTTTCCAAATCTCGTTTTTGGAAGTGAAGTAGAATTCGGCAACTAAAGGTTTACAAACACCTGAGAAACATCAATTTTGTTTAATGACTGATAGAATCCAAAGAATAGTGTCTACATAACATTAAAGAATATTAGTTCTAGCAAGTACAAAGAGACTAAAAATTTTGGTTCAGACTGAAAGCTATACTTGATAGAGGTTGATGGATTAAACCTCAGATTATATTCCAAGTTGTAAACGACCATAGGAAGGTCTAATTATTTTAACATACACTACAAAATTAAAGTCAGTCTAAGAACCTACATCTTTCCATTTCCCAACTAAGCCTCTTCATTATTGGTCTGTTTTGATGGTTCTGCCATGGTATTGTCCAATCCTTGTACAGGTGAACCAAATTCATCACCTTCCTCAATCAAATTCCAGGCTCTCCTGGCTCCTCCAGTGTCGCTTATGTTACTGTAAATCAAGAATAGACCTCCAGCGACTGCGGTCCAGAAACTGAATGCAAAACAAGTACCTGTGTTTTTATGCATAGCTGCTGCAACTGCAAACCCAGCACATGTTCCAAAGGATCTAATCCACGAAAGCCATGCCGAGAACACACCTTCTTTTCCATGAGGAGCGCAATCTAGCAGCACAACTTTTCCAAATGCATGGAGCAAACCAACAGAGGCGCTTTGCAATCCAGCAAAAATCAGTATATGATGCCTCTCCCAAATCTTGCCTCGAAAGTAGAATCCGAATCCTGAGGTGAGTGTCGATAAGTAGAAACCAAGCAAATACATTTTCACTCCATTGGACTTGATAAGTAGCTGTAGTGGTTGCACCAGTGGCATAGCAACTAGTGGAAAAATAAAATAAGTTAACCAAAGACAAAGTACGAAAACGGGTTTAAGGCATAGCTGACCGATCAGATAGAGCACAACGGTGGTGAAAATGTTCATTGTTGTGAATGAGGCTAGGAAAGCAACTAAAAGATTCGCATATGCATGTGGGAACTGGAAAATTGAGAGGAAATGAGCTACAGGAGAAACAGGAAACAGAGTGGTTGGACCAGGCTTGAAGAAAAAGATATGGGGTATTCCAAGAATCCAAATAATGCCACTGAAAATCGAGACAACCCATAAACTAAGGAACTTCTCATTCTTTTCAAGCATATGGTAAACGAATGCTGATATAATGGCAGAACCAAAGCTACCAGCAGCAGTTGCATACAGTGAGAGCCAATTAGATATCCTTCTGCGGAAATGAAACTGGTTTTTCTGAAGGGTTGGTCCCGTGAAGCCTCGAACCATTACACCAAGGTGCCGAGTATGGCCTGCTGTGGCGATAATGTAAGCTGTGACAATGGCTGCAATATATGGAGGGAATATCCATGTGACGTTGAAGAATCCAGTAGGCAGGCAAAAGAATGTTCCAATGGCTATTGCTGCTCCCGAAATTACTACCTGTTTCTGCCCGTGGTCAAAGTGAGTTGAAATGGATGCAATAACAATAGCAGCCAAAAACAAGCCTATAGCCCATGAAAATGAAGTCCACTCTAATGGGGAGAACTTTGACTTGCCCACTGGTATGCTTCTCTGTGTTAAAGCTTCATACCTGCAAGTTAAGTGCAACATTTACTTGGCAAGAACCAAAGACGTAACTCAACTTTTGGGACTTTGGTTTCACATTGTTTCTATTTTTCCTAAGTTCCCGCTATGTCTGTTCTCC
This sequence comes from Erythroxylum baracoense, assembly GCA_025629805.1. NCBI lineage: Eukaryota > Viridiplantae > Streptophyta > Magnoliopsida > Malpighiales > Erythroxylaceae > Erythroxylum > Erythroxylum baracoense. Next base: position 11,802,293 of record JAOTAY010000005.1, read on the forward strand.
CACTTGTAATGTTCTAGGTGAACTGGGTCATCCTCGGCATCAAGGTAATTGAACTCAACAATGTTACAACGACATTTTTTGCATATATGATGACATTGGTACCTGAAAATCATCACAAACCTAACCCCTTAACATTGGCTAAACACTTCTTTACTTTGAATGGATTCGCATCTTCTCAAATGGGCAAGTGTGAGACGCTTACTCATTCACATAAAAAAAGAAAAAAGAGAGAAAATTTGCTGATACTTCGGATGCAGATGGGCCATTCACAGATCAGATAATCAGTTACGTGAATATCCAACAAGTAAAAACTCCTAGAATGAACCTATCAATCTAAACATAGTGAAACATTGTATGAAATTACTAATCCTATTGGAATCGATTTTCAAAGTACGATATATGATCTGCTTATGATAGTTGAGAACGAGAAGCTTACAATTGTATTTCACTGGTTGTACACATCAAACCCCTTCCATATCTACCAGTCTGCTTTGGCAGTCTCTCGATAGGACTAATATGCAGCGGGAAAAGAACAGGTAGAAGAACCGTATGAATGAAATAGGAACAGAACTCGTAGAAGAACCAAATCCAAACCTCGGGTCTGCTAGGATTATCAACAACCTCTGAGTAGCCCCGGTAAACTTCCGAGGCCCTCTCAATTTTAAGTGCAACGTCATGAAAATCAGGTGTAGGCATATCTTTCTCATCATCGTCTTCGTTTGTCCTTGAGAAGGAGACTTCCTGATCATGACTCTTAACCTCGGATGGACCCTCTGCCATGTCGCTTACTGACCTACCTGATCACAGTGGATCAAGAGACCCTTTTGCTTGACTTCGCTGAGAAATCAATGAAATCGATAGGACTGCAAAAACGTTGGAAGAAAAGTTGATATAAGACCGGTAAAATCCTGGCGTCACATGGCCTAACACAGGCGGATTTCCACTTCGCTCATCTACAGCTAGTTTCTAAGTTTGGCCACACAGATTTTTACGAAGTTTACAAGAAACTTAATTACCAAGGCTCAATGCATATAAACAACACCAAACTTGGCGCCATACCAAGTTGTCTTCTTCTACAAATTAACATAGCAGTCTACGGAAAATATTCCTACGGCGGGTTTTCCTGTGCATGATATGATGATTATAGACAGAAACTTTGACGTAAATTCTTGTTTTGCCCAGTGGTGTCAAATTGTAGCAAATTTATATGCCCATTGGACTGAAACTGAAGTTTTGATGTAAGTTGTTTCCGCTTCTCTTATAGGTTCACATCATCAAGTGTGTCGTGTTTTGTCAAGTATAACAACTAATTTCAGGTTGAAACATGCCAGAGATAGTACTATCGTAGCTTGGTTCTTATAGAAATCACCAAGTCAGCTGTTGTGTTTTTGACACACTGATCGTAACGTGAGAAAGGAGGGTTAACTGGTATACTTTGCACACAAGTAGTTCGTTCTTCTGTTATTTGCATACATATGGTGTCAATTTAAACTAAGAAGAAGACTAATCAGGACTGTCCACAGTTAAACTAAAAGTAGGAACGGAGTCCATGTCGTCAAAAGAATACAAGCTTTTGCTGGTCTACATAAGAATTTCTTCACACCAAATCTTCACTGCCCACAAATGATGACAAATCTGGAACGCTCAAAACAGGCTAAGTTAAATCATAAGCTTTTTAAGATGATTGTAATTAAAAGATAGCATACTTTTTATCGGATATGCAGAGACCACAGACTACTTAACAAATAAAAAATTAAGACAAAAATTAAAAACACATCTTTAGGTCTGAGTGGTTCTGGGAGTAGCTAGGAAACCTTTTTAGTGAGACAGTGTACATTTCGAAAATAAGATTTAAACTTTTCTGAACGAAGTTGACGTCAGTGAATAACTCGACTACTTACTACGTCTCCACACATGATCATCTCCAGAGTACTGCATGGGTCCTGGTAATTCAGTCTAGTTTCAATATTGTCATCTTGACATACTGCATTTTGACAGTGTCATCCAGACTTCTTCGTTCGCCATCATTGACCTAGACTCATAAATCGAAAATGCTCCCAAAAGGGCCGAAATAATGGGATCGGCTTGGACTTTTCGTCATTTTAAAAAGTCAAAATATCAAATTTATTTCGTTCCATTAAAAGTCAAGTTTAGGGCGAATACGAATTCTCCCTTAAAATATTGAATTTTATTAACGTTTTAATATTTATAATAATTAACATTTATTTATAAACTGAATTTAAGTACGACATCATACACATATCATCATAAGATAATAATTTCTTTATGTAACCAGAAAAACTTAAATGGTTGATTATTAAATTTCATACAACTAAGAGTTTTAAAGTTGAATTAAAAAATTAAATATTTATTTAAATTTTCATGAAAAATTTCAATTGTTAATCCATATATTTTATTCTTGTTTTTATTAGAACAAAAATTTTAAGAGGGAAAAAAATAAGAAGATGAAATTATTTTTTTAATTGAGAAGTATCTCAAGCTCAATATATTTTTTATTCTTCTAATAAAAATAATTCTAAGATTTAAATATCTTAGAACTTGTTTGTTTTCATTTATGTTTTTAGTTTTTATTTTTAAATTTAATAAAAAGTTTTTGTTTAATTTTTTATTTTAGTTTCTTCTAATTTTCAAATTTCATAAAAACCACAAAAAGTATTTTTTTGTTTTTGTTTTTTCATAATCTGATTTAATGTTAACAAAGGTATTTTATTTAATATGTTAATTATTAGCAAGAATTATGAATAATTTAATTTAATTAATATTATATAATTAATTATTAATATTTTTATTAAAAATAAATTAAAATTGATAAAGAGTTGTTTGTTTTGATCATATATGATTCGACAGACTCGGACGCTCATAAGGACCCATTTATAGGTTAGTTATTAATACCGTAATATGAATGGTAAATGCATGAATATTTTTTCATCATAAAATGAACCCGCCCCTTCCTTTTTTTCCCCCAATTTGGAGTATGAGTATCCTACTTTCACGCTCCAATAAAAAATAAATAGTAAAATAGATATTTTGTGTTTCCTATTGTTTGACCAATGTGTTACATAAAATTATGAAAATTTTAATTTAATTTAATTTTTGTAATTAAATTAAATATAATTAATTTAATAATTATTAACAAATATAATTAAATTTAGAAATATCTTTAAAATGTGTAAATTTAAAATAAATCTAATTTAGTAATTAAAAATATTAATTTATAAACAGAATTTAATTTATAAATTATTTATTTTAATGAAATAAAATAATTTTTATTGATAATTTATTAATAAAAATAAATTTAATTAATTAAAAATAATTTATCTTTAATATGAAATTATTATCGATAATAAAATATAATTATATTGATATTATCAACCAAACAAATTTCTGTTTTTAGAAAAAAAATAGAAAACAAAAATTAAAAATTACATAAATAAACAATTTTTTAGTTCTTAAATTTTGTGGTAACTCGTTTTATGGGTGCGACAATGTTATTATAACTTATTAGTGTTGAGATCTAAGGAGTAACTCTGATGTTGGTCGTCAATTCAAGCCTTGTTCTCGTTCTATATTTTATGTTATTTAAAATAAACCATTGAGTATGCCATTCCTTTTGTACCATTTCTTTGAGGACGCTCAACATCCATGAGAATGTGTGGCTTTTCTTATATCCCTTTTTGTCTTTGGCTTTTAGTTCCTGTCTTTCCTAACCAACAATGATAATATTGACAGCAAAATGAAGACTAAAACTGTCAATACATTTTTATGCTTTATGTATTAGGCACAACTCCTCCACAAAATATAGACATCTTCAGGACGGCAAGTTTCATTCTTTACGCACAATTTCTCATACATTATAAGCCTGCAGTGTCCCCAGCTCGCCTTACATGCCTCACGGCCGGGCTCGACAAAAACAAGAGACAACTTTAGGGTCGTTTTGCATATCAAGATCAACAATAAATTGTGATCCTAATTTTAACTATTTTTTCAAATTCTCAAACAATAAATTTATAGTCATTTCAGCCGCTTCCGAGAGGAACCATCATATGGTTCTCATCTCTAAGACAACGACAACTTCCACTACCAGCAAGGGCAATCATGATCGAGCATCAACAATCAACCCTTCACAATCTCATCCACCAGTGACAAACCACAACTTACATTTCAATTGACTAAAGTGAAAACAAAAAGATAAGTGATGAGGAGATCGAATCCACTTAAAGTTCACATTGTTCTTGTATTATTTCACTATCGAATTCTTCGACGTCAATAAGCCTCAAGTTGTCACTGGTTCCTATTGTTACTGGATTCAACTTCTTTAACTTATAATCACCAGACTCGATCCTGGATAAAGTCGGGAAAGACACGTGACTGGGATTCACTTTCATGAAAAAAAAAAGTATACTATTAACTCTCACAAAGAACAAAATAAGGCAAAATAGTCACTCTAGACTATCATAAAAAACAAAATGAGGTAAAATAAGGTATAACTCACTTTTGACCCTCGTAAAGATCAAAATGAAGAAAATTCTCAGTTTTCTTTACGTTTTTTATTTGATTTTTTTAATTGTTTTTTGGATCTTAATGTTAAGAATTAAAGCAACCACTACAAGAAAATCATAAAATAGCGTCAGAAATATACTGACGAAATAAAAACCGTAGCTATTTATCGACGGAATTCAAATGACCGTCGATAAATAGCTCGTCAAAGTTTGGATATGGCGACAGAAATAATTATCGTCAGTAAAACTGGAGGGAAGAAATTTCGCGCAAAATCTCCGATGAAATATAGCGATGACGTAACAATCACTGTCGGTAACCCATTAAATTCTTCAATTGTGTCAGAATGAAGGCTTAAGGCTTAAAGTAACCTCTTTAATAATAAAAATATACTTTTAAAATTTACATATTTATATGTAGGTGATTTTTTGGGACCCTTTTTTTAACTTTGCTCAGGTCTATAAAATGTTAAGAAAGACCAACACCGCTACTAGTCATCTGATGCTGATTAGGTGGCTTGAGTAGTGTGGCGAACTATGATTCAAGAAACCAGAGCTGAACTTTTCCAAATTTCTAAGTGCTAGATCTAATCATATAACATGGTTTCCATATTTAAACAAATCTAATTTGCTTATAAAGAATTAGGGTTCGAGGCTTATGATTGAAGGGACATTAATCTAAACTTTTCATATTCTAAGAAAATTCCCCCACATCTAACTCTAATTTTAACATTAGACTTAATAATCAATTCCATAATTATTAATCAATAATAATCAAGTTATAGAATAAAGATGTTCTTCCCCATTGTTGTGTAATTGAGAGGAGATTTGATTTCATAAATATAATAAGAAAATTAAAGTTTTTTATTTCATTTTAGGAATGTCAAGATTACTTTAATCTATAACTTGATTAATGCATAAAGCATAATAAAGCATGAAATTATAAATTCATATCTTATTATGAAATTTGATTATTTCTCTACATCTTTGTTAGAACTAATTTCAGAAACAAGTTCATTTTCATCATCTTAGCCTCATAATCACCAAAGTTGTAAAAATATATACGCGAACTCTTTGATTTCCTAATTAAATAATTTATGTCCATAGATTAAGATTATTGTCTAGCTATTTATCATAACCACTCAAATATTAAAAATGCCAATGTAGGTTTTTTTTTTGGTAAATGATAGTTTTTTATGTAGTTTTGAGTAACCTTTTTGTAAATGATATTTTTATATAATTCAATATTTTTATCATACATTGTTTCAATTAGACATATAGTATATAATTAATATATAATATATTTGAGTCCAATCACAATGGTTATCTACCATTAATAGTTGATTTTATGAATTTTATTTGAGAATTATTTTCAAATGTCATTCTATCTTATTCAAGCATTTTCTAAATCAATACCAATTGAGAATAATTAAATTCCTAGTCACTTTAGGATGATTGGATCCTATATTAATCATTTAACTAGCTCCATATAGTTAAATAACAATACACTATATCTAATAACGATGAAATGAGCTACCCTTGACTAGGATACATCTAAGTAGTATCAAAATATAATAATCTCTACATAAGATAGTTTAGAAATATCAAGTCAAATAATCACTTATTTAATCATTCAAATTTTCGTAAACATGTAAATAATGTTCCAGATAGAATTCTCATATTGGTTTAATTCAGTGAACTTTTTCTCTAACAAATACCTACATATTTGTGCAAGTATTTATATGCTTTAATCTATGCGATCAACTACTTCTTCTATTAGGAAAAAATATAATGTGTGCTAATCTTTCTACTTTATTAATGTCTAGTCTCAATAGAACAATAACTAGAAACAATTTAGGGATAATATATAAATATAATATAAATATCATAATTATAATTTCATCATAATTTTATTTGTAATATACATTTATTTATGAACTTTATCTTATACATCAGTTAATTAAACAAATATACACAATATAAAAAATGTATTTAAATAATTATGACATAAAAATTACAACTAATCACTTAGTTGCAAAGCATAAGCTAATAGAATATGGAGAGCATTTTTATAAGTTCAACTGTAGTCTTGAGAAGTATTTATGTAAGGATTTTCTCATCACACTTAAAGATTCTATATTTGATTGAAATATTAAAAAGGAATTTAGGAAGAGGATATAAGTCAATAAACAATAAGACCAAAGCACTATAATATAGAAAATATAATATTTCTTCCTTTCTATCATTATTATAATTTGTATTTTATTTATTTAACTATGTTCTTATTTATTTCTCTTATTTTATTTATGATTAAATGAAATAATGGCAAATTTACTCTAAGATAGAATGGTATATAGGATGATGCAACTTAGAATCATACAAGAGCTTAACTAAGGGTATATAAGTTGGACACAACAAATTATAAGGCTCCTAGTCCCAAGAGAGGAGCTATAATACCTATAGCAAATTGGTGCTTTATAAAAAACCACATTTATAAGTTGTCCCTTTTAAAAAAATGATCAACCTCTAATGTTTTTAAAAGACTTTTTTAAATGTTTAAGGGTTAACAGTTAATATTATACAAGTTTTTAGAGATGACAAAAAGACTCGAATCAAGTATAATTTAAAGTTAATGAATAAAACAATTGAGCTTAAGGGGTTGGAGTATAATGGTGCTCATCTTAAAGCCTAACCTAAAATATTCTTATATATATAATCAATTACAATTATCTTATGTCCATGTTTTTAATGAACAATATTTAAATAGAAAACATCCAAATTCAATTTAATAAAAAGGTTTAAAATTATCAAATATGTTCGACAAGCAAAGAACCCCATATCTATAAACGTATGGCTTTTTTTTTATGTCAATCGATTTTGATGTTCTATGTTAAGCAACAGATATTATATGATAATTCCTTCCAAATATTACATAATATGTTATATTTTATTAGATCATACTTTTTTTCTTTTTACTTTTTCTTTAAAACTTTTAAAACATGTAACCTTTACCTTATTATACAAAAAATTAAAATACATGAATTTTGAATGGCCTTTTGTAAATAAAATGGAATATCATCGACCATTTAGACAAGGGATAAAAAGTAATGATTTATGTTAAGAACATTATTTTATTGATGTTTCAAACAATAATGAAGAATTAATCAAGTATTATAATTATACTAACGGTATGCAAGGCTTCCTAATTAGAAATGTGTAAAGTGAATAAAATGTTAATCTAGACAATTTTACTATTTTTTACTTAAGATTTAAGATATTAAATTATATACCTTCTTAATATATAAATAACTTATTCTTTACATATTTTAATATATAGATCACTTACTATTTGTATCTTTTTATTAGAGAAATTCACTTAAGAATTCATAATGGTCCATTTTATGAACATGTAAGATTTGCTAAATTTAGATAATCCATATAATCAAAGTGATGATTGAGAAGCTCTTTCTTCTGTCTTCCTTTCTAAGCTCCTTCTAACATATTCATCATATTTTTTCTTCCTATATTCCTTGAACTCTGTCTATTCCCTACTTTTAATCATGTATTACAATCCTTTCCTTAGTGTACTCCTTGTTATTCCTTTTATGTTATTGTTGTTGTTCAACTGTGTCTTTTCTCCTCCATCCATTTTTTATTCTTTCCATCATTATGTCACTTTCTATAATAGCTCGTATTGTGTGTTCCTTTTACATTCAAGCTTTAGTATTCTTCTTTGATTTGGTTTGGGTGTTTCTCTCCTCCCACCTTCCTCTTACTACTCTTAATGGTGGGACTTTTTAGTATCTTCACAATTTTGGTTCTTTCCTATGTCAAGTTTTACCGAATAAGGTAACTAATTTTTGAAAATTTCTCTACGAAAAGTTATTTTCAACTAGCTTAAGGATGTCTTCCTAAAAAAGTGTCCTAGTCACTAGTTCCCCCTTTTTCCTTTTCCTACAGCTGTTTTGCCTCAAACTTCAAACATTCCTCTTCCCGATTCTTCAAAAGGGCCTTCAACTTCTACTAATAACTCATAGAGGAGTTGGAAGCAAGTTCTAATTGATCCTACTGAGGTGCTTAAGGTTAGTGCTACTACCTAGGAATCATCCCTAGTAGGTTTCTTTTTAGGGACCTGTCCGCCTTTCCCAACTATATCTAATTAGGCTCATAAGTTATAGAGGAATAAAGGTCATGTGGAGGTACTCCTCTCTAGGTGGAATTTGATCCTTTTCTCATTCTCTAGTCAAAATAAAGCCTTGAAAGTGGTGGAGGAAGAGTTATGGGACCTCAGATAGCTCCTTATTTTCCTATAAACATAGTAATCATGTATAAAATTAGACATGATCAAATATGAAAGTATCCTAATATGGGTGAATATGCATAATGTTTCATTAAAATATTTGACCACAAAAGGATTGAGTTTGCTTTCTAGCTTCATTAGAAAACCCTTGTGCATGGATGAGAATACGACTAGAAAAAGAAGGATCAGATTTGTAAGAGTTTGCATTAGTGTGGAGATGTCTAAATAGGTCCCTAATTTCATCCCTATAATGAGGTTAAGGAAAAACAACTCTCTTTATAAAGATTCTATATGGTTACATATAATTGGAAGCCTTCCCACAAGAAATAAGGAAAACAATGGAAACCTACAGGGAAAACTTTCAAGAGGAGGGATTATTTTGAGTAAATAGGGATGGAGGCAATTGATGAGGGTTTGGAGCATGTAATGGAGTAAGTACAATGTAGAGACAAAGAAGAGGACTAGCTCATTGCTAACTTGAGCCAATTAAAGGAGCAAGAGCTTCTCAGTGGGAATGAAAGTAATCAACTAAAGGAGGGGCCTCATAACTCTTCTAAAGAAATGCATGATAAGGAGGATAATGAGAATAATCAAGTGGGGTAAGGTTAATTACTAACAATATCATGGTTAACAAGCTTCTTAACACACCTCAAGGTAAACAAGGTATGAAGTTGATTGATAGATCCTCTATAGACGTAAAGGAATATGAATTTTATAGTGTCGAAAGAAGGAAATCTGAAAGAGGAACTAAAAGTAAGAGCTCAAAAGGTAAATGTAGCACCCCACTCCCGCAAGACCCGAACCCGACATCATTAATGATATCCGAGGCCATGCCCCGCGAGGGTGGCGTGCTAATGCACTCAACCATTCAAAAGTTGGTATTTTTTTTTAAACATAACGTGCGGAATACATACTCAAATTGGATCCACATTCATTTATCATCAATTTCAAATAGCACAATTTTCAATCAACACAATACAATCGTCAGAAATTTCAATAATCATTTGGGCCCTTTTTACAAA
>JAOTAY010000005.1:11812231-11827040 GCA_025629805.1 Erythroxylum baracoense
ACGTAACGCTTCGTTATCTTAGGTTATGTGTCGGAATGACCTACGGGCGTTCCGGTACGTATCCTAGGGTAATGGGGGGTTACAAGTAAAGTTGACTAAGATACTCGTATGTGCTTCAGAGCTTCAGGGCAGTAGGGAGGATTTAGAATCCAAAACATAATGGGGTTCCTCTTCTAAATGGAATTAAGTGACCTGAAACTAGAATTCCCTGTGTGCATTTTGTCATCGAACATCTTAGGAATAAGAAAGCCTCTAAAAGAAATAATTAAAGTTAGGCACTTCATTTTGCAATTGGTTATAGTGTGTTTTTCTTCTGGTCTGAATAAAATGACTTCTTCTTAATCTCTTTCTTAGCTCCACTTTCACCCTCAAATATGTGACATTTGTAAGGGAATTTTTAGTCATCAACTGAAGTCATGTGGACAAGAAGCTTGCTATCAACTTGAGTTTGCAAAATTCATAAACAATTGAAACAACTCATACTATATGGATTGGAATCTACCTGTGATTAATCTTGATGGAATAAGCTCTATATATATTAGATAGACCCACGTTTGGACTGATAGTATCTTAAAAACTCAATTCAAGCTTCATATAATTGTCCATTTGATAGGAAATTGTGCACTTGGAACCTCAATTATGTAACTTTTTACAGCATGATGACTGTTTGGGAAATTTTAATTGATATTGGAATCTGTTTGAAAATCCGTCATACATCAAAGTATGCTGATTAATTTTTACAGATTATTAATTCCTACAATCAAAGGTATGAAAGTGCAGCCGCATTCTGGCCCCATGTCCATAGCCGTATAATAGGAAGCTTACTGATTTCGCAGTTTCTGTTAATGGGTCTGCTCAGCACCAAAAAAGCTGTTAATTCCACTCCTTTGCTAGTTTTATTACCGCTCTTGACGTTAGCTTTCCACAAATACTGCAAGAGTCGTTTTGAGCCTGCATTCAGGAAGTACCCACTTGAGGTACCTTGCAAATATTATGCAATCGATTTCACTTGAGAAGCTGAATATTTTGAAGACGGCAAAAGACATATTGGATGAGACTGTAGAGCATGAAGTAAATATGAAGGCATGTTTGGCTGATGCTTATTTACACCCTATTTTGCTATCGTTCCAGAAAGAGGAGTTGGTTGAGGTCAGAGTTGACAAATATGAAGCGCATGCTCTGACAAGAGAAGGTAGCTCTCCATCTTCTTCTTCACCACATCATGCTCATTGTTCTTGCTCTCCAACTCACCAAACTTATCAGCATCCCCACCATTCTTCGCTCCATCCTGATTACATCCATCAAACACCCTCACGCAACCTTTACGTGTACCTTTAACCGAAGGAAATTGCTTTGTTTGGAGGATCATACAAGAGACAACAACAAATGGCGTGCTTCAGGATTGGAAATCCTCTCTATGGTAAATTCCAAAGCTGATTGACGCCAAAGTCGCACGTTTTCCAAGTGTCCCTATTTGTTTGAAACACAGCATGAGCATTTGAAACATAATTATTTACTGCAAGCTGTAATTTATATATGATATATAAAAATATAGGTGGCCTTAGCCTTTTGTTTTCTTTGTTAACGCAACATTTGTTTGTTTTATTTGCTTTCTACGGAATTAAAAAAATTATACTATTTATATGGGAAGAGAAATGACACTTATCCAATTGAATGTCACTAGATTTTACTTCTAGTAATTCATATTTACTTGGGATTGACCTATTTAGGAAAGAACAACTAGATTATAGTGTTGAAATACTGGGTAGGTACCTAAAAAAGTCAAGTAGAGGTGTAAGAAGCTAAGGAAGTTCCTATTGCCTATACATGAGTTATTAAGGATATTAAGACTAGATTAAAGATGACAAGGGGAGACACAAAGCATTGTTCTATCTATACTAGGTTTTACCGAGGATCCTTTTGAGCCCCTACATATTTACAGTAGTTATGGATAAATTTACCAAGATTATCCAACGATATGTGCCTTAATGTATATTGTTTAGTAGATAAAATAAAAGAGGGTGTTAATAACAAGCTAAAACTTTGGAGAGATACATTAGACTTTAAGGGCTTTTAAATGAGCATGACTAGTTAGGTAAATATAGTGCAATTTTTTGGGCCGTTAAGGTTGCATCTGATGTGCAGATCGAGATTGGTTTTGTAGTTATCCTAGAGAAAGATTATTTTAAGTACCTTTGATCTATCATCTAAAACAATGGTGAGACATATGATGATAAAATTCATCATATCAATTTAGAGTGGCTAAAATAAAGGAGCACCTCAAGAGTTTTATGTAACAAAAAGATATCACTCAAGATAAAAGGTAAATTCTACTATTTAACAATTAGGTTGACCATACTCTATAAGACATAATGTTGGCCTATCAAACATGTGCATAGTCATAAATTATTGGTAGCGGAGATAAGGATGCTCCGTTTGAAGTGTAACCTTACAAGAAGAGATAAGGTTGAGAATAAAGTAGTAAGAGATAAGCTAGGAGTGGCTAACATTGATAGCATAATGAGAAAGACAAGGCTTAGGTGATTTGAACGTGTTAAGAGGAGACATCCTGATACTTCAATGAGAAGATGTAAGAAGATTGTATTTAAGGACTACAAGAGAAGAAAAGAATGACCCAAGAAGAATTAAGAGAAGGTGATTAGGAAAGATATGGTCTTACTAGAAATTACTGAAGAATTAACCCTTAATAGAAAACTTTAATGAAATAGGATATGAGTAGAGGACCCTATATAGAGAGGTCATTCTCTTTCTCTAGGCCTTTTGAACTTTTTTTTTTTTCTGATTCTTGTGTCTTTTAATTAGCCTAAGCACTTTTGTTTGTTGTAATTGCTCCTTCAGTTATTTTATTTATTTAATATTCAATATTTCTCTTCTCCAATTGCTTGTTTGTTTTATTTACTTATTTATTTTCTTAGTTTTATCCTTGTTTTTTTGTTTTTGATTTTATGTAGTTATTTATTTATGTATTTGTTTATTGGTTTCTTCTAATTATTTTTAAAAACATTTTTTCTTACAGATCTATAAGAAACTACCTCTTTATTAACTAGGGATAAAGCTGTGTATTTTTAGACATTTGCAAATCTTGCATCTTAATAGAATTCTTACGGGACATTGTTGTTGTTGGTAACTAACATTTACATCAAATGAACATTAGCTCCACTAACAGTAAAAGGTTGTCTACTAAAATTGTAAGAATGTGATTAAGACAAAATTTTCGTTATTGTTGGATCTTTATTAGGCCTAGTCAATTATCCAATATTGACATATTATCAATTAATAGTTATTGATAAACACATAAATTACGAATTTATATTAACTAACAAACCTCAGCTCCACCTTAACTGGAGGGAAGTAGAGTAGATTTGCAGATTCTCTTAGTATGATCACTTTTGCGACACAATTGGAATTACTCCTTCTGTGATAGCTTGTGAGGATTCTTCACTTTCTTTGCCTATTCTTTTTAGGCCTACCAGGCATCTCTTTCCAAAGGTAGATATACTTATTAGAATTTTTGTCCTTTAATTGGTTGCAAGACATTCTCGTCAAATTTCATGAACCTCCCTATATGATAACACTCATCTACACAAGCTTCTAGTTAAAAAATGACACTAATTGCATGACTACAAAGACCCCTACAGAGTTCTTATGCCCTACTGCAAATCTACCCCTTCCTTAATGGACAGCACACTTTCATAATGTTTTCCTTTTTCCCTTTCGTTTTCACATAAAGCTGTGGTATAAAATTCGAGCAAATTAAGTCTAGTAGATTTACTAATTAAAACTGACCATCAAAAGCTCCTCGCGTTACACGTTCATTCACGCTTTTTGCCATAACAAATACATATGGCAGCTTCAGCTCTCGACTGTCTACACCCATTTCAGCCGCGGTTAGATTTACCGCCCAAATGGAGAGACTCGCAGAAAATTCAAAGCCCAAGTTCCCTCACTGGTACTCACCTGAAACAGGGATCTGTAGCAGCTTACACAGCTCCAGGACTTTACCCGACGATCCTTTTCTTGATGCTGTTTCATTCATTTTTTCGCATAAACACGACGGTCTCACTGCATTCGTTGATTCCTCATCTGGATCTTCGATTTCTTACTTAAAACTTGTACCTTTGGTTAAATCCGTTGCCTCTGGTCTCCACAACGAGGGCATCAGGCAAGGTGATGTTGTTTTGCTTTTGTTGCCCAATTCCATTTATTTTCCTCTTGTTTTCTTGGGTGTTCTGTACCTAGGTGCAGTTGTTTCTACCATGTACCCACTATGTAGTGCACAAGAAATCAAGAAACGGATTGTCGATTGCAAAGCACGTATTGCTTTTACCGTGTCCGAGAATTTTGCTAAATTGCAGTCTTTGGGGATACCTTTCATTGGTGTACCGGAAAATGGGAATTTGAATGTGAAAACCGATGGTTTTGAAACTTTTAATATGCTACTTAACGATTTCACCGACTTGGCTTTGAGGCCTGTCATTAGGCAGCAAGATACGGCTGCAATAATGTATTCATCAGGGACAACTGGTGCTAGCAAAGGGGTTGTTATTACGCACGGGAATTTTATATCCATGGTTGAGCTGTTTGTAAGGTTTGAAGCTTCACAATATCAGTACCCGAGTGCCAAGAATGTTTATTTAGCTGTTCTGCCGATGTTTCATATCTATGGCCTGTCACTTTTCGTGATGGGGTTGCTGTCGCTAGGATCAAGTATTGTTGTCATGAGAAAATTTGACATTGAGGAGACGGTAAAGGTAATTGATGAATATAAAATAACTCACTTTCCGGTTGTTCCACCAATTCTGACTGCCTTAACAAGGAGAGCAAAGGATGTTTGTGGAAATAGCTTGAAGACTTTAAAGCAGGTGTCCTGTGGCGCAGCTCCTTTGTCTGGAAAAGCCATAGAACATTTTTTGGAGTCTTTCCCTCATGTCGATTTGATTCAGGTATACATTCAATATTGACATTGAACTTTAAGTTGGCAATACTATGCAGTCCCATTTTTTTTTCAAATCTTTTTAACTTTTTCTTTAGGATGGGAATTAAAGTTTCCACTCAGAATGTGGGAATCAAGCTTCCATGGGCACGCTTCCATGTGTACAGGATTCAGGATATAACAATGAAAGTTTTTGAAGTCGGAATCATATACAGAAATGTTAGGTTTCTGTTAGTAGTTGGTTTAATTTTAAATAATAGTGGCATTTGTGCTATTGTAAAGACTGGAATGTTCTGACTGGCCTATCTGGCTGGATCTGGAGGGTCCTTTCAGTTTTGGAATATCATGCCATGGATTTATCTTTTCCATAGGGCTATGGAATGACTGAATCAACTGCAGTTGGAACTCGTGGCTTCAATACCAAAACTTTTCGGAAGCATTCCTCCCTAGGACTTCTGGCTCCAAATACAGAAGCCAAAATTATGGATTGTGTTACTGGTTCATTTCTCCCTCCTGGAAGAATTGGCGAGCTATATATACGAGGATCTTGTGTCATGAAAGGTAATGAATTGCATAGCCTTGTTGGGTGCAGTAATAAATTTCCAACATTCTTTCCACTTCAACGGGTAATATGATGTTGTGTTGGGGCAAAGTCAAAGGTACTTCTTTGCATAAGCATCTGTATTACTTGCAATTGACAAGGTAAAAATTTTGTACTTAAACTTTTCGGTCAGATGTAGGTCATGTTGTTCCCTCACTCGTCCATTCCACAGCAATGTCAACCTGGTGCTTCATATTGAAGCAATTGGTTAAGTATGGGAATTCTATCTCCTCTGCATATAGATGGGTGTACAGAAGGCACTCAAGAAGTTGGCATGGTCAACACATCCAAATTAAATCATGGAAGTCCTGAAACTAAGTCCATAGTCGAGATTTGTAATTGCTCCGCGAACTGTATGAACTGCTAATAACTTGTTGAATGGAATTGTTGGGTTAGAGCTTCTGACCATAAAATGGTTGCTACTGCTGGAGCACGAGATAAGAAATAAGTAATTTAAGTGGTGTTTATCAATTTGGTTGATTTGATTTGTGATTGAAACTTCACAAAGATTTACACTTATAACAATGGGAATCATGATAAAAAACGAATTTCACCTAAGATAGCTCATGCTAAAGTCACTCCTTATTACAGAAAGCCCTTTATTTTAATCTTGTTCGAAGTCAATTTTTCCTTGTCCAGGCTATTTTAATGATGTTAAGGCAACTGCATTAGCGATTGACAGAGAAGGTTGGCTACATACTGGGGACATCTGTTATATAGATAATGATGGCTATTTCTATATAGTAGATCGGTTGAAGGAGATAATCAAGTGTAAGGGATTTCAGGTAATGATTTCACCTTCAGCATTATAATTTTGAAACACTTTCATTCTGTTTCAATATGGAAGGTAATCAAAATGAGTTCATGCCAATGCAAATAATTTTTAGGTACTGTTATTAACTTGCATGAATTGGCTACATTCATAAATTTGAAAAGCTCCCTAAGGAGAGAATTTGGGAAATTATGAATCTACACGTCTCTTTCAAGTGATTGGAATTTACTAATTGTATCAAATATACTTCCTATGAATGCCAGATCTATTTGTTTGTGATTAATAATGTGATGTTCTTACAGATTGCTCCTGCTGATTTAGAGGCAGTTCTGAGTTCCCATCCTGAGATATTTGATGCTGCAATAACAGCGTAAGTGTGAACCGTGTTATATTTCCATGTTGATTGGACAGTAGTTGAATGTGGTTGCACCGGATTAAATTATCATTCCCCATAAATTTTCAAAGGACCATGTAGATATACAATGGGATTGCTATGTCATAATCCCACCAGACACTGAAGATGTTATCTTCATACTTTTGCTCATGGATTTGAATATTAAATTTTTGGTTTGTATACATCTAAAAGGTGACTTTGCAGATACTATTATTCTTGTTTGTTTTAAATATATTGAATTACATCCCCCAATTTTAAAGTGTCCTCTGATGGCTACATATGACTTTCACAAAATAAGCGACGTAATATTAGTATATTGTAGTGCTGCTGATGAAGAATATGATGAGATACCAGTGGCATTTGTTGTTAAGAGGCACGGGAGTATGCTGACAGAGGAAGGAGTCATTGACTATGTAACTAAGCAGGTGTCTATTCCGAACTCAGACTGATATTTTCGTGCACAGAGAATCATACATATGGCCAGCTGCAGCTGCACGACTCAGCCCTCTTAGCTTTATACCATTTGTTGGGATTTTGTGTATGCTTATGGTGAACAAACATAGTTTTCTTATGACTCCTTTTCTTTTGTCAGGTTGCGCCTTACAAGAAGGTAAGAAAGGTGGTGTTTACAACATCAATACCAAGGTCTGCAGCCGGAAAGATTCTCCGGAGGGAACTCAGGAATTCCTTGACTTCTAGACTATAATGTTGATTCTAAAGCAGGGCCTAAGATTTGTGTGCTTTAGGCGTAATTACATAGAAGGCTTGCTAGGTTTAAGCTTTAGATGTGATCTTTGTTTTCTTTTTCACTTTTATCATTATCCTGTGTTGACCAAGCTTCGATCTCATGGTGATAGAAGCCACGACAAGAAAGTAGTTACCAGGTGATGATTCATCAGAATACTAATTTTTATAATCAGATGGCTGCAAATTCCATTAATAGGGAAGGTTATTTGCTTCCAACGCCGTGCTTGTTTGCTAACGTTTTTTGTAGCATCGGGTGGCGGTAACGAACATAAATTTTGGGTTTGAAGAAAAGAAATAGTTATTATAGGATATTTGATCATCGATGTAGCATGTACTAATGATTTTGTACCTGCTGGCCTGCAAGAGTAACGTCTTGAGAAACCTCCTAACTTGTTACGGAGGCTATATTTATACAAGTCCGAGCAGGCAGCTTGTATGAAATCAAGCTTTCCTTAGCAGCTAACAGTTCATGTGACGTAAGAACCTAGTTCTATTATATTCAGAGCATAAGAGCAGGCAAGAGTTGTGAGCTAAACTTGTTTCAAGCTATTAGACGTCTTCTTTTAGTCTTTTATTATTTCTCTCTTGTAGCAAATTCCAACACTTAGAGCAGAACCAGAGCACTTGTCACCCCTGCACATATTGTCACTACCGCTTATGTTAAGTGTAAAATTGGTATTATTTATTTATTCATAAAATAAATTTATAGGATAGATATAAAATAAATCATTTTTTATATCTTGATTTTTACTAGTTATAATGAAAGTATTCCAATTTTCAGTTTTTAACACTAAATAACGTTATTTTTGAGATAAACCTCTACTTCAAAATTGACATTATTATTAATTTTCTTTAATAAAATTATTTTACCTGACTTTTCTATTAAAAATTTTAATAATTTATATTTGAAACGACCTATGTACCTCTAAAGTCCATGTTTCTGTGCTCTAGCTTTTCTTCTATTTCTTGGTAAATTTCTATCATCAATGTCTCAATGATGGAAACAGTCAAAGCATCATGTGGGAGTGGGAGGGAAGAACTTTAGTTTTGGCAAGCGTTAATGATTGCATTCTTGTTTTTTTTTAATTGAAATCCTCAATAGGTATTGTATTAATTTAGGAGAGCTTTAAGAAAGGGTCGTTGCTTTTAACCCTTAAATGATGGCGATATCACGGGAGATGGGTATAAGGTGGAAGGAAAATTTTGTTCAATTCGATCAATCAATCTAACGTGGCTTTAAGCGTATCTAATATGACATGACATTTCAGTAAGAATTAGCAACAGCCATCAATTTTAAGATAAACGTGTCTGGATTTTAAAAGGTAGTGTTATTCAGTGTTAAAAATGAAGGATTGTTGTAGAATTTAAGGTTCACAAACAGTTTCACGAATAAATAAAGCATTGAAGGCCTAACAAAGAGGTCCACGCAAACAGTCCAAAGAAAATTTTCACGACAACAAATTACAAATTCATTATTCCAGCTCGTAAATTCACACGTCGTTCTTGCTTCTTCTCCTTTTTTACATTTGCCAGTAGTTTGTTAAAAAGTTTGTTAAGTATGCCTTTTTCATTGTAAATTTTGTATATAAACCCCATAGCACAAATGATAATACACGAGAGTCTTTATATAAATTCACTATCTTTATTTTCTACATGGTATTAGAGTATCAAGCTCTTGATATACAATGACTAACGAACGCGAGGAAAATTCGAGCACCACCCAAACACAACTCGATATAAACGACGATGAGAGTAAATCGTATGAGATCTCTACTTCAGAGAACCCAGGGTTTATCTTGGTAACGACGTTGCTGGACGAGACGAACTATCTCTCACGGAGTAGAGCGATGATTATTGCTTTAAAAGCGAAAGACAAAATCGACTTCGTAAACGGCTGCTGCAAGGAGCCAGAGAACAACCCAACCTAACTGAAGAAGTGGAGAACAGCTGATAATATGATAATCTCGTGGCTTTTAAACTCTGTGGTTAAGGATTTACTGGAATCGTTTCTTATAGTTACCACTGTTAGGGATCTATGGGAAGAGTTGAGGTCTAGGTATGGTGAGAGCAATTGACCTCAAATCTATCAATTAATGCAAGAGATCAGTAATCTAAAATAGGGGAATGAATCTGTGACAAGTTATTTCACAAAACTAAAGCGACTTTGAGATGATTTAAGATGTGCTATGCCATTTATGAGTTGTCCGTGTGAGGTTGGTAAACTTAACAGTGCTGTGGAAGATAACACTAAGTTACTTAGTTCAATTTTTGATAGGATTTAGAGAGGAATATGGGAGTGTAGTGAGTCAAGTAATGTTGAATGATCCTTTGTCAGTTGTGAATAAAGCATATTCTATGATTCTTACTGTTGAGAAACAGAGAAATGTTGCTAGGTTGTCTACAAATGAGATAGGGCAGATGAATGTAGCTCTTGTAGTGAAGCCTATTGGAAATAGAAAGACAGAGACTAGAGAAGGGTTTTCGATGAACAGAAAGAGGAGTTATGTGAGGAAAGAGGACAAATATTGTACTCACTGCCATGAGAGGGGCACACAGTGGATACATGTTTCAAAATCTATGGAGAACCTGAATGGTTTAAGGCACTGAAGCAGAAACGCGCAAGATAAAAAGATAGCTATAATGGAGCAGTAGCTGAGAGCCCCGTTGAAACTGGACAGAGGAGCTCAAATGGTGAAAGTATCGAATAGGAGTTAGAATTCAGTGTTTTGAGCAGACAGGTTCAGGAGCTGATGCATCTAGTCAAGGGAAAAGGTATTAACGAAATTAATCACGTAGCTTTTAACAGCTGCGCAGGTATGCATTCTAACCATAATGATAATGTTAGCTCTAAGTATGAATATGTTTAATGGATAGTAGATTCAGGTGCATCAACCCACATGACTCACAACCAAAACTTACTAAAAAACACTGACCTTACACCTGATGTTTGTCATGTGATGTTACCCGATGGTTCATTTAGATCCGTTATCTAAATAGGAAGCGTAGCATTAACTGATTCAATTCAATTAGAAGATGTTTTGTACATTTTACTTTCCACCACAACCTTTTGTCAGTTTGTAAATTTGCAAAGAAAAATGACTTAGCTGTTATATTTATATCAAACAAGGTTGTGTTGCAAAACCCGCCGACTAATTCCATTGTGGCAAGTTGCGAAGAAATTGAGGGCATTTACAGACTTGAACCTCATCACTTTCTGCCACCAAATTCGAAGAAAGGTCCATCTTTGCAATTCTATCTCAACGAACATTTTGTTTGTAATGCTATTGATACTTTTAGTTTATGGCATTTTCGCTAGGTCACATATCCACTAAGGTGTTAGAACATTTGCATTTTTGTCACCTTAAGTCGTCAAATGACTTCTTTTGTGAAAATTGTCCCTCGGCGAAACAAACACGAAAACCTTTCGAAAAACATGTTATAATAGCAACTAGGCCCTTTGATTAATTCATATGAACATTTGGGGCCCATATAGAGCAAAAGCCCTTGATGGATCCACATATTTTTTGACCATTGTGGATGAATTTAGTAGAGTTACTTGGACTTTCCTTTTAAGTAGCAAAGCCCAAGTCCACTATACAATCAACCTTTTTATTTCAATGATTGAAACTCAATTTAGCCAAAAAAATCACAAAAATACGAACGGATAATGGAACTGAGTTTGTTAATACTTCCAACCAACAATTATTTGAGTCAAAGGGAATTATCCATCAAAAAACATGTGTTTATACACCTCAACAAAGCAGTGTCGTAGAACGTAAGCATAAATGCCTACTTCAAATAACTCAAGCCCTTATGTTTAAAGCCAACTTACCAAAAGAGTTTTGGGGGGATGCTATTTTAACCGCAACTCATATCATAAATCACCTACCCACCAAAATTTTATCTTAGGAAACACCATATGAAAAATTATATCTTAACCAACCCAATTATGATCATTTTAGGACTTTTGGATGTTTATGTTATGCAACAAACATAAAACCCGACAAAGAAAAATTAGACCCTAGGGCTATGAAATGTTTACTACTTGGATATGCGATTAATTGAAAAGCTTATAAGTTATTCGTAATTGATACACGACAAATAATGTTTAGTCGAGATTTTATTTTTCATGAACATTTATTCCCTTACAAAAAACCAGAAATACCATAAAAAGACAGGCCCATTTTTTAACTTCAAAGTCCACACATTTCTTTTAACCTAAAAACATCACAAGGTCCAGATATACCATACTTAGACCTACCCGACTCCATCATACCGGATCCAACAATAATACCCGTAATTCTAAATCAAGAATCCTCTTCATCTTCCCCTTCACCATCGTCGTTGACCCACCCTCAACTACCACTTCTTCCCACTAGATTCAGTACCAGACAAAGAAAAAAACCTTCTTACCTAGACAATTATGTCACCAACCTGTCAAATACTTCTTTTACCGCTGCCACAATGGACCAGTTCGAAGATACGACCACAATAAAATTCTCCAATAACCACACAATTTTTTAAGCCAATCTATCCACTGACCATGAACCGTTTTCATATGAAACTACCATACATAACCCATTATGGATTGAGCCAATGCAGGTAGAGATTGAAACTCTGGAAAATAATGAGACTTGGGTTTTAGCTATTCTGCTAGCAGGTAAGAAACCCTTGACAACGAAGTGGGTATACAAAATAAAATGTAAACAGGATGGTTCGGTTGGTCGACGAAAAGTACGACTTGTGGAGAAAGGTTTCAACCAAACCATAGGGGTTTATTACTTCGATGTATTCTCGTCGGTTGCCAAAATTACAACCATTCGAACCTTACTTATAATAGCAGCAGCAAACATATGGCCTATTCATCACTGCGACATAAACAATGAGTATTTACATGGCACATCGAAGAAGACATCTATATCGTTCAACCATAAGGGTATAATAAAACTCAACCAAGGGAGGCTCTACGGTTACAAAAATCACTTTATGGCCTCAAACAGGCAGGGAGGCAGTGGAACAAGGAGATCACTTCGATCTAATGAATTTTTGGTTTCACTTAGAAGGAATCAGACCACTGTTTTTTCACGTAAGGTACCAATGATAACTTCGTGGCTTTGGTTATTTACATTGATTATGTATTAATTACAAGTTCTTCTGAAGAATTGATTTGTGATGTAAAGAGATTAGTGCGTTTGCGATTAAGGATATGGGTAATGCTAAGTATTTTGTTAGAGTAGAGATTGCTAGGTCACAGAACGGGATATTATTATCTCAACAAAAGTATATATGTGACATTCTAGCTAATATAGAATTGACAGAATTAAAACCTGTCGATATTCCCATGGCTCAGGGTGCCAAACTTAACATTGCTGATGGCCCTTTGTCGACTGATCCTGAGAAATATAGACGGATTGGTGGTCAACTTTTATATCTGAATTTCACTAGTCCTGATATTGCCTTCGCTACTCCACAGCTTAGTTAATTCACTGCTACACCCCGTGACTCTCATTAGAAAGCCCTATTACATGTTTTACATTACTTATCAGGGATTATGCCAAAAGCCTTGGTCTATTTAGTCATGGCTACTCCTTCACTTCATGCTTTCTCAGACGCTGACTGGGCAGGCTGCAAATTCACAAGAAAGTCTCTAACTGGATTCTACATATTTTTTGGTTCATCCTTGATCTTGTAGAATACCAAGAAATAGCCAACGGTAAGCAAATCATCGACGGAAGCTAAATATAGAAGCATGGCCAATACCTTCTGTGAAATCAAATGGCTTAGCTTCATTTTCTGGGACCTGCAGATCATTTTTCCATTTCTTATTCCTCTCTAGTGTGATAATATGGTTGCTGTGCACATTTCCACCAATCTCGTATTTTACGAACGCACTAAGCATCTCGACTTTAACTGCCATTTAGTTGGCATTGTTGTTCGTGATGTATTCATTCAAACAACACACCTATCTTCTAGGTATCAATTAGCAGATGCCTTCACCAAAGCTCTCCCAAGACACACACTCTCTGCTATTTTTGTCAAGTTGGGATTATTCACCTTCTAACTTGAGGAGGAGCTGTAGAATCCAAGGTTTAACAATAGGTTCACAAATAAAAAAAGCATTGAAGGCTCAATAAACATGTCAATGCAAACAGTCCAAAGAAGATCCAAAGAAAATTTCCACTGCAAAAAATTACAAATTCATTATTCCAACTTGTAAATTCACATGCCATTCTTGCTTCTTCTCCCTTTTTACGTTTGTCAATAGTTTGTTAGAAAGTTTAGTACGTGTACTTTTTCCATTGTAAATCTTTTATATAAACCCCATAGTACAAATGATATAATACACAAGAGTTTTTATCTAAATTCTCTGTCTTTATTTTCTACAAATGTATTTTTTATATAAAATCTTTGGCAGTCACTATACTTAAAATAATTTAATCATAATATACTTTATAAATAAAATTATAATAAAATCATAATTATGAGATTCATTTATTATTCATAATTATTTCTAATTATTATTGTATTAAATTTTAAAATGAATAATATGAAAAGATAAATACATGTTATTTTTTATTTAAAAAGTAGTCAAATCTCATAGTTGAAAATATGGTAATACTTAAGTAAATACATGAATATTTATAAGAGAACAAGTTGCCTAATGGAAATATTGTATAATAAAAAGATTGAATTGGAAAAAAAATGTTATGCATGAAACAAATATTCAAAATCATTTTATTATTTCTAATTCTAGAATGGTCATAATAAATTGTTATACGTCAATATTTGATTTATAAATGTAAGTTGTTTAATTGGAAATTTTAAAAATAAAATTTAATTTATTTAATCTTAAATTTAATTTAGGATTATAATTTATATTTATTGTAAACATAATTAAAAACTTAATAAATCACAGCATATCAGTTAATGTGATTATTCAGACATTAGGTGATCATGTCCCAATTTCCCAAAAGTTAGGTCATTCCTTCTCTAACAAACAATACAAAGATGTCAAAATGGCTTAGGCCTTGTCAAATTGGGCCCGGCCCGGGCAGAGGGCGGACGGACTGCGGGTCGGCCCGTGGCCCGTGAAATAGTGGACGGGCTGAACGACGGGTCGGCCCGTGGCCCATAGCCTGCCCACCACAAAAAAATTAATTATTTATTAAAAAATTAATAAATAATTTAAGTAAGTTAAAAATTTGTAATTAATGTAGCTCATAATTTTAACAATAACTTTTAACTTGTTAACTTATTAACTTTCCATATAAATTTCTAATTAATTGAATTAAATATCCTAATTAATCATATCATTACATACATCTCAATAACTTTATTATA
>JAOTAY010000005.1:11861841-11872291 GCA_025629805.1 Erythroxylum baracoense
TGAATGAAATCTTGATGTATGCTTCTTTGAGGCCTAAAATGGTGTGAGTGGGTTTATATGTTATTACAGAAGTTATGTTATTCTTCCCTTGATAGCATTGAGCTCTATGCCTAAGTTGTGAGTCATATATAAAAGCATGATACTTGCTTTTAGGATTAGTCCTATTAGATGTGGATGCATATGTATATTCTTGAATATGGATGCTCTATACTTATTTATCAGATTAGGCAATGGTTCTTCATTATGTAAACAATTTCACTTAACAAATGTGGTGTTAGAATTGCCTTCACTTCCATAGTTATATCATATCACTTCCATAGTTATATCATATTACATGCCTATCATTATAATTTTTTTGAGCTCCTAGCATGTTCTCTAACTTTTCACTCCCTTTAGTAAACTTGGACAATAAGTCCTTAAGAGAATGTACATCCTTTTTCAATGTTTCATTCTTATGCCTTAATGCACTTAAGTCATGATTGTCATCGATGATCAAATTTTTGGATACCTTAATGCTATATAATTCACTTTTCATATTTTTATTCTTACTTATGCATGCATATAGGTTCTTTTGAGCCTCTTTAAGTTTGGAGGATAGCTTTTTCTTTTTTTATGCTCATGTTTTCAAAGCTCTCTACTAATTCATTACATATCAAATCAACATCACTACCATTATCACAATAATCAGGGTTGGATGTTACGTCATCATTGTCCATAGTGATAAAGCACATATGAGCTATCTCTTCTTCTGAATACTCACTTTCAGATTCACTTATGTCATCCTAAGTTGATGTTTTAAGTGCTTTCTTCATTTCCTTCTTCTTTTTCTTATAGTTTCTCTCGTACTTGTCATTATCTCTGAGTAAAGGACATTATGACTTTATATGACTAGGTTTTCTATATTCAAAGTAAATAATTTTAGAGGATTTGTGTTCTAAATCGCTTTTATCTCCATTGAAGTCCTTTCTTTTAGAGAATTTTTCTTCAAGAATTTATCAAATTTTTGAGTGAGTAAGCTAATGTCTTCTTCTTTGCTTTCAATAGTTGATGTCTCTTCCTCTTCGCTATATTCTTCTATTAAGGCTTCAAATGCTAAATTCTTTTTCTTCGAAAGCATCATTTCTTTTTATATCCTTTAGAGCCTCATTTTGTATATGAGGAGAGATCTAATAAGTTCCTGAAATGGTAATGTTGTTATATCCTTAGCTTCTTGTATAATCGTCACTTTAGATTCCCATATCTTCGTAAGTGACCTAAGCAACTTTTTTTACATTTTAACATAAGTATATGTCTTTTCAAGATCTTTAAGAGCATTAATAATATTAATAAATCCAATATACATGCTATATATATGCTTTCCTCATGCTTCATTTGAAATAATTCATATTTTGTTAGTTTGCTTACTTTGCTCTCTTTTACTTAATTGGTTCCCTCATATATAACTTCTAAATTATACTTAATTTCATTAGATGTTTCATGTATAGAAATACTATTGAATTCAGTTCTTCCTAATGCACAAAAATGATGTGTATGGCCTTACTATTCAAATAAACTAATCTCTTATCTTGAGATTTCCGTTTTTCCTTTAATTTGGGTACCTTTTGTTATTTATAGGGAATAAAAGGACCATTTGAAGCTATTTTCCATTAGTCCACACTTTTGGTCATTAAGAAGAATATCATATTAGTTTTCCAATAAAGATAATCACTGCTATTAATGAAAGGTGGTCCACTAATTCTTTATCCCTCCAAGTTAAAATGATGATGATGATACTCCTAAATATGCCATTATAATTTTTTATAGGATTTATTTAGAAATTATAACCTAATAGACTCGTTCTAATACCACTTGTTAGTCCCTAATGGCACCCAAGAGGGGGGTTGATTAATAAGGATGAAGCAATTGCAAATCAATATAAACAAGGATGAAGAAATTTCTTACTATAAATTAAATCACACAATTAACTGATAATTTAAAGAGGATAGTGAAGAGAAAATGAAAAATGATTAATAGTGGTTTGGAAAAAAAACTCTGCCTACATTCACTCAGAAGATCATTTTTAGAATTTCACTGTAATTCTTCTTTCAACGTGAAAAATAGCCATTATATAATCTTTTTCAGTAAAGAGGAACCCTGCTTAAAACTTCTTCTAAAGTGAAGAGAAACCTTAATCCTACTTGGAACACTTCCAAGTATAACATCCAATACTCTAAAAAAAGATTACAACTCAAAATTATCTCACTTATTCACTTGAAATCTCAAAATGACTCACTTACATAAATAAGAGAGAATGATGCCCAGATGATTGAAAAACTCTTTGAAATTTGTGTATATAACAACCAAAACCTTTTTAATTGTAAAACCAATGAGAAAATATCTATTTATAGTATTTTGGGACCCCTACTAGTTGTTAAAACCAAGAACTAGCCATTACAATGACTATATATAGTGCATTAATCGACCAATATGCATTTACAACACTAGATTCATTAGTTGTTGGAACTTTAGTTAACTAGTACACATATTGGTTAGCCAATATAGTACATTGGTTAACCAATACATAAGCCAATGATACACGAAACTCATGATACATCAAATTTGATAAACTTTAACTTATAATGGTCAACCACTAACTCATATAGGTCAACTAATCAGCCCCAAAGCATAATTTTAACACCTTCAAATGCTCAAACTTAATTTTATTATTGCAATTATTAATTCCCAAAAGTGTTCCCCAAACTTTATTTGAAAGATCAAGAGATTTTTTTATTAAAATAAAAAACTTAAATGCCTTTTAATGAATGTAAAGACATATGGAATGAAGTGAAATGAAATGTTTATATATGGTGAGCCTTTTAGAGCATCAAATTATAAAAAAGTGAGATTGTAATTAATATTATAAACTAAATAATGACCTTGATAAGTCTTGATCTTCTTTTGGTATTGGTTTGATTTTCATTTTGTGTAAATCTCAACTTCTCTTTATCAACTTTATGAGCTGTCTTGTTAAGTTTATAACTTTATTTTGTTCTTATATTACTTCTCATTAAAATAATAAACTCATTAGTAGTAATTATGTTTTGTTATCATCAAAACACCAATTGGAACCTCCCTTGGTTCAACAAATTATTTGAGCATTCATTATCTCATTTTAAATGTTTAAGCCTTTTCGTGATTATCAAAATAATAAAGTTTGAGTTATAAGCTATTCTTGAGGTTTGTGATCATTTTATTGAACTACCTTAAGTGGCTTGAGGTTCCTAAACTCTTTTTCAAAATAAAAGATTGTACAAAGGTTATTCTTTGTCTTGAAGAATTATAGTAGAAATTTAAAAAGAGTCTTGAGAGTAGACGTAGGCAAAGATTGTTTATTGAACCACTATAAATCATTTTGCATTTCTCTTCCCTCACTCTTTACTTTATTTTTTACAAGCATGGTTAAATTCTTTTACTTTAATTTTATTTTTGCAATTGTGATAATTTGTAAGCATTGTTTTTATAAGTTACTATCCTTTAATTAAAATCTTCAATTCACCTAATTCACCCCCATATTGGGCACCATTAGGGAATAGCAAATATAATATTTCTTTTCTGTATATGTAATTCATAGATTGAATTAAACATTTATAAAAGAGAAATTAAAAAAATGAAAATTCGTTCTCGGATTCGTAAGAAGCAACAAGTTAGTAAGAAAATCACTATCATATAAATTATTCACATTCATCAATAAGTTCTCTCTTTTACACTCTATAGAGAAAAGAGTGGAGATAACTATTAAATAATTTTCATTTATTACTTTTTTTACTCACCTATCCACTTTTTCGAAATAAGTCTATCGTTTAACTAACAAAATAATTGTTTACATCACATCTGAACAAAACCGTAACTTTTAAGTAAGTTAATTTTCAATCCTAATGCATGAAGAAGGATGTGATCTACCAAAGTTTCTCTCTGTCATCCCATAATTGAATAAGTAGATTTCACTACATCACAAGGAAAACAAAATTGTACTATCACAAATCAAATTCACTATATGATTATCCCATCCACCTTAGCATATAACGTGACTTGATTATGAATTATGACCAACTAATAATCATAGACCATATGATTGGAAGGTGACTTCTCATGTATATGGCCTAGAGTTCCATAAGATCCAAATTTGATTGGATAATATTGACTAAGATTTGCTTTGGCTCTTTTGCTACCTTATACCATTATCTTCGTGTCATACGTATATAGTTGCTTTTATATTAAATTTTGTTTGTTCTATGTCTCTTTTCTCAAAATATACCTACATATTTTTCCCATATTTAACTGCCTAATGTTTTTCCTTTTTATTTTAAATAGAATTGAAAATCTACATTTACTTTTCATAAATGAAGGGAATTACATATTAGATAGGGGTTATAATTTGTCAAGTACCATCTTTAATTGAATGCAGTACCCTTAGAACAACTTAGTATGAGGTTGTCACAATTTAACAACTAGCATTAGCACACCAGATATGCTTTCTATTTAGTGTGAAAAGAACAAAGATTTAAAAAATAAAGAGCATAACTTAAAAGTGGATGAAAGCTAATTAATTTGAGTTAAATAAGAAAATTGTTATGTTATAAGTAACCTTCTTGTTAAATATGTAATTTGTTTTTGGACTAATTTATCCTTATTTATCTTCAAAAAATGACGGTAAATGTAAAGGATAAGTATAACGCTATTTATTGGTGGACACTTCTTCAAGAAGGGATTATGAAATATAAAAGTCAAGAAATTAAAATTTTTAACAATGTCGACATGAGTTATGTTAATTTGAGAGAGGTAGTGAAATGAGTGATGATTTATGTTATAAAAATATTATAAGTTTATGGTATTCGATTTTAAGGAAGGGATTAGTTAATAGTTCAAAAAGATTATAATCCAATTACAATTTATTGGATTTGATTAAATTGTTAAAGGTGTATGGCATAGGCAATGTATATTTGGAAAATGTTGATGAACCGATATCATCTATAACTATATTAATATGACATGCTAATTCCCATAAAAATGAGGTTGGTGATGATGTTAGTGATTTAAAAAATGCTAGTGACTTGGGAGATTAAAAGGTAGAAGAAGTGGATGATGTCATAACAAATATGGTAGAAAAATAGGCAGCATGGCTAGTATGGGCGATAATGTAATTGAGTTGGCTAAAAACACAAGTGATATCAATGATATAGGTAATAATAAAGCTAGTTGGCTAAAAAATAGGTTACATAACTGGTGCGGGAGATGATGAAGTTGGGTTGGCTAAAAACATAGCTAAAATGACTTATACGGGTGATGAGGAAGCTGAGTTAGACGAAAACAAAATAGATTTTGACTTAGACATGGTAGCAAAACCTAGATTAAAAGTAAATATAAATGTAAATGTAGATGCAGATGTAGAACTTGGATCAAATATAGATGTTGGATTAGATGTTGATAACATTGAAATATAGAGTAATAATAATTTAAATGTTTTAATTAAATTTTGACATTTGTATTGACAATATTCATTTCATAAACATTAACTCTTTGAATCCTAAAATTTTCTTGCTAGTGATGAATATCTTCGTGTTAAAAAATTAGATACAACTTTAAGATGACTTAGTCAGACTAATAAACATATTTATGGATTTATTATCATATAATGCTTATCAAAGATGGTACTTAACAGTGTAAAAAACTTTAAGGGGTAATTATTGATTATGAATCTATAGCAAGATATGATTTGAGGTTTAAAAGGAATGAACCTACAAGGTAGAAGATTGCTAGGAGGAGCTAAAATTTTCATCTAATTCCAACACATGAGTGTATAAAATAAGGAAGGTACTAAAAGAAAATTCAAAGAAGCAACACATTGAATATAAAAAGCATTATGGTTGTTATATTAGTGAACTGAAGGAAATGAATTTATATTCTATAATTGAGCTTTAACTTACAAGGATTGAATAAGAAGATAATTTGGAGTTCAAATGATGAATATATGTTTTGATGTTATGAAAAAGGGGGTGGAAAATTTTAAGACTTGCAATTTGCATAGATGGTTGTTTTTAAGGACCAACATGGGGAAAACTTATAAGTGACATAAGGATTAATGGCAATCGTGATATGTATCACATTGCATAGATAGTTGTTGAGATGGAGAACACTAAGAATTAGAAATAGTTTATAGTGTGGTTAGCCATTGAATTAGAGCTTGGGGATGGGATTGAAATCACAATGATATCATTTATGTAAAAGGTATTACGCTTCACTAACATTAGGTTGTATAATTGATGCTATAAATTTCTAACTCTCTTTTGTTTTTCATTTTTTAGGTACTTATAAGATCCAAGAATATGACATATATATTATAACCATGTGGGAAAGTAGAAAGAAAAAGACCTCAAAAAAGTATTTTAGAATTATAGTTGGGCAGTATTCCTATAATAACTTGATGATAAGCTCATCAAATTAAATTAACTTGGATCAAATTAAATTATCCAAATTGATTCTAAATGTCCACTTATTAAGACTAACATGAGCGATACATTTAACTCTTAGATTTTAAGGGCTAAAGACTACTCTATTATCAATATGTTGAAGATTATTAAAACTGTGATAATAAAGAGGCATTCAAAACTAAAGAAAAGGCTAAAAAATTGAAGGAAGAAATTACCTTTGAAGTGATGAAGAAGCTGAGCAAAAATAAATGAAATAGTGAATCATTTAGAATGGAGAATATCATAAGGAAATTTAAAGTAAGGCTTTTCAAAGTATTGAGTCCCAATGTCCTTTTTTAGATAATAATATGAGTGGGTCATTGAAATTTTAAACTTTAATGGCCAAAGATCATTTTATTATTAGTATGTTAGAGACTATTAGAACTATGAAAATAAAGAGGCATTCGAATCTAAAGGAATAAACTAAAAGATAGAAGGAAGAAATTCTAATTAGAGTGATGAATAATCTGAACAAGAATAAATTGGCTGCAATGAAATGGCGAATAACTTGGAACAAAGATAGGTTATATAAAGTCAAAAATGGAGATGATACATACACTTTTAACTGGAGAAACGAGAATATATATAGTTGTAGGTCTTGGGAACTCTAAAGGTACTTTTTCATTCATGCTATTACTACCACATTCTATATCAAGCAACAACCTGAGGCATTTGTGGATTAGTGCTACTATAGAGATGCTTTACGACAATCTCTTTTAGCTAATTAAAGGACAAAAGTTCTGGTCACTTAATACTTATGAAGAAATTCATCCATTAACAAAAATAGTCATACTTGGTATGCCAAAAAAGAATAGGAAAAATGATTAAACATGAACTAAAGAAAGTGAAGACTCTTTACTAGCTATTAGAAAAGGGGTGCTTCTAATTATGTGATAATTGTAACACACCACTCTCATAGGGCATATTCTCGAACGTAACGACGATATTCGAGAATATACTCTACAGGGATGGTATGTTAAGATTATCAAAATAACATATTACAAACTTTTCAAGCATCAAACATATCTTAAACAACTCATATTTCATTTGGGCCCATTTCAATACAAACATATTCAATCAGAAAGTCATTACATTTCAGAATTCATGTGTACATAATACAACAATTGCGTAAAGCAATGCTTAATACAGATTAACTAAAGACATATGCAGGTGCTAATTGATCATGACCCCTAACTCATACTCATTTACAGTGGTTGGACTCTAATTGGTCTAATTCGATAACTCCTCTGAACCTGAAAAGTCATGTTGCAATTTTAGTGAGTTTTGCAAACTCAGTGACATAACCATCTTCGATGATTCACCCAATTCATACCACATATCAAATCATATAAGCACATAATTCACGACTTTCCATTTAACAAATTGCACCACATACCATATATTTCACATATCGCAATCTCATTTAATTACATATCCACATTACAATTTAATTAGACAATTACACTTAATAAGTGTATATGCAATGTTTATGTCACCCACTTTTAATTATTACATTGTTGTGACTGGGTGTCTAAACTGTCCAGTATCTATTGTGGATACCGGGCTCTTTGATCACAGTGAGCCTTAGGCTCTATATGTTTGCGCTTTAAGCTCTTTTCAGTAGCAGTCTCAGTCAATAGCAGCACCAGTCACAACTGACTTTATATTACATGTATTGAAATGAAATGCATGCCACAAATCATTCATATACAATCAATCATGTTCATTCACATTATCTCAGTCAATACAATCAGTCATATCATTCAGTCACTTTTAGTTGAGAATCATTTAGGTAGTCTCATTCACATACAAGTAGCACTTCTAATAATATTCACATGCATCAAACGCCTCGGACAAGTATTGTCCAGAATTTAGTACAAAATCAGTACATACTCATCATATATCAAATTCAATTCAGTAATCATCAGATCAAATTAAAGTGAGACCATCTTAGGTTACTTAAAATTGCTCCCTTAAGCCTATCTCCTTGACGTTCCGGTGATATCCAGAAATGGTCACGCTACTTGCTCTCCTATATACATTAAAATAATTTCACATTAAT
This sequence comes from Erythroxylum baracoense, assembly GCA_025629805.1. Lineage (NCBI taxonomy): Eukaryota > Viridiplantae > Streptophyta > Magnoliopsida > Malpighiales > Erythroxylaceae > Erythroxylum > Erythroxylum baracoense. Next base: position 11,870,410 of record JAOTAY010000005.1, read on the forward strand.
GTATTGCTTATGTAACTAGGTAAACACATATATATCGAAAGGTATCATGTACCATGCATGTGCAATGACAAATTCTCGGGTATAATTCTGTAACAAATTGATGTACGTATCAATTGTAATCCAACCGTGCCAAAATTCACACACTAAATCACTATTCCAGCTTTTGCTGAATGCACCTCATTCAGTTCAACTTTGCATAAGCAATAAGATCAAGAAAATGATGTATTTATGTAACACTTCCTTATAGAAAATTGTTCCACTATGTCTTAAGTTTCTAATGATACTAAGATCATATAATTTGGTTTGTTATTCTATGAGTTATGCTCAAAAACCATAGACTATGTACATTTGGAATTTTGGCTAGAGCATAATCATGCAGGCAAGTTGTATAACCCATATCTCTCAATTACAGTATCCAAAAATTACAAAATTTATACCAATTTACATCTACGAAAATAACCTACAACTTTGGTGAAGACACCTTAGTCTAATTCAGCCTATATCAATATAGTTTTGTCAATAACTACAGGATATGATTTTTATCCCTGGTAGTACTACAGCTTAAGCCAAGACTCAATTTCATACTAAATTTTGAAATTCTTAGAGACAGAATTAAAAGTAGACTTCTACAAGAAAGTTGTAACCATAAGTCTCTAAGTTAATTAAAATAAAAATCAACTCATTTAGAAATCTACAAATCAAGATATAATCAAAATACCGAAGCATGTTAAATGAAAATATTCTAGTTCATAATATTCCAGCAGACTCCCTCACTTTCATCCAATCCATCTTTTTCAAATCAATTCACATGGCTTTAAATTTTTATGGAGAGGGAAAAAATATCTTCAGTGTCTAATGACATCAATTTCATGCATTTTGATTTAGTATCGTGCAAGTTATAATCAAAATACCACATACTATTCTCATACCTTGATAGAACTCCATTCTTAACTTCAAGTCAATTTTCAAGACTCTTAAGGACATAATTCATATTAGATTCCTTCATGAAAAATGTATCCATATGTCTCTAGTTTACTCTAGATAAAAATTCATCCAATTTGGACATTTACAGGTCAAGTTATGGCCAAAATACATATGTATGTTTAGTAAAAACACTACAGCCAACAGATTCAGCACACTTTAATCATCAATCCCACATGCAATATATTCCAATTCAGGTATCATTCATTAACCATCAACCATTCTATAAAGATCACATATTTACATAATTTTTAGGCTCTCAGTTCAGCTCAAAAGTCACTCTAAACCAGTACTCCAAAAATGCAGAATCATCATACATCCAGGGTGGAACTTGAATGGATTTCAGCTATGTTTAGTAAGGTGAGTGAGAGAAGAAAGACAAGAAATGAGCTGAACCAAGTTTGCTCCTGTTGAATGTTACACCTAAGGTGTTAGGTATCATCTAATGAAATGGCCATATGTCTAAAGGCATGTTCAACACTTATCAAGTATAGGTGCTGCCATATGTTGCCATTAAAGCTAGGTCACACGTCATTTAAGTACAGTAGCCATTTCTCCATTAATCAATGCCATTTGTCATCAATTTACTAGTCCATTTGTCCCACAATGATCAATGCCAAATGTCACTTAATTATAGGCTTAATCATTCAAATTTTCATGTATCAATTTATCTTATCACTGGCATTTTTCCTAGACCAAATATACATTATAATCCCTCAATTTTCCAATTACATCAATTTATTCCAAATTTATTACTTGTAATTAATTGTACTAAAATTCAAGTCTTAAACTTATTACAATTCATATAATGAACATTTTAAACTTTTCATACCTCGAAAAATGTCATTGAATGCATGTACAATTATTTCATGAATATCAACACAATTCACTTATTTAAATG
>JAOTAY010000005.1:11898125-11909579 GCA_025629805.1 Erythroxylum baracoense
TAAGGTTTAGGACTACACTTAGTCTAATTTCTCTTTGTGTGTATGTTTGAACAAATAAAAAGGTTCATTTGGATGTGGCATGGTTGCTGGGATGATTCTTTGGTGTTATTTTGGTGTTACCTTGCATAGAATTGGTTGCATATGACAAGAGAGTATCGTATAGTGGAATTTTGTCTAGGTTTGTTGAACTAGTCACATTGTTGGGTCATAACTCAGCATAAGAACCTCTAAATTGGGTGATTTTAGTTGCATATGAAAACTAAGACATGGAATTAGAAATCTATAGAAGAGACTTTGACTTAATTCTAGCTTTATAAAATCATAAATTGAGATCACAAATGGTGACCTGATGCTTGCTCCTGTTTTGGAGCAACTTGTTATGTGTGGTCTATATATCATGATTTATAAGTCCAAATGTCTTGATTTTTAATGATTTGGAAACTAGAGACATATCATAACAAATTTAAAGAAGACTTAAAAAACCTAATTCCAACGTTTTCTATATGCAAATTTCAGAAAAAAATGGAGGTATGAGTTCTGGGTAGGGGACACGACGGGAAGGAAATCACACTATTTTGAGTTTGTATTCATTTCCAATTTTTACCGAATCATATCTGAACTTTTTTGAATGTTTATGAAACTTTTCAAACACCTAGAAATAAATAAAATAGAACTTACCTTATGTGAATTGTGTGATTGAATATTGGAATTGAAGATTGAGCATAATGTAAACTAAGGAAAATTTACATGTACATAAATGATTTGTATACATATTTATCATTCATATTTGTATGGTACGATTATACAAGTGTGATTTTGATACCCTTATAATGGTGGTAAGTTATGTCTCACATGTATGAACGCAAATACAGATTTTATGACTCGAAATGTGTATCATATGATTTGTCAATTTATGAATTGTGAAATTGGCAAATGGTTAAAGGAAATGTTATAGTGCATATGCTATTGTCTTGGTGGTATATAGATAGGCATGCCTATAGGGTTATATTGTAGTTGCTACAGTTTGACATTAATGGTGTCTTCATTTTAAGGCTATAGTGTCTCCATAGTTTGATGCCTTCAGGTATCTAAAGTTTAATACTTTTAAGTATCCATAATTTTGATATCTTCAGATATCCATAACTTCCGTTATCCACACCTACGGGAAGTTGCAGGCCTAACATAGAAAGTAAAGTAAATAGTTATAAATAAGAGATACATCATAACAACATACATAGTTGGTATTGATGAGGATTTGCATTTGTATTAATAATTTGTATCAATGAGTGTTGAATATCAATGTTTGGTTCATCAATGTGAATTTATGGTATATAAGTTTTGATATTTCTAAACGTGTATGCTTGGTAGATGACTATTGTTAGTGGTCATCCAAACTAAATGTTTCCCCACTAATCTTTCAAGCTTAGCACAGGTGTTAATTGTTCTAAGTCTATTTAATAGGTGTGAGGTACAGGGAACATCTGTAGGGACCAAGGCCAATAGCCAGTAGTAAAAAGTACCTTTGGAATGTGTTTTGGTTTAAGATTATCGTACATGTAAAAGAGTAAAGGAAATTGGGTGTTTTCTTTTTAGATTATCATGTAAATACAAAGATGTAATACTACTTCTAAATGATAATGTTAAGTGGCGTGAAATTTTGTAATGTGTATATGTATAACATTGAAAAGAAATGTATGTTATGATTGTATGTACGGGAAACTAGTTGCCATATATGTGGGTGGTTGTAGATTTTGTATAGGGGTGTTAAATGATGTAAAATTTTGTAATGTGTATATGTATAAAATTGAAAAGAAATGTATGTTATGAATGTATGTACAGGAAATTAGTTACCGTATATGTGGGTGGTTGTAGATTCTGTATAGGGGTGTTACACACTGAAACAAGCCAATACCTCTCAAATGAGCTTTCATTTTGATTATCCAAACTTGATTAATCTCACCATTAAAAATTAGAGGTTAGAAAGCTGATGTATTATTGGATGCCATACCGTTGTTGTCTCTCGAAAAGTCATAGGCCCCTTAAAATCATAGGGGGCTTTGATGCCAAATGTTGGTTTTAAAAGAAATTACTACTATAAAAAGAAAGAAAGAAAGAAACAAGGATTCTGCATATTTTTAAAGAAACAGAGGACATATGCTCTTTTATTCAAAATACACTATCAATACACGTTAGGATGCTAATTTATAGGCTAAAAAATAACTAACTAAATCCAAAACGTTATGCTACTAATAGATATTCTTGCTAACTAAAAACACTAAAAATCTCCAATTAACTAGCTAACTAATTAATTGATTTGAGAGTTTGTTGAAGTATTTTTCTCCAACAGATTTGGAATCATATCTCTAACAATGTTTGAATCATATCTCCAACAACAACCACTTACACTAAACACCACCACTACATTGCCAAAAACCAACTGCCTCATAATCTCACAGGGATAATTGAGCTTCATTGTTGATGTAAGAGGCTTGATGTTGATTGCCACAATGCTCAACATCCTAATTCCCAATGATTTCTCTGCCACCTGCATGTTTTATCTAAAAGTGATCAACTTCTTTTGAGTGATCAGAGAAAAAGAAGAACAGAAAGTTTCCAACAGTATTGAAAGAGGTTTAAAGCCTTAAATTAGAAACCAATAAGTCAAAATATTAACAAAATTAGAAGGTTGAGAAATGGAAGATTTTGTGTGGGAATTTATAGTAAGGGGAAGGAAACAATCCAAACAGTGGCACAAATGCAATGATTTTTTGTAATTGTGCCTATGAGAAATAGAGAGGATAGGAGAGGAAAGTTATACCAATATCGAGGTTGAAGAGGAGACACTTGGCCACGGTGCACATACAGTAACCACTCATGCTAAACACCACCATCCCATTGCCAGAAACAAATTGGCTCACGATCTCACAGGTGTTTTAAAACTTTATTGTTGCTGTAATAGGCTCAATGTTGATTGCCATACCCCTCAACATTCCAACTCTTGATGATTTCTTTACCACCTTCATATTTTATATGAAAGTGATCAACTTTTTTTGAGTGATCAAAGAAAAGAAAGAAGATTAAGTGTCCAATAGTATTGAAAGAGGTTTAAAGTCTTATATTAGAAACTAATAAGTTAAAGTATTAACAAAATTAGGAGGCAGAGAAATGGAAGATTGTGTGTGGAAATTTATAGTAAAGGGAAAGAAACAACCAAAATAGTGACACAATTGCAGTGATGTTTTGTAATTGTACCTATGAGAATATGAGATCAGAGAAGTTAGGAGAGGAATAAAAGGGGAAGTAGAATAGGAAAGGAAATTAGGTTTCTATGTTTAAAAATTAATTAAATATTAAATCATTGGTTAAAAAACACATAATAGATATGTAGTATGTAAAAAAAATTTAATTAGCCACGTCAACAACATTAACAAAAACTTGACGTTAACTTATTTTTGTAGCAAATTAAAAGTTCAGATATGTTGACATTATTTTTTAAAGTTCCAGCTACAACTGTAAAATTAAGTAAAAATTAAGATTCTTTTCATACTTAACCTATCATTTAACTATCTTTAATTACATAGCCTCACCAATTATGTGAGTTACAAATCAAAATTTTGTTTTAAAACTACTTCTAACTACCATGTTTTGTTTTGTTTACTCCATCAAGTCACCAATTTCCTTTAATAAAGGCACAATAAGTTGAAATGGATTTTCAAATAGTGATGCTTCCAACTCAATTTTGCAATCGTATATATTTATACTTAAATATGTCCTTAATATCATATATGATGCTTTAAAGTATAAAGCATTTTTCTTAGTTAATGCCAGGGATAGTAATGGGCCTGGCCGTGGTAATATGTTAGCGTGATTTGAACTTTTTCTTTTTTGTTTTAATGTAAAATTTGTTTTATATATTTTTATTTTTAAGATTTGTCCAAAGAATATTTTGATAAAACAATGTCATTTTTTAAAAAAGTTTTGAGCTTCATGTTAGGCCAGACTCGATTTAAAGCTCGAAAATTAAAAAAAAGTTTAAACTCAGCCCAAAATACAGCTAAACCGAACTAGGTCCATTTACTTTAGGTTAGTGTGAAATTATGTGTTCATTTTTTTGTTATTTGAAAATTAATGAATGAACTCTATATCCTAAGAAATAATTATGTCAAACTTATATATGCTAATAAAAAACCAATCGCAATAATAATTAAAGAGAATTGGGAAAGAAAAATAAAATTGATTTATAGTGGTTTAGTTGAATAACATTTGGCCTAAGTCTACTCTCCAATTTTTACTTGAGAATTCACTGTCTTCTTCTTTTAATAGGTTAAGAGCAACCATTCATACATCTTCTTTGTCAAGAGTAAAAAGTAACCATTACAAATCCTGTCCAAGACCAAGAGTAACCTTCATAATGTATATCTTAAGTAATCTCACTAATTCTAATAATTGCATAATCATACAACTCAAAACTAACAGTATTAGTGGTCGATCATTCTATATGTTAATATGCTATTTTGTTATATTCCATCAATTTAGTTGATTAATGTGGTAACAAACTTGCGATATACTTTGTTAGACTACATTAGGGGATCCTACTTCAACTTCAATAGTGCTAAGATACATTAACATAGGGCTTCTTTGTGTCTAAGAAAAACCATCAGATCGACATACAATGTCTGATGTTATCTCAATGATAATCAACAAGCATGCACCTTTTAGTACACCTAAACAGCCTGTGTTTTATACAAGTTTGATGTTCAAAGATTCATCACCAAACAGTCATTCTATGAATAATGTAACTCTTTCCATTGTTGAAGCTTGGTAATCTCTATAACATATTTTATTAGGTACATAACCATATTAATTTAATTCTTTCAAAAAGGAACATTTTGTACTTTTTGATCTAATTTTTTTGCACAATCTTGATTTCACTATAGTAGGGTTGCATTCCATTCACCTAAGGAAAATTGAAAGCTCTTTTAAGTATTAGCAAAGTTAATAGAGTTTTTTTCTTTTCTAATCATTAACTAAAAACTAAATATTTATAGCTGTAAAATCAACACAGCCACATCAAGGCAAAAATCCTACTTCCATTTTTTGCTTTCGATACTCTCCTTTAGGTTAGTTTTAATATCATCCATTACCAGTTGCCGATTAGGTAGTCAAATTATTTTTTGTGTAAATGAATCTACTACTTGTGTTTAGTAGTACGTATATAAATTATAGAAATTAGTCCTTTATGACATTTCTCCTTGATAAATTCTTTAACAACTTTGAACATGTTTTGTTTTATTACGAAGAACCTGATTATCAACAACTATATCATATTACACTTATGCTGGTGATATATTTGAAAATTATAAAATTTTTAAGGGTTATTATAAAAATCCTAAATTTTACTTAATTTTACAATACTAATCAAAAAGTGTCACTAAAATATTTAAACTTTTAAATTATTACGAAAATAATTCAATGTTAAGTTTTTTATAAACCTGTTTTAATCCATTTTTATCATCGTGATAGGCTAATAGTTGCGATTGAGATTGCCTAACATTTTTATTTGGCATTCATATTGTTTATGAATAATTTCACACTTTGGCCACCTACAAACACTATAAGTACAGGTTGTTAGCCATCATATGCAAGCTGGAAAATGAGTGCACGAATGTCTAGGCAAGTAGAGTGTCAATCAAGCTCTAAGATAGTCAAACAAACGTCGAGGTTAAAAAGGAAATGCTTAGCCACAGTGCACATGCAACAACTGTTGTTTTTAAAAGAAATTACTACTGCAATAAAACAAAATGAAAGAAACAAGGATTCTGCATATTTTTAAAGAAACAGAAGACATATGCTCTTTTATTCTAAACACATTATCAATAAATTTTAGGATGCTAATTTATGGGCTAATAAATAACTAACTAAATCTAGAGGGTTATGCTACTAATATATTCTTGCTAACTAAAAACACTAAAAATCTCTAATTAACTAGCTAACTAATCAACTAATTTGAGAGTTTGTTACATTATTTTTCTCCAACAGATTTGGAATCATATCTCCTGCAATAATTTTTGAATCATATCTCCAAAACTCTCCCTTAATTTAAAATCATAGACTACTTACGCCTGATGATGTACTTCCCATCACCCTTTAATGGTTAGAGCACTTCTCAACAAAAAGCTTCTTTTTGGTGCACTTTTCACCAATATTAAAACAAATTTTCTTCTTCTTCAACAACATATGCCAAATTGACACTTTGTTCAGTCTTATTTTTGTAATTCCTTTATATATGTCCTGAAACATTGAGGCTTTCCCTTATGCCAACAATTGTCTTCATCATGACTAGGCTTCTAGCAAATACCATATTGAGATTGAGCCTGTCCTTTTGAAGATGAGGCCTTTGCTAGATAATCCCTCTCAACTACTCGTTGAGTTCCTTCTTTTCACAACATTCTTCTTTTTTCTTAAGCATGTAGAGCATTGATTAATTTAGGCAATGCAATTTGATTGATATCTCTTAAATCTTCTAGATATGAAATTTTTGCCTTAAATCTTTTGGGCAACTTGACAAACACTTTCTTTACGATCCTGTTGTCAAGTAGTTCTTCTCCCATCATTTTAATTTTATTTACCACCATCATTATCTTGTCAGAAAACTCTTCTAGAGTCTCATTTTCTTCCATCCTTAGAATCTCAAAATCTCTTTTGAGATTTAACATTGGCATCTGTGTTATTCTATTGTTACTATGATAGAGTTCTTTCAATGTTTCCTAAGCTTCCTTGGTTGTTTCACAACCTATAATTCTTGGGAAAATTGATTCAGAGACAACAATATGAACTTGAGATAATGCTCTTGGAGTTTTGATTTCTTCATCTTCATTAGCCCTAATTTGATTGAGTGTTGGGATATTTCCTAGAGGTGGTATTTGCCTTTCACCACCTACTGCCACAAGCCAATACCTCTTAAATGAGCTTTCGTTTTGATTGCTTAAACTTGATAATTATCACCATTAAAATTGGAGGTGAAAAAGCTGATGTATTGTTGGATATCATATCACTACTGTCTCTCGAAAACTCACAAGCCCTTAAAATCATAAAGAGCTCTGATACCAAATGTTGGTTTTAGAAGAAATTACTGTTGCAAAAAAATGAAAGAAACAAGGATTTTGCATATTTGTAAAGAAATAAAGGACAGATGCTTTTTTATTCAAAATAAAATATTAATACACGTTAGGATGCTAATTTATGGGCTAACAAATAACCAACTAAATCCAGAAAGTTATACTACTAACATATATTCTTGCTAACTAAAAAAGCTCGAAATTTCCAATTAACTAACTGATTTGAGAGTTTATTTTAGTATTTTCTCCAACAGATTTGGAATCATATCTCCTGCAATAGTTTTTAAACCATATCTCCAACAACAACCACTTACGCTAAACACCACCACTACATTGCTAAAAACCAACTACCTCACGATCTCAGAGGGATTGTTGAGCTTTATTGTTGATGAAAGAGGCTCGATGTTGATTGCCACAACCCTCAACATCCCAACTCCCAATGATTTCTCTGCTACCTGCATGTTTTATTTAAAAGTGATTAACTTCTGTTGATTGATTAAAGAAAAGAAAGAAGAGAAAGTGTCTAACAATATTAAAAGTGGTTTAAAGTCTTATATTAGAAACCAATAAGTCAAAATATTAACAAAATTACAAGGTAAAGAAATGGAAAATTTTGTGTGGGAATTTACAATAAGGGGAAGGAAACAATCAAAACAGAGAAACAAATGCAATGATGTTTTGTAATTGTACCGATGAGAAAGTGAGAACAGAAAAGATACGAGAGGAAAGTCTTACCGATATCGAGGCTGAAGAGGAGATACTTAGTCACGATGCACATGCAACAACTACTCATGCCAAACACCACCATCCCATTGCTAGAAACCAATTGGCTCACGATCTCACAAGGGTTTTTAAGCTTCATTACTGATGTAGTAGGCTCGATGTTGATTGCCATATCCCTCAACATCCTAACTTTTGATGATTTCTTTACCATCTGCATGCTTTATGTGAAAGTGATAAACTTTTGTTGAGTGATCAAAGAAAAGGAAGAAGATTACATGTCTAATAGTATTGAAAGAGGTTTAAAGTCTTATATTAGAAACCAATAAGTCAAAGTATTAACAAAATTAGGAGATAGGGAAATGAAATATTGTATGTGCAAATCTATAGTAAGGGGAAAGAAACAATCAAAAACAGTGACACAAATACAATGATATTTTGTAATTGTTCCTATGAGAATGTAAAATTGGAGAAGATAGGAGAGGAATAAAAGGGGAAGTAGAATAAGAAAGGAAATTAGGTTTTTGTGTTTAAAATTAATTAAATATTAAATCGTTAGTTAAAAAACACATAACAGATAAGTAGTATGTACAAAAAATTAATTATCCACGTCAGTGAAATTAACAAAAATTAACGTCAGCTTATTTTCGTAACAAATTAAAAGTTTAGATATTTTAGTCCTATTTTTTAAAGTTTGAGCTAGTACTGTAAAATTAAGTAAAAAGTGATATTCTTTTTATAATTAACCCATCTTTTAACTATCTTTAATTACATAGCTTCACCAATTATGTGAGTTACAGATCAAAATTTTGCTTTAACACTACTCTGACCACTATATTTTTTTTATTTCTGCCATAAAATCACCAAATTTCCTTTAATAAAGGCACAATAACTTGAAATGGATTTTCAAATAGTGATGCTTTTAACTCAATTTTGCAATTGTATATATTTCTACTTAAATATGTCCTTAATATCATATATGATGCTTTAAAGTATAAAGCAATTTTCCTAGTTAATGCCCAGGATAGCAGTGGGCCTGGCCGTGGTAATAAGTTAGCCTGACCTGAACTTTTTCTTTTTTTTAATGTAAAATTTGTTTTCTATTTTCTATTTTTTAAGACTTGTCCAAAGAATCTTTCGATAAAACAATTTCATTTTTTAAAAAAGTTCAAGCTTCAAGTTAGGCCAGACTCGGTTTGAAGCTTAAAAAGTTTTTTTAAAAAAGTTTAAACTCAGCCCCAAATATAACTAAATTGAACTGGGTTCATTTACTTTAGGTTAGTGTGAAATTATATGTGTTCTTTTTTGTTATTTGAAAATTAGTGAATGAACTGTCTATTCTAATAAATAATTATGTCAAACTTATATATGATAATAAAAAACCAATCACAATAATAGTTAAAGAGAATTGGGCAAGAAAAATAAAATTGATTTATAGTGGTTTAGTTAAATAACATTTGGCCTAAGTCTACTCTCCAAATTTTACTTGAGAATTCACTGTCTTCTTCTTTTAATAGGTGAAGAACAACCATTCATACATCTTCTTTGTCAAGAGTAAAAAGTAACCATTTTCAAATCTTGTTCAAGATCAAGATTAACCTTCATAATGTATATCTTAAGTAATTTCACTAATTCTAATAATTGCATAAACATACAACTCAAAACTAACAGTATCTGTGGTCGATCATTCTACATATTAATCTACTGTTTTGTTATATTCCATCATATTAGTTGATTAACGTGGTAACAAACTCGCGATATACTTTAGTAGCTATATTAAGGGATCCTGCTTCAACTTCAATAGTGCTAAGATACATTAACATAGGGCTTCTTTGTGTCCAAAAAAAACCATCAAATAGACCTACAATGTCTGATGTTATCTTAATGATAATCAACGAGCATGCACCTCTTAGTATACCTAAGCAGCCTGCTTTCTATACATGTGTGATGGTCAAAGATTCATCACCAAACATTCATTCTACAAATAATGTAACTCTTTTCATTGTTAAAGCTCGGTAATCTCTATAATGTATAACTATTTTATCATGTACACAACCACATTAATTTAATTCTTTCAAAAAGGAACAATTTGTACTTTTTGATCTACTTGTTTTGCACAATCTTAATTTCACTATAAGAGGGTTGCATTCTATTCACTTAAAGAAAATTAAAAGCTCTTATAAGTATTAGCAAAGTTAATAGAATTTTTTATTTTCTAATCATTAACTAAAAACTAAATATTTATAGCTGTAGAATCAATAAGATTTAGCTACATCAAGGTAGAAATCCTACTTCCATTTTTTGCTTCTGATACTCTCCTTTAAGTTGGTTTTAATATCATCCATTACCAGTTGCTGATTAGGTAGTTGAATTATTTCTTGTGTAAACAAATATGCTACTTGTGTTCAGCAATACGTATATAAATTATAGAAATCAATCATTTATGACGTTTCTCCTTGATAAATTCTTTAACAATTTTAAACATGTTTAGTTTTATTACGAAGAACCTAATTATCAGGAACTATATCACATTACACTTATGTTGGTGATATATTTGAAAATTATAAAATTTTTAAGGTTTATTATAAAAAATCATAAATTTTACTTAATTTTACTATACTAATTGAAAAGTGATGCTGAAATATTTGAACATTTAAATTGTTACGAAAATAATTCAGTGTTAAGTTTTTTGCAAACCCATTTTTATCCATTTTTATCATCATGATAGGCTAATAGTTGAGATTGAGCTTGATCAACATTTTTATTTGGTATCCATATTGTTTATGAATAATTTCACACTTTGGCCACCTACAAACACTATAGGTACAGGCTGCTAACCATCATATGCAAGCTGGAAAAGGAGTGCCCGAATGTCTGAACAAGTAGAATGGCAGTCAAGCTCCAAGATGGTTAAACAAATGTTGAGGTTAAAAAGGAGATGCTTAGCCACATTGTACATGCAACAACTATTGGTTTTAAAAGAAATTACTAATACAAAATGAAAGAAACAAGGATTCTGCATATTTTTAACGAAACAGAGGACATATGCTCTTTTATCTAAATACATTATCAATACACTTTAGGATGTTAATTTATGGGCTAACAAATAACTAACTAAATCCAGAAGGTTATGCTACTAACATATATTCTTGCTAACGAAAAACACTAAAAATCTCCAATTAACTAGCTAACTAATCAACTTATTTGAGAGTTTGTTACATTATTTTTCTCTAACAGATTTGGAATCATATCTCCTGCAACAATTTTTGAATTATTTGAGAGTTTGTTACAGTATTTTTCTCCAACAGATTTGGAATCATATCTCTTGCAACAATTTTTGAATCATATCTCCAACACTTTCCTTTAAATCAAAATCATAGACTACTTACACATGATGATGTACTTCCTGTCACCCTTTAATGGTTAGAGCACTTCTCAGCAAAAAGCTTCTTTTTTGGTGCACTTTTCACCAATATTAAAACAAATTTTCTTCTTCTTCATCAACATGTGCCAAATTGACACTTTCTTTAGTCTTATTAATAACTTGCATATTCATGCATATTTCAGTCCATACTTTGCGTACATTTGCATAGTTATTTGTCACATTTTGTATGCT
>JAOTAY010000005.1:11927737-11939013 GCA_025629805.1 Erythroxylum baracoense
ATCTTTGGACGAATTGCTATGGTTTTTGTGGGAAATGTATGTGTATGTGTTTGTAAACTTAGTGATAGATGTTGGATATTTCGGGTCCATTTTGAAGGTTTTGTCATAAACTTTGGTTGCGCCGAACTTTTCCCAAGAGACTTTCTGCTTGATCTTCGAAGGTTTTGCCGTGGCAAATCCCGACCTTGGCCGCGGCAAACTTTTCTAGACAGGTCTTCCGCTTAACCTTCAGTGTTTGCCGCAGTGAACTTTTCTAGAGAGGTTTTCCGCTTGACCTTTGAATGTCTCGCAGCGACGAAGTCAACAGTTAGCTGCGACGAACTTTTCCTGAGGGGTCTCTGTACCTAATACCCTCGTTAAGTAGCTTTGTATCAAAGAGCTAGTTGGACGCCGGAAACGAGGTCTAACACCAGTAGTGCCACCAAACCTCCCTGACTTATTGCAGGCACTTGACTTTCCTAAATGGTCAAGCTTAAACGCCAGCTATGATAGTGCCAATTCCACCCCCAGTATTAGCTGCTATACCCTCTCCACATCTACCAAGCATGCTGTCTAATATGATTAAAGAAGCAAGGTCCTTGGGGTGTCATTCATTTTCAGGTAGTACCGACCCCATTATAGCTAAGAACTGGTTGGCAAAGGTACTGGAAGTTGCTGATCTGATGCAATTGAAAAATGATGGTAGAAGAATGACATTTTGATGACAAAGATTATTTCAAACTTATCGAGGAGGATTAATTAAAGGGGACTAACATTAAACTATTATTATAATCATGGGGAGGTTTAAACTTACCCAAGACCAATAATATTAAGGGGATTATGATGTAAATAAAATTTGATGAATTTACTAATTTTAATAATTTTAGTGTAATTCCAATTCAAGAAAAAAATGGAGATAAATAAGGCCAGGAATAGACTCTTCACTATTCAAAATTTGCTAGCAAGCAAACCTGGTGATTGTAATATGGAAAATGAGGAGAAAATTACTCTTAAACACTACTTATAAGTGTTAGACAATCACAACTCCTTAATTCAACAGAGAGTAAGAGTTAACTTGATAAAAGAGGGGGACAAATGGACAAAACTTTTCTTTAATGCTCTTTTAGCTAAAGGAAATATCAATAGAATCTACACCATACAAACTGATTCTAGTGAAATGATCTATAGACAAGATGAAATCAAAAAGAGAATTACTGAATTTTTAAAAAAAACTTTTAGGATCTGGGAGGAATCCAAGTATATTTGTGGAAGATCTTAGGGAATTTGTCCCTATAAGGATATTTATGGAAGATACTAATAACTTATGATTAAACCAGTGAGTGATAGTGAAATAGAGGTAGTGGTATTCAAAATTAATAGGTTTAAGGCTCTTAGACTAGATGGACTTAATGGCAACTTTTATCATAAAACATGGACTAAGACTGATACTATAGAAGTAGTGTATGAATTTTTCAAAAAGAGTGTTAGGCTAAAAGAGATTAACAAAACATATTTATGCCTAATTCCCAAAGTTCCTTATCCTGTTTCCTTAAGTGAATTCAGACTAATATCTTGTACTAGATTCTTATACAAGATTATTGCTAAAGTGTTGGCTAATAGGCTAAAACCAGTCTTGACATCTATAATTAGTAATAACCAAGTAGCATTTTTTAGTACTAGACATATTAGAGACAATATTCTAATCATGGAGGAGCTTATGAAGGGATATGCTAGGAGAAACTCTCTACAGAATTGTGCTATCAAGGTGTATCTCTATAAAGCTTTTGATAGTGTCAACTGGAATTTCATATAATAGACACTTTAAGTTTTGAATTTTCCCCAAATGTTCATAGATTAGATCACAGCTTGCATCACCTCTCCACCTTTTGGAATTCTAATTACTAGAATCCTATTGAAAATTTTAAGGGTTTCCAATGGTCTCAGGTAAAGGGATCCCCTCTTACCCTACCTATTCCTAATTTGTGTGGAGGTCCTCACACTTTTATTGAACTACAATGTCTCCATTGCCTCAAATTTCAAGTATCACCTAAATGTAAGTTGGGTTTTCTAATAAACTTATATTTTGCAGATGATCTTATTTTGTTAAGCAAAGCTGAAACTTCCTCGGTATTCTTACTGATAAATACTTTACACAGATTTAAGAGTCTTTTGGTCTTGGAATTAATTTCCAAATTTTTTTTTTGTTCTGTTAGTCAGTGCTTCACACCTTTCAGATGTTATGGCTAATATAACTAGAATGTCTAAAACAAATCCCTCTATTACTATATCTGGGACTTCTAATCTCCACTAGAAGACTTATATATAGAGAGTGCTTTCCTCTTATAGAAAAATTCATAAAAATTGTGCTCATGGATTAATAGAGCTCTTTGATATGGTAGTAAAATTCAATTGTTGAAATTTGACATTTCCTTAATGCATACATATTGGTCCTCCCATATTTACTTATTAAAATGACTCATTAAAATTTTAGAAGGGATGATGAAGCAATTCTTATGGGAAAAAGTGGGAGGAGGAGAAGGAGTTCCTAAAGTGAGTTGGAAAGATACCTGTAAGTTAAAGGGAGAAGGAGGAATGAGATTAGAGACTATAAACAAAAGCAAAAAAATTTTAATAATGAAAAGGATATGATGAATCTTAAGTGAAAAGGAATCACTGTGATCAGATGGATCCACAACTACATTCTCAAAGGGAACAACCTTTGGGCCCCGCTTCAAAAAGTAACTTACTCCTAGTTACACTGAAATTGAGGAAGCTTATGGAAATACATGTAACTGATAAAATAGGGATATGAGTTCTTGCATCTCTATGGTTTGATAATTGGCGTGGTCCAGGAGCTCTCATCTATAATCAACAGGTAAGGGCTTCACTATCCATTTTTTCCATGAAAGACAAAGTGAAGGAGTTGATTGATAATGAAAAGTGGACTCTAATTCCATAGGCGATGAGAAACATTTTAGATACTCAAAATCCAAAATCTAATAATGATGACATTTATCTCTGGCATGATTTGCCTATGGTTACATTAACAAATAGGAGAACTAAGGAATTGATATGTGGCATAGGTACTAGAGTGGATTAGAGTAGAATGGTTTGAAGAAAAAGTCTAAAGCCTAGTGCTAGCTTATTGTTATGGTTAGCAATGTTGAATAGGCTTAGCACAATGGATAGATTAAACTTCCTATTTATACCTAAAGTATATGATCTATGCCAATCAGATGATGAAAATAGGGATCATTTATTTTTCAAATTCAATACCTCAAATCATATACTATAAAGGATCACAAGACTGTGTAGTATAAGATAGATTAGTTGACATTATCCAAGGGATTCAGCAGAAGCCAAGCTTCAAGGAAGACAAGGAAGTATACGTGATGGCAATAACAATCTATTTTCAAGAAATTTGGAAAGAAAAAAATTCCAAAAGATTTACAGGTAAGGAAAGAAGCTTATTTACTCTTATACAGTTAACAATAGCAAGCATAAGGGAGACCATCAATTAGCTTGCTAGAAAATGTAACAAAAAATTGGTGAACTCATGGAGAATTTGAAATCTTTTAGTCAGTTGAAACTTAATTCATTCTCTTAGTAATTTCAACTGAAATTTAATGCCTACCGAGTTTATGGTGTATTATGGTATGTTTGAAGAGGAACTCTCAAAGAGTGTCTTTTTTGTAACTAAATTTCTTTATCAATATAATTTAAATTTACTTTTCCAAAAAAGAAAAGAGAGAGAGAGAGAGAGAGCAAGTGATAGAATGATGTGCAGAAAGGCATAGTTGATTAATTATTAAAAAAGTTATTATATTTGTTTTGTAATAAATATTATGTTGGATTGTATCTTTATTTACATATGGTATATGAGAGATACAAATTGATGGAGTTGTGTGTTAGGTTGTGTTCAACTAAAAGCTGTATTATTTTTATTTTTATTTAAAATCCTTTTCAATTTTTAATAAAATTCATCTTAAAATAATATTTTATATTATTTAAAAATATAATATAAAATAAGTAAATAAATATATTTTAAGTAGAAAACAAAACAAAAAAATTAAAGAAAATATACGTATGTTTGACAATTATCAGATAGTACACAAATTATTGAACTCCAAAACTGGGGTGAAAGACTCAGTGGCATTATTTCCAGACATATAGATCCCGTTTTGTAGTAGTGGTGAAAGGGTGAGCAGAATTTTTGTCCTCTCTGAAACTTTCCAAAGAGAATATATCCAGATTGCCATTATTCCAGTAGGTATAGTAAACTTCTGGCACATGCGCTACCTTCTTGTAGTCACCATCTTCTTCATCTGGGTGCAGGGTCATGATCAATTCCTTGGGCATATCAATAAATTCCAACACCTTCAAATCAGTCAAGTGCTCAATGCCCAATGGTACCCTCTGCAATGATTTGCAACTCTGAAAAATAAGTTTCTCAAGAGAAGGCATCGCTCCCTGCTCGATGATTACGTTTACGAGTGCCTCCACTTTGTTTAGACCCATAAACTTGAGCCTTTGAAATCCGTTAGCTTGGAAAAGAAGCTCCTCTCCTTCATAAAACTGTATGAATTCAAGGTGGACTAGATTTGGCAAGTACTGTAGATATGCCAGAGGATCATCACTTAGCCTACTTCTTTTCAACAGTAACTTGGCCAAGTTATTGAGTGAAGATATCCACTCTGGAAACTCAATCAAGCGTCCGGTCAGGTACAGCCGTTGAAGAAATGGAGGAGGAGTAGACAAGTAATGTATTTCGATGACCTCGGTCTCCTGTACAGAATTAATGGACAATGCGCGAAGATTTGTCAGCATTTCAATGGAAGAACACAATAGCTTTCCATCTTCTTTCCTTAGGTTCACAACACCAAGCCTCTTCAAACCATTCAATCTTCCCACCTGCGTCACAAGATTGTGATCCGACTCCAAAAAGCAAAGCTTTTGCAGATAGTTTAAATTTCCAATTTGAGCCGGTGCCTTGAAACCACATTTCCCCTGAGTGTGGTTATCAGAGTTCACTTCATGTCGATATACCAGCAGGTGACGAAGTTTCTTAAGCTTCAAAATATCAACAGGCAATTCAGAAACTAGAGAATGCTTTAGATCCAAGCTTTCTAGGTTCTGTAGCTCACCAATACTGCTTGGAACAGAATCCACTTTGGTATTCCTCAGATTAAGATATTTTAGAAGGATAAGTTTGACTACTTGCGGTGGAAATTTCCTCAGAGGTGCTCCTTCCAAATCTAACACGTTAAGCAGTTTTAAACCACCGAAATACCTAGTGAATGAAGGCGGAGACTCCATTGATGAAGAATCTACCCCCCAGAACATGAGAAGTGAACGGAGTCCAGAAGACATGCGCCATTCTGTGCTTCCTGTGGCATTATGTACCGATAGACGGCGGATCTTTTCGGGGCATATCATGCTTTCTTCTTTGGAAATTGCAACAAAGTCTTCATCTCTCGATCTTGATAGGATAATCTCTCTCAGAAGATCATGGATGCGGCATGTTTTGACCCGTCCATAGCTGGTTGCCTCCACTATTTGGACCAAGTTTCTTTTTATGAGCTCATTCAGGTAGTCTTCTGCAACTTCCTCTAATGTCATTCCTTCTTTGTCCTTCACGAACCCTTCTGCTATCCACAATCGGACAAGCCTCATGTGTTTTATGAGAGTACCCTCTGGAAAGATGCTAAAGTACAACAAACAAGATTTTAAATAGTAAGGCAAATGACTATAACTGAGGGAGAGAATTTTCCTTGTGTTCCTCAATTTGTCATTGTCTTCCAGTTCAGCACCGAGGCTAAGAGAAATCATTTTCCATTCGTCAATCCTCATCTTGTCCTTCGTTGCCAGAACACCACTGATAGCTACAATTGCAAGTGGCAGCCCCTCGCATCTTTTCAGAATACTTTCTGAAACTTCTTTTAAATGCAACGGACAAGAATCTTCCTGAAATATTTTTCTGCAGAGAAGAGTCTGAGAATCTTCCAAGGACAAAGGTTTCATATGGAAGACATTGGAGGAATCAACGCAAGAGGAATTAGCAACTTCTGCATCCCTTGTTGTGAGCAGAACTCGGCTGCCATGGTTGTTACTTGGCAATGCAAGTTTGACAGCATCCCAAGCTGCAATCTGCCACACATCATCTAGAATGATCAAGTACCTCTTACTCTGGAGGAATTTCTTGATTCTTTGTCTTAGTTTGTCATTGTTCATGTTCTCCACTTCTTCAGGGACTGGCTTCTTCAGTGCCCGGAAGAGTTGATGGATCATGTCTTTTAGGAGATCCTCCATCTTGAAAGATTGAGAAACAGTAATCCAAGCACGGAATTTGAAGTTCTTTTTCACCTCTGCATCATCATAGACTTTTTTCACCAAGGTGGACTTCCCTAACCCACCCATTCCAACCACCGAGAAGATGTTGCGCTCAGCCTTTTCTGCAAGTAGAGATCCAATCAGTTGGCTTTTGGGCACATCGATACCCACAAGATCAGCTTCCTCAAGCAGAAGAGCATCGCCTTGACATTCTAGCCGCGGCAATCTGGTGGAGTTCAGGCCTTGCTCAATTATGTTATTCTTGATTAAGTATCTCCTATGTGCTTCTGAGATACTGATTACTCTGGCTTTTATGCTTTGCAGCCTCGTAGTTATTTGATGCTTAGCTGTAAGTTTCTTGACAGAGAAGTAAAGTTTCCTAGCAGAACCATAAAATCCATGCCTATGATCATTTGCAAGACGCAACCTGAAATTATCAAGAGCGTCTTCCATATCATAAGCAACGTCTCTGACTTTCTTGACAAGCACTTTGAGTATAGGGTCACTCTCTTCCATAGCATCTGCAACTCTTAGAAAGGCCTTCATGAACTCCAATTCATCGCTGATATACTCAGCCTCTGCCCGGACACCCCCCAAAAGCCTTTCCTCCTCCTGAAGAAACTCAGCAAGCTTAGTAAGTAGAAAGCTTACTAAAGCTTCTGCCATTCGTTTACCATTCAAGTATGACAAACTAACCTCGAAAAGAACAAACAGCTTTGTGGGGTCTTTAGGATTTGATCAAATATGGTTTGATAAGTACGAAATAGTTTGGTTCTTGAAGAATATCTTGTCAGTGATTTTGAAGGATTGGTTGAGCTTAAATATATAGTTTGTCAACCTGCTTTATTTGTTGAGAGTTGGAGGTTAAATTTCCTCGACAAATTCCGTAACTTTAGACTATTGAATTGTTCGTTTCCGTAAGGAAATTGGCTTTGAGGTCTCTGACAAGTTGCATTTTATTTAATGAATATATATATATATATTTTTTTTTTTTTCTTACCTTAAATTTTTCATGTAAGAATGATCAAAATAAAATGATATTTGTGGGATCAATTTGTCTTTCAGCGAATGCATTTTTATAATTTCTTTAGCTTCCATGGAAATTCCCCTTCGCACAGGTGTCTTTGGAAACTATAAGAATCAGCTATCTACCGTTTTTGGCCGATGCTATGAACAGAAGTCAACATGATTACTTAACAGAAGGCAAAACATGAACCGAAAGCTGTATGTGTTAGCAGCTATTAACTGAGTCTAAGAATTAGTTACTCCTCGGAAACAATGTCAGGTATCATCCTGTTGCCAACTTGTACAGTAAAGTAGCAAGTACCTGAAATTATCTTCCCAACAGATCCTGATCAGTTCATGGCCATATCATTCAGGAAGGACAGATATCATCGATCTATCTTACAATTTATTCTTCTGTGACTGGTGGCGAGTCTGCCGGCTTATAAAATATTACGATGAAAGAAATTCTTGAAGTATAGGGACGTTAGACCTCTGGCAGCCCATTCTTGACTTGAGAATTCCTACCATGCTTCATAGCAATTTCAGCGAAAGTGTTTTTAAGTGCAAGCTAACGTCATGCTCGTTGGGCTTGATTTATTGATCCTTTTTTTGTGTGCATAAGTCGAAATCTCTAGTGATTTTGTCATGTACCAGAAAAGTTCACAACCAACTTCTCGATCATCTTCAAGTAGCCTGCTCCGAACATTTGAAGTATGTTCCAGGTTAAGATACTAATGAATCTCGTGGCTCAAATCAGGACATAGTTTTTAAATCATTGGATCAGCAATCCTGTATTTGAAGTTTTGGCTTGTCACTGTAAAAACTTAGAGTTGCTAATCACTAACTACAATTTTTGGTTGAGTGATAAGGGGGGTGATCCTAACAATATACTGGTTGAGAAGTCAAAAAGTTGATGAACGAGATTGATTTCCAAAAATCGATATCTCAAACTGCCGTGGACATTCTTGTATCCACAATCAACTGTCAACCCAACATCAAGATGTCCAATTAAGTGCGTGGATAACAGTGGTAAATTGTTAGGAAATTCGTAAACTCTCGTCTTTCGTTTCTTTCTTCCGAATTCTTCTTCTTCACGTCTTTCACTTATACTGAGAAGGGACCACCATTAAAGTACAGATGGTAAAGGATAGTGACCAAAATTCTAAATTATGAATGCAGTTTGGAAAGTCATGGCATTTTCTTGCAATTATGTTTTATATTATTCATAATTACATCTGTCTTGAGCTGTAAACAGGTAGGAAAATCGGATTTGCATAACTACCTGAAAACTTTTTTTAAAGAGAAGAGAGTAACTTGTCAAGAAGATCAGATGGAAAGCCCTGGGACTAGTCAAAAGCTATCCTTCTCCGGAAGTCACCGAAACCAACTGCAGAGGTTAGTGAGAGGACAAACTAAGAGAGGGATAGCATCATTTCATTGCTCGTTCGGTGCGTAGTTAACTCTTCGTAACATTTTCAAATTCAGGCATGAAATGGCTAGCTTGAATTCTTTTGCCACACAACATGTTCCAAGAAAAAAATGTTCCAAGACTTTGAGAAGTACGTCACCTCGGTAACAATTTCGAGTCTTCAATTCCATGTAATTAAATAATGTTTTCTGATCCGAATTTTCTAAAAGAATGATACCTTTTCTGTCAGCCCGTTTTCTAAAATTAAATTTAAAACAATATTATTTTACTTCTAATTTAAAAATAGTTTCTCTATTAGTCAGTTATAACGCTGCATATTACTAGCCCTCTTCAGATCTTCTGTCTTAGTAAAATTTTTACTGAGCGTTGTTATTATTGTTGTATTATTTTATTATCGAATAATAATTAAATTTGAACTTATTAGTCTTACATTAAGTCGAAATTTTCACCATTTATTAGTAATAATGAGACCGATTTTGAATTTAAATAAAACATTTATTTGCATATAGTTAAATATACCATAGTTTGGTAAATTGTAGAACATGATGTAATGTTTGTTTTTTTTTTCTCTTTCTATTGGGTGGTTGAGAGTTATATTATGATCCTATCTTTGCTATTAAGACTTGAATGGGCTAGATTATGAATACATTTTCATACAAGGTTTTGGAAGGGGTTTGGAAGTTTGTAAGAACCATAAGGTATGCTGGCGAGGTCTAAACTCCAATATCCTTTCTTAACAAGTAAGACATTTTATTTTTATCATTATTATTTAAGATATATTTCAAGAACAACATTCTGAGTATTTTCATACTCAAATCTTCCCAATATTTTACACCCCACCAAAAAGATGTCAAACTTAATCATCGTATGTTTAGGCTAAATTAAGAAAAGAAAATCAAATAAAATATTTTTTGTTTCACAGGCTCTAGTTTTTTATTTGCCATTTGTGTTAATCATCATTTGTTAGGCAAAATGTCTAATTTATTCCTTAATAGTTGACAAAAAGTTTAAGAAGACCCCGTCAAAAATAGAACAATTCATCCTAAAAGGGCTCTCTCCATCATTCCTTTGTCAAATACATATTACATCCCCATTATGTTGATCCACGTGGTATGCTAGATAATTTTAGATGCCAACATGACAGCTGATGTGTAATAAAGATATTTAAGATTTTTAATTGAATTAACTTATTAATTATTTTAAAAATAAAACTTAAAAGATTATTAATTATTTTAAAAATAAAATCAAAAAACTTATTTTCCCTCTATTTTCCCTTAACTAACCTTAACTATCATCAACTCCCCAATTTGCATCAAATCTTTAATTTCCAATCACAATTGTTTCTTCGTTATTTATCTGTGGTCTTCGATCGTGTCTTCGTGTTTTTTCCCCTATCTTCATGAAATTTCTTTATTCCTCTTGCTTCTTCCTCTCTCTTTGTTAATTTTTAGTAATTTTCTAGCATATTTGACCCCGGTTGTGGCTTGTAGGATTTGGATTATTATATCTCACATCAACTTTTATTTATTTGGTATTTGATATTCCTCGCCATGAATAAAGAATATATTTTTATGTTTATAGGGCCCAAAGGTTTGTTTATAGAAGTAGAGACAGTAGAACAAGGTGTTTTCCTTTGTGATCCCTCGTGTTTTAGAGTACAAAATTAAAGTAGTCCAACATATACATGTGTATTCTCAAAGTATTTTAAACCACATTTGATTGGGTGTATTTAAGATTTATCAAGAATTAAGCTTGTTTAAGTTGATGGTTCATTTACATGTTGACAATATATGACTAGGAAGCTCTTAATTTTGCTGGAGTTCAAAAGATAGGCACGGTAGTTAAGGTTATAAAGATCTATTCAAAAGATAAGAAAGTATCGAGAGGATGATATTTTCATTTTTATGTGTATGTATATTATATTCATTATTATTTTATAAATTGAAGTTTGTGTTAATATGACCAAATCAAATTTTAAGCAATGTTATAGGTGGCAGTCTACTTATACATGTAGTCAAGTACCAAACTAGATTTCATTGTTTTTTATAGTTTGTGGCTATTAACTAGTATTGACCAATGAGTGTTGTAAATGGACAACTTTTCATAGTTAATTCTTATCAACCTATTTTTTGTCTAATTTACTTCGCTAGTGTTGATAACTTTTATGTCCCTAGGTATAAACAAGATGTCCATTTAATTATCATTCAGTATTTAAAAGAAATGTCACAAATGATGTCCACTTGTTAGAGTATTAGTTTCTATAGTTTAGTCTCATATATAACTTTTATAGTTTGACCTACCTAGCTAACTCAACTATCAACCTTCTTTTACTATTCAATAGTCTTTTAATTCTTACAAACAAGAAATTATTTATATCTCATCTATGTTTATTTTCAACTAACAATTTACTTGGAGTAATATAACACATAATCTAGTACAAAACTGTATTTCATTGCGTTATATTGTTTTATGGCTATTAGGTAGTATTGAACGTTTGAAAGTATCCATAAAATTTCTCAAATTAGAAGATTAG
>JAOTAY010000005.1:11951654-11963458 GCA_025629805.1 Erythroxylum baracoense
AAACATGTTTAAATCAAAGAGTATGTCAAGCAAATAAAAGATTGACCCTCTCAAATTAACCATTAAGTATGCTTAAACCAATATATGTATGGTATTGCATTAATAACATATATATGCTCTAAATAAAAAGTAGTTAATATCTTAGCATGTAACTCATACAATGTATGCAAAAATAACCTTGAAAAGGGATTAATATAAGTTATAAGATTTTAACTTACATTGTGTGAGACCCTAGAGATTAAATGAGCCTTATAAGGTTCTTAAGAATCAAATATAAGGTTCGGTGCTTTAGAATATTGCCAAAAGATCACGTGTGATACGATTTTAAGGGACAACTTTAGGAAAACAAATTACATTCAATTTAAGAAAATTTCGAACAAAGGAAGGTCATACTGTTTGGTGACTCGCATAAGAAAAAGTGTATATTCAAAGGTGGTTATAGACTCTTAATAAAAGAGTTGAATATGTTTGTGGCATAATGAAGTAAATGAAATCAAAGAAGATTAAAATACAAGAAATGACTTAAGATATTGAATACTAAATCTACTCAATTAATTTATTAATCAAGATGCTATATATTCTTAAGAGATATGTGACAATGAATCCTTATCGAATGTTGATCATATAGGTTATTAGACAAGTATGAGAACTTAAAAAGTTTTAATTGATTAAATTCATCACATGTGAGTGGGAGATGATAGAAATAAGACGCACATTATATATTTAGGTTATGTCGTTTGACTTCTAAGTAATAAGAGTAGTTAGAAATTTAAAGTTCAATATAAAATATATTCTTTAAAATTCTATAAGATTAGAATAATCATCTTGAAGATAAAAAGTATTTAGAACTCAGATAAGTTTTATTCTCTGCAAAACAACTATTCTCGTGAAAATAAGAAGTTAACCACTAAGCATTAGTTTCAATAATAAATACGATAAGTCAATCATGTTATTTATGTTTAATTTTCTTACTTAATTTGTGCCACAATTATTTACACAAACAAATTTTTTGGAAATTGTAGGTTAAAATTTTTTAGGAATAAGCAATAAAAAAAGGAAACTTATCAAAAAATTGAGAAATATTATAAATGATATATGCAATAGAAACAAAGAAATACTTACGGATGTAATGATAGTATAGCAACTGACTAAGGGTGTAATGGTTAAAATTATGTCCAAGGGAAATGAATTTTATCTTATAATCAATATCAAGTTATACATTTATGTAAGATAACTATTTAAGAGCAATATGTGCTTTTGTTAATTAAGAGCTTCCTTTTCTCCTTCGTAATTAGTTGTATAATATTAATTTAAGGTAATATAAGATATTAGTCTCTCATATATATACGGAATAGTTAGAATACTACCGATCCTCGTGGCTTAATATAGCTAAGCCCTTGGGAAAGCTATTAAGTGCTCTGAAAGATGTGGAAAATATTCCGCCTTTCAGTCAATGTGTTGAACTTTTGGATCAGTAGTCGTTCCATTTCATTGTAAAATGTAAATGTTGAAGCTATTGATTTTGTTGAGTGGCAAACAAGCAAGGGGTTTGACCCTAACAATATAGTAAGTTGACTGAATATCAGCTGCAAATTTTGGTTGAATGGTAAGGAGTTGGGTTGACAAGTCAAAAGTCGATTTCCTAAATTTTTATGTCAATCTAATGACTACTCTTGCATCGTCTCACTGTCGAGCCAACATCAAGATGTCCATTCCATTCGTAATAATTTGTTGGGAAATGGTTAACTTAAAACACAAGAAAGAGTGCCGACTATATATATATATATACATAGAACAGTGTTTAAGGTCTTTTTACCACGCGCGCAAATCACCCCTTGAATGTAAAGCTGAACTTGTGGGCTATCCTCTTTATGTTATATTAATATGGCATCACTTGGACTGGGAAATTAAGACCACCATTAAAGTTCAAATGAGAAAAGACAGCGACCACTCGGCAGTATTTGCTACTGTGTAATTCAGCTTTCTTTCTGGAGAATTATAATTTCAGACACACAAGTCGTCCCTTGTAAACTTAAATAATGGAACCATGGAAGAAAAAATCAATTTGAACTGTCACAAGGCATTGGTTTTGTCTTTGGGTACCTGTCAGTAGTGTAAACATGTAGCAAAACCGCATTTTCATATTTACCTGCTCACTTTTTTAAAAGAAAAGACGGTGACTTGTCAAAAGGATCGAAGAACATGGAAATCCCTCGACTAAACAAAAGAAAAAGGAACAGAAAAATCTTAAAAGAACAAGACAAGTACACTGGTAATTAGAGACCAAACTGAATATCTTATTGACGCGTGATAAAATTACAAGCAGACGAGCTTTCACAAACTCAAGAGATATCTAACTTCTAGAAAATTTACTTGAGACTAATTATATCCTAAGAAAATGAAAACAGAAAGTGACTAATGACATCAAAAGTAAACCAGTAAGTCGCACTAATTTTTGCAATTACCCCATATTGTAGTTGTTAATATGTGTGTTCAGATAATATGGAAAGAACGCAATGCAAGGCGGATTGAACTCAAGTCCAAACGAATAGATATTCTTATCTTTAAAACCTTGACAACAACAAAGAGCTCGATTTATAAACTAACTACTCAACACCTTCTTTAGTTGTTACTATTGTTTTCTCTCTATGTTTTGAGTAGTTAAAAACCTTTCACCACTCTTGTTTCGAAGGGTATTCCCTAGATCCTCTTGTAAGATTTAACTTTCATTTTTTATTAATGCATTTTCTTCTTTCCTTTTTCAAAAAAAAGTTGCACTAATTTTCAATACATCTCCTTAATGCATACTTACGATCAATTACTCCAAAAGTAGCTCTTAAATTTTTAAATTTAAGTTTAGTTGATGCCTTTGTAAAATATCTACAACTTAATTCTTTGGAAAGATTTCAATGTAACTTAATTTTTTATTAAATACCTTCTCACGTATGTAATAATGACGAAGTTCAATATATTTTGTTCTCCTGTGAAAGATTGGATTTAATGCAGGTTTAATAATACTTTCATTGTCACCTTTAATTTGTATAGCATAACCAATTTTACACATGTCTTCTATCAACCTCATCAACCACATATATTCTTTTGCAATTGTGGTTATTGGCACATATTTAGCTTCAATACTAGATTAAACAGTTATAGATTGTTCTTGCTATACTATGAAATTACCGTTGAACTAGAATTGAAACAATAACTTAAAGTTAAATGTCTATCGTTTGCATTCCTTGTCTAATCTATATCAGTAAAATCATTTAATAACAAAATTTTCCCTTCTTTATGTCACTATTAAGAGAGACTTTTACATATAAATTTTTAGAGATTATTGATAAGAAGTATAATATCATATTTTTCCCCACTAATCCTTAGTCTTTTATGTTTATTACTGGCCTAAAAGTACTCATCATGTGTATATTTCGATTTAGGTGTGTTATGGAAGGAAAAGAAGCAAAAGGAGATAATTTCACGAATCTTGACAATTTTGACATATTATTGTATTTGGGCCATAACTTTCAAATACAAACTCCAATTGAGATGATTCAAGAGGCGTTAGAAAGCCCACGAAGAGAGCTACAACTTTTATGTTTTAAGTTTTTAGTGACAAGAGGTCAGAAATCAGCCCATAAGTGAACATTGCTGTAGTGATCCAACCAAGATCGGCAAGATTACTACACAATAATCAAGGAGATAATTAAGGAAGCTTCCTAAGCCAACTTGGAATTGAAATATCAGCTGAAAGGCCACTTCCGTCAGCCAAGAAGACTATTATTTGGATTATTATTATTTTCCTTAATTGGGTATTTTGTTGTGGAGAGAATATTTGGCATAGCTTTAGGAGATTTTCTAGGTTTTTATCTACTAGTTTTTTATTACGTGAAAAACGAGGGAAAGACATCCAGAAAAAAAAAAAAAGGCACACAACACCTATCTCTCTCTCCTCTCTTCACACCTTAGAGCTTCTTCTATGGCCCTGCATGGCTAATCTCATTCTTGGACAAAGGAATTGAAACCTCGGAACATCAAAACTGTGAGATCTAAATGAGTTTATTGTTTTAATTTCGACTTTGAGTTCTATTGTTCTTTCATGCTTATTATCATAATTATCATTCATGATTGCTAGGAGGCCTACTAATTAATTATATTTGATAATCTACTGCTAATCAAGTAGCAACTAGGATTTAGTAATTTTGCTGATGTTGTTATTAAATCTTAGAAAGAATAATAGGCTAAGTCTCTCTTAATCGCTGATGGTTAAAGGAACTTTGATTTATTGATCTTTTTATTGCTTAATATTGTTGTTACATTATATCTTTTGTGTTGGGCTTAGATTGTCTAATAATTAGGGTTAATTGGTTCGCTAATGTTCTTTGTTAACCACATATGAGGAAAGATATGAAATACTTGTTTCCCTAATAAATACTCAAAGTGGAATTAATTATCAATATATCAAGGATCAATCGTTAGTTGCGACGGTGGATAACTCCTTTGGCCAAGCTAGTTATTATTGATTGTCTTTAAGCTTAGTCTTATTAGCTTTATTAGCGTTTTATTTTATTTGCGACAACAAAACCCCCAATCAATCTTAGTGATAATTTACACACACTTTTAGTTGCCTTTCTCTGTGGATCAGTCCTTGTTCCCACTACTACAAGTTTAATTTCTAGGAGTAAGGTTTATTTTTGATAGCCTTCGACAATCTCATCAAATTTTGGCGCCATTGTTGGGGAAAGATTTTAATTGATTTTGTGTGTTTTTGCTGTGACCTACTACTGAAAAAATTGTTTATTCATACTTTTTAATTAAACAAAATAAAAATAAAATTTTAATTTTAATTATCGTCATAATTTTTTTCGGTCTTGCAAAAGTTTTAATCTATTTCTAGCTTGAAAATACCTTTTTCTACATGTAACAGACGTTTTGGAAAAAACTAATTGATCCTTTGGATCATAAGCCCTGGTGATTTTAAGCCAAATTCGATTAGTTTCTAGGAGTTTTCGGTAGTTTTTAGTCTCTTACGCATTTTTCAAATTTTAATTTTAATTTTTTTGTGTTTAGTTGTTCTTGATTTTGTTTTGCCACTTAGTTTATGCATAATACTCATTCATCTAATTGTGGTTTATATTTCGATCTGGAGATTGAGAAAACCACAAAGAGATTAAGGAAAGCAAGTAGAAGAAGGAGACACGAGATCGATCTTATTGGACTTGATTTGTTATTTGTAAGTGATTCAGATTTGGAAGAACAAGGAGACATGGCTCAAACTTTGAAGGAGCTTGTTCTTCCTAATTTGGACCAACAACCCTTATGCATCCCTTTTCCTACAATAAATAATGATGTTTCATTTGAGTTGAAGTTTGGACTAATAACCTTTTTTGTTTCATTTTGAGAATTGCGAGTTTGAAATGTCTAACTACTTGTAAGGATCGTAATTTTGATCTTGTGTTGGAATATTGTTACTATTAACGCGTGATCCACAAACATTTTCATCGCTGGGGTGAATTCGGCGGGTGTTGACAGCTGTAGTGGAAATTTTGTATTTTAAAAAATAATTATTAAAATTTTTATTTAAAAACATAATTATTAAATTTAAAAAATCATTAAATTAAAATGATTTTTGAAAAATAGAAAAAATAATATCACTATCTGCGACATTTTTGTATAAACGTCACAAAAAGCAATCCGCGATGTCTTAAAAACATCGTGGAAAATTTTCCTCTACGTTTCCAAAAACGTCGCAGAACGTGATTTTTCGCAACATTTACTAAAACGTCGCAGAATGTGACTATCTATAACGTTTCAAAAAATATCGCGAAAAGTTCAATCTTTTAGTAACCTTTTTAAAAACGTCGCGGAATGTCCGTATTTTTTGTGACGTTTTATGGGAAACGTCGCAGAATCCTTTTGCCTACACCACATTCTACGACATTTTTTTGTGACGTTTTTTAAAACGTCGCAAATTGTATTATGCGAAGTTTTTAAAGATTTTGTGACGTTTTTTAAACGTCACAAATTGTGTTGTTTTCTTGTAGTGTTTCCTCACAAGGATGATGAGAATGTTCCCGAAAAAGATGACAAACTAAAAGAACATAAGTTTCCTCCATTGTCTGATTATAAATTTATTGTGCCTTTTCCATGAGGTTTGAATAAATCTAAGAAAGAGGAGGATGAAAAAGAATTCCTTGAGACTTTTCGTAAGTGTGAAGTAAATATTCCTTTACTTGATGCTATTAAACAAATACCTCGTTATGCTAAATTCCTCAAAGAATTGTGTACACGTAAGAGGAGACAAATGCTTAAGGGAGTTGAAAAGATTAGAATGAGAGAGAACATTTCTGCTGCGATTCAAAGAAAGCTTCCTACTAAATACAAAGACCCAGGTACTTTCATTATCCGTTGTACAATTCGTGGTATTAGATTTGAAAAGGCCATGTTAGACTTAGGAGCTTCATTTAATATCATGCCATATTTTAGTTATGCTTCTTTGAAACTTGGTCCTTTATATAAAATTGGTGCTGTAATTCAATTAGTAGACAGATCTAATGCCTATCTTAAAGGTGTAGTTGAGGATGTTCTTATGTAAGTCAGTAATTTCGTTTTTCTTGCTTATTTTTATATTCTTGATATAGAAAATAATGATCAAAATACTCCTATTTTGTTAGGAAGACCATTCTTAAAGACATCCAAAACTAAAATTGATGTGCATTATGGTACCCTCTCTATGGTATTTGATGATGAAGTTGTTAAATTTAATATTCATGATGACGTGAAATTTCCTAACGAAGATGATTTTGTTTGTACTATTGATGTAATTGACTCTTTGGCACAAAGGGATTTTGATCTTAATGGAAAGGATGCTTTGGAAGTAGCCATTAGTGAAGATGTTAATGAAGAGGATTTTAATGAATTTCCATTTACTAATAGGCTACAAGAGAACATTTTAGCGCTCAATGAAAATCATGAGGAACAAATGCAAGGTAATGTTTCCTATATTGATTTACCTCTTTTTGTCGAGAGACTTTTACCTTCTATGAAATAGGCACCAACTCCATAATTAAACCCTTCCTGAGCATTTAAAATATGTATTCCTTGGAGAAGGAGGAACGTTGCCATTCATCATCTCAAGCATGCTTAGCATACAACAAGAATATAAATTGGTGCAAGTTCTTAAGGAGCATAAGACAGCTATTAGATGGATAATTACCGACATTAAGGGAATTAGCCCGTCTATAAGCATGCATAGAATTTTATTAGAAGAAGGAGCAAAACCTTCTCGACAACCCCAAAGGAGATTAAATCCACTTATGTTGGATGTGGTTAAAAAAGAAATACTTAAATTGCTTAAGGTTGGAATTATTTACCCTATTTCTAATAGTGATTGGATTAGCCCCATCTAATTAGTGCCAAAAAGATCAAAATAACTATTGAGAAAAATAAGGATAATGAATTGATCCCTACTCACGTATAGAATGGTTGGATAGTTTATATTAATTATAGAAAATTAAATTCAGTAACTAAAAATGATCATTTTCCATTACCATTTATGGACCAGATGCTAACAGGTCGTGCTTACTATTGTTTTCTTAATAGTTATTCAGGTTATTTTCAAATTGCAATTGCACCAGAAGATTAAGAAAAGACTACTTTTATATGCCCATTCAGAATATTTGCTTATCAGCGCATGCCTTTTGGACTTTGCAATGCCCCTGTCACTTTTCAAAGGTGTATGTTTAGCATATTTTCATATTATATTGAAAACATCATTGAAGTTTTTATGGATGATTCTATCGTTGACAGAGATTCCTTTGATAACTATTTACATGACCTTACATTAGTCTTTAAGGGATGTATTGAAACTAACCTTGTTTTAAATTCTGAAAAATGTCATTTTAGGTGGAAAAAAGAATAGTTTTGGTTCATGTTGTCTCCTCTAAGGGAATTGAGGTTGATACAATTAAAATTGAAATTATCCAATATGTTCGTTCTTTTCTTGGACATGCAGCATTTTACAGGAGATTTATAAAGGATTTCTCAAAAATCGTCATACCTTTACGCAAAGTGTTGCAAAAGGATGTAGCTTTTGAGTTCAATGCAGCATGTAAGAGAGCTTTTGATCAGTTGAAAACATTATTGACTACCGCACCAATTATGCAACCACCCAACTAGAACGTTCCCTTTGAGATAATGTGCAACGCAAGTGATTATGTTGTTGGCGTCGTGCTAGGACAAATAATTAGGACAGCATCACATGCCATTTATTATGCTTCTAGAACTCTAGATGATGATGCTCAACGCAACTACTCCTCCATTGAAAAAGAACGTTTGGCTGTTGTTTTTTCTTTAGAAAATTTCAATCTTATTTGCTTGGTTCTAAAGTAATTATTTATTCTATTCATGCAACTCTTCGTTATTTATTGACGAAGCAGGAGGCAAAATTAAGAATGATAAGGTGGATACTTCTCTTGAGTGAATTCGACGAGAGATAAAGGACAAGAAAACAAAGGAGAATCAAGTTATTGATCACCTTAGTCATTTGACTACGGAAGAAGATAAGTTTCCTTTAAATGATAATTTTCCTAATGAACAATTATTTGCAATTAATGAAATAAAACCTTAGTATGATGATATAGTTAATTATTTAGTTGCCAAGATTTTTCCTAATAATGTGCCTAAATCAAAAAGAGATAAGATTAAAAGTGATGCTAAATATTATGTGTGGAATGATCCTTATTTGTGGAAACATTGTGCTAACCAAATAGTTAGACGATGTGCCTATGTATGTGGTGGTCACTTTGGAGCTAAAAGAACAACTAGAAAGGCCTTAGAATGTGGTTTCTACTGGCCATATTTTAAGATTCATGTCTTTTGTAAATCATTTGATAATTTTCAAAGAACAGGACGTATATCCCAAAGAAATGGATGCCACAAATTCCTATACTACTGTGCAAAATTTTTTATGTTTGAGACATTGACTTTATGGGACCGTTCCCTGCATCATTTGCTAATGTTTACATATTGTTAGCTGTTGATTATGTTTTGAAATTGGTGGAAGCTAAAGCCACCTCCAAAGGTGATATGTCTAAAGCATATATACTTTTTTCTTGGTAACTTTATGTAGATTCTGTGCAGGTCATAAGACTGGGTATCCATACAGGGACTAGTTATCACTTATTAAATAGCAGACCATAAGTTTCAATCGATCATTCATAACACATCCTATTTTCGCAGTGAAATGGGTATAGCCCGAAGTGGAATAGCTTTCTTCAAGGTGATGCCAAATTGTTCTTCCATATCCAAGTTTTCAGGGGACATACCATCAACGAGTTCCCAATCAAACGAATGAATCATTGAACCAACCATCAAATGAACCATCCGAACGGCAAGAGGTGCACCTGGACAGATTCTCCTACCAGCGCCAAACGGTATGTACTCAAAGTCATGACCCTTATAATCTTTGCTTGAACTGTTCATAAACCTCTCAGGACGGAATGAAAGTGGGTCGTCCCAGTACTTTGGGTCTCTGCCAATACCCCAAGCGTTAACTAGAAGTTGGCTTCCCTTTGGTATGGTGTAGCCAGTTTGTACTTTAACGTCATTGCTTGCTTTGTAAGGTAAAAGAAGAGGAGCCGAAGGATGGAGTCGCAGTGTCTCCTTGGCAATTGCCTGTAGGTATGGAAGTTTGTCAACGTCTGATTCTTTTACGGTGCCTTCAGGTCCGATCACTTCCAGGAGTTCCTTTCTTGCTTTGAGGAGTACCTCGGGATTTTTAAGGAGTTCTGACATTGCCCATTCGGTTGTTGATGAAGATGTATCGCTTCCAGCAATAAACAAGTCCTATATTTTTGTTTTAGAAAAATCAATTGCAGCTTAAATCTACTGGAATCAAAATTCAAATCACAATCATAGATGATTTACTATCATTAGAATATTATTGTGAGTATTGAGTGCGAACGCGCAATGGAGATAACCCATTTGCCTCTTGAATATTAAACTTAGGCTATAAAAAACAAAAGAAGGGTCCAAAATAAGTCGAAAGTCTAGTTGGGCGGCAGCTATATCACATGTTCATGACGGAAAATGAATGCATCCCAGTCCCACCGCCATTAGTATAATCACAAAAAGAAAAAATACTTCAATGGTATGACCTACCCAATAAAAAATAACTAAAAAGATTTAAGAAAAGCAAGAGCACAATTTTTTTTAACGAATTCTTGTAATTACCTCCTTAATTGAAGCAGTGTTTTATTTTTAGAATAGAAATTTTAAAGTTCTTTAACAAATTAAACTTAAACTTACAATACATAATTAAGAAAATAAAAACTCATAGCTTTCTGGTTATAAACATGCATGGAAAAATCCAAACAAGTATGAAGTTATTGTTATGTAATCCTCCTAAATCTTACTATTTTCTGATTTAAATAAATATTAGTGTTACAAAAGTTTAATAATCTTAACATTTTGAGGTATAATCTAAGTGCCAATATCTAAAACTATTAAAAGATGAACTTAGTTACGTACCACAATTAAAGGCTTGATCAGTTTCCTGTCGGAATCAGGACCGTCTTGATTAATAAGAACATCCAAAAAATCTCCAAGTCTCTCTTTAGATTCCAAACGCTTATCGATAATTTCATCAAATATCTCATGAAGCCTCATGTAAGCAGGCCTTATATGTTTCCTCACACCTTGCAAATCAAACCTTTTCAGAAAGGGAAAATAGTCTGATAAGTTAGGCTTGCCAGCGCCTTCCATTATCGTCCACACAACGTCTTGGAACTCTTGAGCTTTTTCAAATTCTGGGTCCACCATATCTATTGAAAAAATGGTGGTTGATATCAAGTTAAGTGCAGTAGCAAACGCAACTGGTCCTATGTCAACTGGGATTCCTTGAGCAGACCGTTTCCTGAGGTGTTCTACAAGTTGTTGAACTTTTTGGTGGCGGAGGTGCTGTTGAGAGTTAAGACGTTGTTCTGTGAACATCTGTGTGCTGCATATACGTCTCCGATTCTTCCACTGGCGGTTGCCTGGGATCCATGCGACGGTGCCCTCCGGGTTGGGCTGAGAGAACACGGCGTCGGGAACGGTACGGTCGGAGAAAGTCTGGTCGTGGCTGTGAAGGAGTTCTTTGGCTGTTTCAGGGGAAGAGGCAACAACGGTGGTTATGGAGCCAAGGCGGAGACTCATGAGAGGACCATAGATTTTGGCTAAGAGGTAAAGGGACTGATTAGGTCGAGGTCCAAGTTGAAGGAGAGAGCCTAGGATGGGGAGACCCCTGGGTCCCGGAGGGAGGTTGGTGGTGGTTCTTCGCCAGAGGAATGGCTTGAGAAGGAGGAGGAGTGGAAGACACAGAAGGAAGATGTGGAGCTCCATCACTTCACCTGTGTGTCTTTGTTCAGTTATTGCGTTTCACTTTTAAGGGTTTATGTGAGATTGGGGTTTATATAATATAATGTGATCTAGGGGAGAGAAAGATGGTCGGTTTTAGAGTGGATGATGTGTCACTTGCGATGTTTCCTGCTTCTGTCTCAGGGCCACTTACGCTTGGCTCCAAAATGGTCTACATAAAGAAGAAGATCACAGCTTAGTCACAGAAAAATCGTTTGCTCTAGATGTGAAATTGGTTGATACACTTTAAGGATCATCGTATATAGAAAAATGCCTATGTTGGTTTAAGAAGGAAAAAAAAGGGGGGGTTGAAATAGAAGCTTGGTGATGCTGTCGCCTGCAACCAAATTCAAAAGAAATCACTTACGTTAATACAAATGAATGTAGTAGTGGTAAGTGGATATCGTTCC
>JAOTAY010000005.1:11987928-12026055 GCA_025629805.1 Erythroxylum baracoense
TGGCTCAATTCCAAAAATTCCTAATTCCATGTGTCTAAGTTTCCAGTGCCATTGGTCAGTCAATTTCACTACCGGTAGACCCCTATTCGATCACTCGACAATTTTTCGGGTCCGGAAATAATTCCAAAAAATTCCCGAAAAATCCCTATAATTCTCTAAAAATGTGAAAACCCCTATAACCCTCTCCAAATTAAGTTATCATTCACACAAAACACATTTTTCATAAAACACATTTATTCACAGTTAAACCGGGAAATGTCATGAATGCATGTACAAGCATTTACATGTGCAAAAATTCTGTGCGTACCCTATGGTGAGGGAGTGCTACAAATACCCTACCAGTATTCATAAAGAGCCTACCTAAAATCAATGAACAATTCCTGTCTTCTTCAAAATCTAGCATAACAAAATCAATAGGAATTATAAATTTATCCACTTTTACCAGAACATCTTCTACTACCCTAAATGGCCTCTTAATGGATTGATCCGTAAGTTGGATAAGTATGGATGTTAGACATCTCCTAGCCCAAATTTCTTGAAAATAGATAAAGGCATTAAGTTAATACTTACTCCTAAATCATATAAGTATTTAGAAAATTCAAAATCACCAACAACATATGGAATAGTAAAACTCCCTAGATCTTATAATTTTGAAGGCATTGTGCTTATGGTGATCGAACTATAATTCTCCGTCAAGGTCACCGTCTGATTGTCCTCCCAAATGCGTTTATGTGTTAATATGTCCTTGAGAAACTTTGCATAATTGGGCATACACTCTAATGCCTCCACCAAAAACAAATTAATCTGAAGTTTCTTCAACTTCTCCAAAAATTTGGAGAATCGAGTGGCAACTTAATGTTGTCTCACCCTCTGCGGATATGGAATCTTAGGCTTGTAAGGTGGTGGTGGTACATATGGCTTCTCTTCTTCTTTCTCTTCCATATTTTCCTTTTGTTGGGTATCTTTTTGAACACTTGGCTCCTCCAATTACTTGCCACTCTTGAGTGTGATAGCCTTAAGTTGTTCCTTTGGATTAGCCTCAGTAATGCTTGGTAAACTTCCTGTATTCTTAGAAGACAAAGCATTAGCAAGTTGACCTACTTGTACCTCCAAGTTATAGATGAATGAAGTGTGGTTCTTCGCAATCTGGTCAAACTTTGCCTCTATTCTCTTATGACTCTCTTCTAATCTTCCTTGACCTTCCTTTTGGCTTGAGAACTTTAAACCCAATATGTCCATTAACTTGTCCATTTTGTTCTCCAAGGATCCAAGTTGGTCTTGTTGAAATCTGGGAGGTCCTTGTGTTCTCACTTAGCCACCTGCATTGTTAGTACTCCATGAAAAGTTTGGGTGATTCTTCCACCCAGGATTATAAGTGTTAAGAGCGTGGATTATTACCTTGTTGCGGTTGCCCCAAGTAATTTACTTGTTCTGTACCACTTGCTCCCAGCAAGAACATAGTTGTCCTGCCCACATAATTCACATTGTAATTGCATAGTCTTGACTGTGGATGAAGAAGCTCCTTGAATGTTACTCAACTGCTTCGTGAGTGCCGCAATCTGTGCTTGCAAGGCTGTCACCAAGTTAAGTGGAATCATTCCTTTTTGCTCCTTGGACCCTTATCTGCTCCTTTCATTTGACCACATACAATTGTTACTCGCCAACTTTTCCAAAAGATCATGAGCTACATTAATGGTTTTCCTCATCAAAGACCCTCTTGCAGCTGCATCTATTGTTCCCCTTGTGCTTGAGTTACACCATTGTAGAATGTCTGCAAAAGAAATTCCTTTAGAAGGTTGTGGTGAGGGCAGCTCCTTTGTAATTCCTTGAATCTCTCTCAAACTTCATATAACGACTCTCCATCACTTTGTTAAAATTTGGTGATCTCTTTGATGATTCTTATTGTCTTGGTCAAGGGAAAGTATTTATCTAGGAAAGCTTAGGCTAGCTGCTCCCAAGTAGTGATTTGACTTGCACTAAGTGAATTATACCATGCCTTTACCTAATCCTTTAAGGTAAACGAAAAAAATCTTAACCTCACAGCATCATCAGACATCCCATTAAACCTAAAGGTATCATAATTCTCTAAGAAATTTGCAAGATGGGCGTTGGTATCTTAGTTGGACAGCTCATACAACTACACACTGCTCTGAAGTATATTGAGGAGTGTCGGTTTGATCTCAAAATTATTGACTTGAATCGCTAGCCTTTTAACTCCTTGAGGATTGAAACTTGGCCTCATAAAGTCCATCAATGTCCTCTCAGTTCCTTATTTTTGTCCTTCTTCTGCCATATTCCTTTGTATTTTGTCTTGACGTCTAGCTCTTCTTAGCTCTCTTTCGTTCCTTGTAATATTTGAAAACTCTTCTTCACTTAGCTCGCTAGACCTTCTTGTCCTCCTTGTATTAATGCACCTACAAAAATGCAAGGAAAAGTATCAAACACTCTTAAATCAAAGTCACCTAAACTAAACGAGATATTAAACAAAACAATTCCCTGGCAACGACGTCAAAAACTTAGTGATTGCAAAACCAATTACTTAGTTTACGTTAAAAATTGCAAGTATACAGATCGTTACTTGTAGTAAAAAGCAAATATCGTCCCACAGAGATTGTGCTTAGGCACCACTTAGTTTAGGTTATGCTTTGTTTAAGGCTCAAATTTGAATATTAAACTGAAAAGTAAACTAAATCAAGACAAACTAGCAATAATCGAATATTATAATAATGGAAATCCGTCAAGAGAATTAATCAAGTTATGGAAGAGGGGATTTTACCTATTATTAATGCTAATCTAGTCTTTTATGTGTTTATAGGTGTAGGTTCTAGACAATAGTAGGGTTGATTACTCTCTCTCGAGTTATAATCATTCCCTAAATTGTAATCCCTAATCGAATTATGGATTTACAATCTCTCAATTCATAAATTACCCACAATTGTAATTAGTTCTAAAGTTGTCTAATAAATAATCGAGTCTCACACGGGATCTCTCTCTATGAAACTATTGACTAGATTGATTAAGTGGTCAATTAGATCGCTTAACTCTCATTAATCTAATTTAATCATTTTTATCCAATTCACACTCTCAATTTGTTACCGAAACATGCAAAAACTTTAATCAATCACAACACCCAAATTAAGTAAACACAATTCAAGTAAACTAATATTAAATATAAGCAAAATCCCGGAGGTAAAGTTAGAACATCATTAACAACTCAAAATCTATAACCATACAACCCATTTCAATCTTCCACATTAAATGAATAAAAAAGTAAATGGGAGAGGAAATGAAACTCAGAATGGATGATTCGAGAAAGCAATGACGTCGGGAGATCACCTATTCCGAGAAGCTTCAGCCTCGAAACCCTCCTGTTCTTCCTCTTCTTCTTTTTTCTCTCTCTTCTTCCTCTCTCTCTTTTGGGTTTCCATATGTAGGCAGAATGTAAACTCCTTTCTAGGGTTCCATCATTATTCTTTTATAGTCTTTTCTAATTAAGGTAACCCTAGTGTCTTTTTGGGGTTCAAAATGTCCCTCGAAAACTCGAATCTAAAAGTGACTCCACGTCTGTTTGCAGACAGGCCACGATCGTGGCCGATTCATCTACTCTCTATCACAATCATAGTAGATTTCCCATGATTATGGCCCTATGCTCAAGCTTCTTTGATGATCGTGGCATATTTGCCACGATCGTGGTCTTATGTTGGTGCTTCTGTCATAATCGTGACATATATGCCATAATTATGAGACTATGTTTTGGTTTGGTTCTCCTCTGAAACTCCTCCGAATGTCCTGAAATACTAACAAACTCATCATGACACCTCATATATATATAATTGAAGCTCAAAAACATGTTCTCACCCGAAGAATAGTTAAAGCACAAATGTTTATGAACTAACATAATTCTTAACCTAAACACACACTAAACAATCAAATTAACCACTAAACACGTATCAAATTACCTATAAAAATACAATGCAATCTACACCTGTCAGAGATCTCTTTTGTTCTCAATATCGATTTATTTCTTATGCATAAATTAAAGGGGAGCTATTTATTTTCTTGATATGGGTGGTTACTTACATGCTTAATCTTATTATTGATATCTAATATCACAAATATTTTGTCATTATAAAAAAAGATGGAGAATATTGAACCAAGGGAGATTCTAATCAATGCTTTTATGATAAAAAAATATAAATCCTACTGTTGAGTTTGTTATCTGGATGAGAATCCTTATACGAATAAGATGAGATCATGCATAACTCAAGAATATACTTCGTGTAGTTGGTAAAAAAAATGAAGTTTATAGCTTGCAAAGTGAAGATCAAGTAAAGAAAAAAGAAAGATTAAGGAATATCAAGGTCATTTCCTTATGTATAATATTAATTGT
Organism: Erythroxylum baracoense; assembly: GCA_025629805.1. Classification (NCBI taxonomy): domain Eukaryota; kingdom Viridiplantae; phylum Streptophyta; class Magnoliopsida; order Malpighiales; family Erythroxylaceae; genus Erythroxylum; species Erythroxylum baracoense. The sequence goes on from JAOTAY010000005.1 coordinate 11,992,319, forward strand.
AATCTCACTTTATTATTTTGGTTATAAAGGCTCACTGATATGGATTCATTTTTTATATATTCACTCTTTATTACTTAGCGATTACTATTATGAAATACTTAAGATACTCATTTTTAGTTCACATTTGGTTTTAGGTATTAGTTGGAAGCATAAGAACTAAAATGAGTTAAAAACACATTCCTTAAGCCATCCTTTTGATGTTCAAACTCATTTGTCTTCGTAGAACAAGAAGGAAATGGATTAGAGTGAGGATGGGATAAGAAAATGCAAGAAAATGAAGGATTTAACATGATCTGCAAGATGCACGGCTGTGTATCTACTTACACGACCATGTATAATTTCAAAAGTAGCTATTTTTTATATGCATGGTTGGATGCATGACCGTACATCAAAACGTGCATCTTCATAGAAACCTAATATTTCATATAAATAGACATATGAGTAGCCAAAGAAAGTATGATCATTTTAGGAAAATGAAAGAAGGCAGAAACCTTACTTCTTTGGATCTATAGAGGCTAATCTTCCTTCTTCACAGAAATTAAAGTCGAAGACCACATTTAGGCATCTCTTCATGGTGTATTGTTGATTCTCTCTCTAGAAATTGTTTATGTTATTCTTAGCTTAATGTTTTAGGTATTCATATATGAATGATTAATATTCTCACTCTCAATAGATTGTTTAAGTGTGAACCCATTGCTAGAATATGGAATACAATATATAATAGTTGTATTTTTAATTCATTTACGGTAAACTAATGGTGATAAATCATTAGAGATAACATGACATAAGTTAAATGGCCCGAGCTGTGTGATTATTTCCTAGATTAATCTATTTTACCAGTTTGTAATGTGACTATCCTATTAAATCTAGAAAGCTTATTCTGGGTTGTTTCATAGCTAGGTCAAGGAGTTTATTTTGATTAAACATGATCTAAGAGAAAATCAGGGTTAATGGAGATTGTTGTTGACCTACGATTAATAGTTTCAAAGAGACGTATGAGAATAATAAAACGATGAAGTATGTTTATTTGTTTGTAGGTTAAGATTGAACCAAGAACTAAATTCCAAACTCATTCATCAATTTTCTCACTTTCATGTTGTTTAATTTGAATTACTTTTGTTAGTTGAATTTTACTTCATTTTGTTTATTGAACCAAACCAAACTCGCTTCACTTCCCCCCGCGCCCCCCATATTACGTCACTTTCAAGTTTGGAGTTGTAAAGAAGAAGTGAGATTTTATAATCTGCAATCTAAGAAATTTAATCTTAAAATTGTCAGTGATTATTTTATTGGTTATTGTGTGTGATTAAATGGTCTAAATTCTATTTTCCATCACATACCACCATAATTATTGCATCAATTTAGGCTATCTCTTTTAAGGATGACAATGGTATAAGCCAAGGGCCTAGGAAAAATATTATTTAGAGAACACCTAGTCATTGTCCCTATACATATCACTTTACCTTTAATAGTTGACCAGCATTTACTAACCATTTAGGATGAACCCATTAAGTAATAGCATAAGAAGATTCAGATGTAGTCATAGAAGATGTCTTTAAGAAGATTAGAAAATGTTCAGAGACCTGCAAAATTTGATGACTACATTGTATATTTATAAAGGTATGAGTATCATTGGTGACACCTTGGATCCAAGTACCTAGTCCTCAATCTAATTTTTAGATGGATGTTGTAAACTCTATGCAGTGAACTCTAAGCCAAAAAATGAAATATATAGCTTGATTTACCAAAAGGTTATAGGCCTACTGGATGCAAATGAATACTCAAGACAATATATAATGCCAAATTTCAATCGAAAGTTATAAAGCAAGACTTGTAGCTAAGTACTATAGCCAACAAAAAGGTATTAATGACAAAGAGATTTTCCTATTTCTACTAAGGACTCTTTATGAATCACTATGGCAATTGTGACTTATTTTGACATAAAGCTTCATCAAATAGAGGTAGTAACAACTTTCCTAAATAGAGACTTAAGTAAAGATGTCTATATAGATCAACCTACTGATCTTAAGGTAGTTAGGAAAGAAACATATTTTATAAACTTTAGCAATCAACTTATAGATTGAAACAAATTTCAGGGCAATGTTATCTCAATGTTAATTAAATTATCACCGATAATGGCTTTAAGGAAAATATTATTGATCAATGTATAGACATGAAATTTATTTAGAGTGAGTATAAATAACTAGTTTTATTTATTGATAATAACTTTCTACTACTAATAACATTGATATGTTGATTGAGAAAAAAATAACTATTGTTTGGCTCTTTTGACGTGAATGCTCTTAGCGAAGCATCATATGCTTTGGACATACAAGTTCTTCGTGATATTATCAATGGTGTTATTAGATTGTCTTAAAGCACCTATATTAGTTGTATCTTTTGTATTTTTCTTCTATAAAGGCATTAAGTTTGAAGGGTGATAAGTTCTCTAGGAGAGATCAAATGAAAGTTGTTCTTTATGCTGATGTTGTTGATAGCCTAATGAATCTCAAATATGCATATGTCCTAATATTGCCTTTGTGATTAGTGTGCTTAGTAGATATTTGAACAATTATATATAAAGCCATTAGAAAACAACTAAGCAAGTCTTGAGGTATCTTTAAGATACTAAGGATCTTATATTGATATATTAGTGTATCAACACTCTTGAAATGATTAGTTTTAGTGACTCTGATTACATAAGCCACGTGGATGAAAAGAAATCCACTTTTAGGTAGTGGAGAGAGCTATGTGATGGAAAAGTGTCAAACACACGCTTGCAACTTCTTTGACCATAGAAGTAAAGTATATGGCATGTTGTGACTATTTGTTTTTAATATGACTGTAAAACTTCATTTTAACATCAGAGTTATAGACTCCATTTCGAGGTTGCTGAAAGTATATTATGAGAATTTTGTAGTTGTATCTTTCTCTCAAAACACTAAGAATACTTCTTGTTATAAGCATGTTGATATTGGTTATACTTTGTTAAAGAGAAAGTTGTAAAGTCTCATTAATATTAAGCATATGCCTACGAGGATTATATTGGCAACCCACTATATAAAGACTTGGCTATTTGTGTATTTTAAAAAGATACCTGCTACATGGGATTATTAGAAACCTATCTTTTTCTAATAGGTGTTTTCGTTCTATATATATCTTGTGAATATCACTTAAATTTTTGCAATACATGCATATTATAGATGTTTGTCATTGTTTATGAACATTTTGTAATTTTATATTTCTAATAAGTGACAAATTGATGACATTCATTCTGTTCAATCCATATTGATGTTATTGTCATGCTTTTAGATTAGTTGTGCCTAATTATGTATGATTTATATATCCTATTAGTGCGTTAGTTATGTATGATTAGCTTGATTGTGCATATAGTTGTGAAAGCATTATAATGTGGTTTACAATCTAAGTGAGAGAATGTTAAATTAATTAATGTAAATTGACATAATCTAATAACAATTAACATTTTATGTATATGCATGCCACATTTGAACCATTTATAGGATGAACAATTATATTATTAACCATGTTTAAGATTATTGGATCCATACTCCAATCTTACTTAAACCTACCCATTAAACTTGTACAACAGCAACAATAACATTTCAATATAAGTCTTACTGGACGCGGAGTCTAGGGAGGTCCAAAAGTACTAAACCTTACCTCTAATTGGTAGACAAGCTGTTTCTAATAGATCTACATAAAGAAGAAAAAATTCTAAATAAATAAATAATTAATATACAAATATAAAATCAAAGTGATAAATTTTACATAGTAAAATAATAAAGTAATAATAATAGAAAAGAAAAATAAAAATAAAAGATAATAAAGGATAAAAAATAAAAATAAATATGTAAAAATAGAAATATAAAAATAATAAAAATAAAAGATAATATAAGTAAATAAATACACAAACAAGAAAGAAGACAAGTAAATAAATAAAACAAACAAACCATTATAAAAAAATGTTTACGTTAAGTAAGGAAACATTTAAACGAAAACATTTAGGCTAAATAAATCTAAGGGGAGGACCACTTATTAAATATTTAGGCTAAATATAAGACATAAGATTCGAAGAAAAATATTTAAAAGATTTATGAGAAAGAAAATGACCTCTCTATGTGAGATCCTTTATCTATATTCTAGTATGTCAAAGTTTTCTATTAAGAATCATGTTTTTGATAAGTTCCAATAGAACCATATTATTTTTTATCTCCTCTCCTAGTTCTTCTTAGGTCTTCCTTTTCTCCTTTTACAGTTCCTAAGTACAATCTTTTTATATCTTCTCACTGAAGCATCGGGATATCTCCTCTTAACATGTTTGAACCAAACACCTAAACCTTGTCTTTCTTAACTTTTCATTAATATTAGTCATCTTTAATTTGTTTCTTACTATTACATTTCTAACCTTATCTCTTCTAGCAAGTTTGCACATCCACCGGAGCATCTTTATCTCTGACACCATTAACTTATGACTATGGATCTGTTTGATGGGACAACACTCTACCCCATAGAGCATGTCCAACCTAATCACTAAACAATAGAATTTACTTTTGAGCTTGAGTGGCATCTCTTTGTCAGATAAAACTCCTTATATACTTCTCCATTTAAGTCACTATGATCTGATACAGTCTCCATTGTTTTGGATGATAAATCCTAGATACTTAAAGCTCTCTTTTTAAGGTATAACTTCTGAACCAATCTTTACCTCCATCAAAAGCCACCATATGGCTCGAAAAGTTACACTCTAAGTACTTATTCTGAGTCCTGCTCAATTTAAATCTTTCGACTCTAACGTATCTCCCTACAATTCTAACTTGACATTGACACACTTTTTTGTCTCATCCACTAAAACAATGTCATCAACAAAAAACATACACAAAGGCACATCCCTTTGAATATTCTTGGTCAACCCATTTATCACTACTGCAAACAAAAAGAGACTCAATGAGGAGCCTTGGTGTAGCTCTCAATATTAATAAAGAGATGTTATGTATCTCCTCCTATCATTTTTACTTTAGTCTTAATATCTTTATATGTATCCCTAATAACTCGTATATAAGTCATAGGAACTCTTTTGTATGGTGGTATAGGATTTGTGAAAAGGTTGGGAGAATTGGGTTCATAAAACCATGAGTTCTTTCTATTGTGTTTGTTCTTATCTTATAACAATATATTAAGTTATGATGACTTCTAATTAATTTCCATCATCTTTAGAAGTTATTCTTATAATTTTATTGTAAATGCATACATCAATCATGTGAAAACTCATTTAGTTAATTATGACATTGGATGTATTAATAGTTTGTTTAAATATGTTAAGATTGTACACTTAATGCTTAATGTTTATTAACCAAATCTAAATATCTAATGTTTTATTGGCACTAAAAAATGCAAGAATTTCGTCTGATTTCATTAATACACCATGGTCACAATTTTTAACAAATTAATATAAATGTCTTTACATCCCATTTGCCCTCCATTACATATCTTGACACTGTTTATCAAATAATTTATGTTACTGTTAAGTATCATTGTGATACATGTATTTCTTGGATAAAATGAATGAACTAAAGACATCAAGAGAGAATAAATGAATCAAGTTATTTCTTATGCACCGTAACTATTTCTTTTCGAGTTTTCAAACTTGAAAAGTAACAAAGCCATTACTAAATTTTAGTCATTCAATAACTTAAATTTATTTGGTTATGTTTGTTTTTCATTTATTGTATTAAGCAATGTTTCCGTAAAATTTGCAATAATTTTAGGATAAAAATAGTTTCTAACTGTGCAGTTATTTTTTATGGTTTTTTTATGTGTTTGAGTTGGTTGTGTGTTATAAAAAAATTTATTTTTGTTAATTTTATTAAATCAAAAGCAAAGTTAGACTCGGATATGAATATAAAATAGACTTGGTTGATTTTTTCTCTAATAATATGTAAATGAACTTATTTATGGTTGATGAAGTTTTTTAATTACAAAGTTGATTAGAGTTGAATAATTTGAAAATATTAAAAATTTTCTTTCATATGTTTTAATTTGAAAATTAAATAGAAGAAATAGTGATAATAATAAAATCAGGTAAAATAAAAGTGTCATTAACTTAGAATTAAGTAGAAGCGCTATTGGTAGATGAAAAAGAGATTCAACTATTGCTAATTTTACATTTAAGGAAAATATTTAATATTTATTAATTGAAGTCATTTTTATATTTAAAAGTATAAATTTTAAAAATAATGAATTTAAGTTAATTATAAAAGAAGGCTTTTCAACCTTTTCTTTTAAATAAACTTTAATTAATTAATTCTATTATAAAATTGAGTTTAAGAATAATTTTAATAAATTTAAATATAAACATTTCTTTTATAATACCTTAAAATCTTCCACGATCCTCTTGTTTATCACAACTAAAAAATAAATAATTATTTTTAAATCTTATTTGAAATTCATAGGTAAGAAAAATTAATGTATGATAATTACAATAATTTTAAAGTAAAGTTATAAATGTACCCATCACAAGTTTTTATCTATTTTTAATTTGGTATTTCATTCATCCTTTATATGTACATAAGGAGTCATATTTACAGAAGAATAATGTTTAAAAGGAAAATCCAAATGATGGAGAAAGTGAAGAACATAAGGAGTCTTAAAATTTATGATTATGTTTTAAATAAATAAATTATTACTGTCAGGACTCAGGACTCAGGACTCTACTCGGTCCACACAAAACTAAAGCCCAAAGAAACCTATTTGGATAAATCACTAAAACCCTACACCAAAGCCTCCCTTCTTCTTCTTCTTCTTCTTCTTCTTTTCTACACGATCTTTGGCCGTTGCTTGTCTCTGTTTATTTTTTTAATCTCCATCGATAATGATGGGTAAGCAACTCCAAGAAGAGTCAATGAACGGTCACGTGCTTCATTACGAGAAGAAGAAGAAGAAGAGGAAGAAGGGAGACAAAAAGAACAAGCAAAATGAACTAGAGTTTGAATTCCAAAAGGAGCCGAACCTAAAGAGGAAACTTGACGGGACCCAACTCAAAGAATGTTTAAAAAAGGATAAGAAACAGAAGGAAAAGCACGAAGAAGAGGAAGATAACGAAACTTATGATCGGGAAGTGAGTCTAAAGGAAGAAAATAACAAGAAGAAGAAGATGATGAAGAGAAAGGATAAGGAAAAGGGAGAGACTGGAAGAGAAAGTGAAACACTTAATTTGGAGGAGGAGTTAGAGCAAGTTGTCAATGAAAGTGTGGCGCTTGAGAAGGATAAAATAGTGGTTACTGGGAAGGACTGGAAGGAGGCAAAGTATGCCCCATTGAAGTCTTTTGCTGAGTTGAAGCTGCCAGATGATGTTTTGAAATGTTGCAAGGATTTCAAGAACCCTTCAGCAATTCAGGCCCATTCGTGGCCTTTTTTGTTGGATGGCCGTGATTTTATTGGGATTGCAAAGACTGGTTCAGGTATATTATAGATATGCATACATGTGTTTGAAGTTCCTAATTTTTTTGTTTTATTCAGATATCTGAGTATGCATTTGTTTTTTCTACTAGGTAAGACTTTATCTTATGGGATACCTGCAATAATGCATGTCCTGAACAAACGGAAAGCTAAGTCAACGAAGATGGGCAACCCTCTTTGCCTTGTGCTTGCTCCTACAAGGGAGTTGGCTGATCAAGTATGTGTTTTGTTCCTAAAGTTTACCTTCTCGATGCATTTGTTTAGCTCGTGTCATATGCGTTTAGAAAATTTGCACACTGTGAACCTGAATGGAAATAAGTATGCAGTATAAAAGTGAAAGCTGCAAAACTGTTATTTAAGTTGCATAATTTCTATCCCAGATGATCCTGTGTCTTGTTTTCCTGGATACATGTTCATTGATTGGTTCTGATGAAAGTTGTAGCAGAAAATAATAAAAGGTTGAATGTTTTCTTGGTGCGAAAATGGTAAAGAAATCTAATTAAGGTTAACATTGCACCATACTCACTGTAGGAACTTACCATCTATTCGTTGTAGATTGACTATAATTGGAGGTGCAGTTTTCCTTCACGTGATGCATAAAGCATTTGCCTGTTTTGAATTTGAGCCACGTATTATTGAAATCTACCATTGATTTGATTACAGTGACAATCATTGTCTTTAACATCTTTCTTTTCCTTGCTTTGTTCAGCAACATACATCATGAAAATTATATTCTTGTATATTTTTCTTTATGTATACAGCTGTTTGAAGCTTATTTACTGAACAACTTGACAATTATTACTCTTCTTTGGTGGCAGATATGGGATGTTTTGCGGGATGCTGGCCAACCCTGTGATGTGAAATCAATTTGCTTATATGGAGGAACTGCTAAAGGACCTCAAATTTCTTCTCTGAAGTCTGGTGTTGTACGATTTTCCTTTCATATTTCCTACTCTTTTGTTTTAGGAATATATTCTCTTATTTCTGTCAGTGGATTGCTTTGTAGTCTGCATTTTACTTAAATCATAAGATCTAATATAGAACTGTTAAGGATGTGGGGATGACCTATGTTATTGTATAAGGCATTTCAAATGCATGTGGGTAAGGATGACCTATATTATTGTATAAGGCATTTCAAATGCATGAACTTTTTATCTACGAAATATTAATCATAGCTGACATTTGAAATGTTAGAGAAAGAGCACATTACATTTATTAGAAATCCTTGAACTGAGTTTGACATTTTTGGCATTGCTTATTAAACTGGAAATTAGCCCACATCAATTCAATATTTTGAAATTCTACCATCCTGCTTTGACTATTGTTTGCCAATTAAATAAATAAGCGCTAGCATTGAATGTTGCTTGGTATAGAATCATTGCATACTTTGATTTCCAATCACTGTCGTCATATGACTGATAAGTGCAAAATATGTGTTTCTTATTGTTTCTTTGACAAGCCTTGTGCTACTAGGGGTAAAAGTGATGCTATTGTGTAACAAATGTTAAACAAGAAATTTTCAACATTAAGATTGTATTAACTCGGTCCTTTAGTCATTTTTTTGTCATTATCTTCTACTTCTTTTACTAATGCATATTTAGGCACAAAAAATTTGCGTTCTACTTGTTTTCACTGGAAATTTGTACTCTCAGGATATTGTCATTGGAACCCCTGGTCGCTTGAAGGATCTGATTGAAATGAATGTATGTCGTCTTAAGGACGTCTCTTTTGTGGTGAGTAAACAGTTTCTATCAAGTCATTCATGATAAGTCTCCAAGTTATCATTAATGTCAATCAGTGGGTTTTCCTGTTCCTCAAATGCTTGAACTTGACAAATTTCTACAACGACATGCTTGGTGTGAATCCTATGGTAGCATCCATTCCTATCAATATGATATAATTGAATTGATAATCAGTGGGTTTTCCTGTTTCTTAAATTCTTGAACTTGATAAATTCCTACAAGGACATGCTTGGTGTGAATCCTATAGTAGCATCCAATCCTATCAATATAATATAATTGAATTGATCTGTCAATTCTAGCTTTATATTTGGTAGATACAAGACAGCAAAAGAATTAAGCTGAATAGTTTGATTTGTTATTAGCTTTTGTTGGTAGTAATATTCAATTGATTCTAGTAATATAGTAAAACCTCCTTATATCCTCCTATGTTGTTCTTTACAAATATAAAAGCATTTGAAAACAAATAGTAATGGATGGAGCTAATATATGATGCACAGCAGAAATGAATTGAACTAATATTAGGTTGTTATGCTTATGCACATATGCTGTGGATGTGTTAGTTAAGAGGTCTTGGTTCCATTTTCACCGTTACTTGTATGAATTATATTACATGGAAGCTTGCAGATTTTCTTTTTGTGTTTTCTTGTTCCTAACGAATGACTTATTACATGATTCATGCTTTTTTTTAATTGATTATTATCATGAATACTGCATGGAGCTGTCAAAATATTCAGATGTTTTAATTTCACACTCTCTTTCCAATGTTGGAGACAGTTATCCCTGGATACTTTCTCCATCGTCAAGATTCAAGCTGTGGCAGGAATAATAAGCATAATTGCCTTAATGCAGTTCCAATTGTCTATGAATTTACTCTTTCTGTAGCTCAAAGCAAATGCTATGTAATGTCTGATAAAGTAGTTAGTTTTGCCCTTGTTGTCTAAAATGTGTGCTGAATGATTTCTGTAATCTCTTTAGGTTCTTGATGAAGCAGATAGGATGCTTGACATGGGATTTAGACAAGAAGTTCGCTCTATATTGAGCAACACATGCTCTGGTATGCGGTATTATTATTATTCCTCCTTTATTAATATGTTTTCTGCCTTTTAGCCTTTTCAAGTACTATTTGGTTTTGCAGTATTGACATTTGATATGTATATTCTCATGCTTAGTCTCCAATAAGAACTGGTTTTTGTTAGATGTTGGGGGTCACTTTCTGTATGAGCTTCAAATTTGTTTTATCTAATTTTCTTTTATGAAGAATGTGTACTTGGTTTTTATTGAGTCTCTGTGAGGAATGTTTTTAATGCTTGTTTGTACTACCTTTCCAGATGTCACTTGCTTCAGAGCGTTATTGACTTTCTCCTAATGCATTTGGTTCCAGTCATTTGAATTTAATTACTATTATTGCATCTGGCTAATTAAGTAAATGTAATGCACATATTTTGATATAAATTTCACTTTGTTGAATGTGTGCAGATCGCCAAATGGTTATGTTCAGTGCTACGTGGCCACTCGATGTTCATAATTTAGCTGAGGAGTACATGGAGCCCGACCCTGTTAAGGTGGGATCTTCATGTTTGTTTGCCTTCTGTAATGTTGCTTTTCTTTGCTTTTAAAAACTGGTGGCCTTTGCTGCAGGTGATTGTAGGTTCTGAGGATACTGCTGCTAACCATGATGTGATGCAGATTGTTGAGGTTCTACTCCACACTCTTCAGCGTTGCACTATTTTGTCCTTCATATGAGCAGAAGTATGATTTTCAGCCATTTCATTTTAATATAGGTCTTGGAGGACCATTTGCGGGATGCTCGTTTGAATTCATTACTGGAAAAGTATCACAAATCCCAAAGGTAATGAGTGCTTGCTTTGCTGTTGCTTCCGGTGACCTTTTCTAACTTTTTTCACTGCTTTTTTTTCTCAAAATAAAATTATCAAGTTAGTAGGCATCTTTTGATGATGAAACGGTGATGGCATATTCTTCCTTAAAACATTCTTCTCTTTTTTAGCAATATTCATGTTATAATTTCCAGAGCCAATTTATCATTAATAGCTCTCATATATGTTCAATTAGTTTTTCTCTTAAAACTCCAAATACAGTCACTCTAAACAATACTTTAGGATACACATACAGAATCTAACTTGTTTTTGTTATTTCAAAATAGCAACTTATCATGTTCCTTTTACAGAGCTTATGAATGAAAAACCCAGAAAACAGATTTGAGATACATCTCAAAGTTTTGACAAACAAGAGAAACTAGTAAGTGAACTTCTTGGTAATTTATTCAAGTAAATTTGATAGGAAAGAAAGAAAATTTTGTTTAATGACTTTTAAGGAGTAATTAATTTAGAAGAAAGATATCCAAGTCAATTGTTTTTAAAATGAGAAGTGTATTTAAATGGATTATTGAAGTACTTAGCCTTGCCTTTTGAATATGTTGTGTTTGTCTGTGGTACTACGCAAGATTTTGGTTTCTTTCTAATTTTTGGCAATTCTCAGTTATTCTTCAACGAACTCATTTCTGATTATATACTTACCATCAGGAACCGAGTTTTAGTTTTTGGCTTGTACCAGAAAGAAGTTTATCGTCTTGAAGGGATGCTCAAAGCAAGGTATACTAAAGCATATATATTTTGTGTTTCTTTGTTTTCACGTTTTTAACATTTTTATTGGTATATAGTGGTTGGAAGGTTGTTTCAATCCATGGAGATAAAGCTCAAAATAAGCGAACAGAAGCCCTCACATTATTCAAGAAGGGTACCTGTCCTTTGATGGTATGTTACAAGTTCAGCAGGCACTTAATTGTGGCGCCATCATGATTTGTTTCCTTCACACATAAAAGTAACAAACATTAGTTATCATGTCTTGTGGGTCATTTTCATTTTACTGAACAAAATGGATAGTTTTATCATGAAATATTTCCTTGCTACCATCAATTTTCGTGTGACCTTGCTGAGAGTTTATGCTGCAAGGTTATTTTTATAACATGCTGATCATTAATAGTAGATGATAGCCATTAGTCGTATATATTCACTAGTGAATGAGCTGTGGTGGTTGGTGTTTCTTTTGAAGATATTTTGGAACTTTAGAAATTTGTTTCTTGACTGATGGCATAATATGCAGGTGGCTACTGATGTGGCTGCTCGAGGATTAGACATTCCAGATGTTGAAGTAGTAATCAACTATAGTTTTCCACTCACTACAGAGGATTATGTTCACAGAATTGGGAGGACAGGGCGTGCTGGTAAGAAAGGTGTTGCCCATACATTTTTTACACATCACAACAAGGTAAATACTCAGAAACCTTACTTGATAAAACAAAAATATCATGCATTCACACTGTTTCTTACTTCTCTCCTACTGTTCCAGGGACTAGCTGGAGAGTTGGTGAATGTTTTACGTGAAGCCGGTCAAGTTGTGCCAGCTGCTCTTTTGAAATTCGGCACACATGTGAAGAAGAAGGTGTATATAGAACTTCCCTTGTGCATTGTCAGTAGAATTAGTATTTAGAATGTTCACATTTTCTGATTTGTTGACTGCACATTTGTTATACCAATCTGGTCTCAGAAACATAATAGCAATTTGGCATCTTTGGTTAATGCTTTAGTTGTGGATTTCTGACTTTTTTATCCAACACAGGAGTCCAAGCTATATGGAGCTCACTTCAGAGAAATAAGTGCTGATGCGCCAAAGGCGAAAAAGATAACATTTAACTCGGATGATGAAGACTAGTCATATGCTCTACAAGTCCGGATTAACCTGTTTCTTGTTTGTTTGATTTTTGGTTTCTAATTATAAATTCTTTCTTGGGGGTGCATTCCTCATTCCCTGTTTGTCCTTGGTGGATGAAAACATGCCACTTCTTGAAGTAATTTCAAGATTTTTTAAGTTGGAAAAAATGCAGTAAATTTTGGTTGCTTGGTTGTTAAAAACGCACGTAACTAGTTCTTAAGAACCACATGATTATTTGTTAATGGAATGCTGCATACGAAATTTTCAGGTCGAGTCTGAGAGCACTAATTCCATTCTCCAATCGCCTAATTATTTCCTTCTCTTTGTCTTCTAAATTGCTTTATTTAATCTAAACCTAAAAGCCTTCATCTTTTGCAATCACTTCACCTTATTTTAAGTTGCTTTTATTGGTGTTAAAAACAATTTCGATAATTAAAATGACTAAGTTGTTGGGAGAAGGAAAAGTGTAGTACAAAAATTAGAAAGCAATTATACAAGAAAAGAGGGAGAAGGATAAGAAAGTGTTGCGGGGTTTCGTTGAAATTCTGATTTCCTGCCGTTTTCCTTGCAACCTTGAAATACAAAATTAAAAGAAAACCGAAGATAAAATTCATGAAAATGCTCATTAATGTTGGATGATTGATGTAGCTGCTATGACTTCTGTTGCCAAACGTGTTCTGCTTTGTTGGTTTCTGAAAACTGAAACCGGCGCTGGTGACTTAATCGTCCAGCTTTATTCAAGTAATCATAAGATCTGAAAATGGCATTGCTATACAAAAATTAAGAAATAGAAGCGAAACTTTTATCGTTATTGTCAATTGTGCTTCTCTTTTTCAGACTAAGTAGCACCAGGCAGTGAAGTACTAAACAGCGGCATTATGAACTTCACTTAGTTACTTCAGAATCTGCAAAACAACAGTAATTGACAAGTCTTAACAATAGAATTGTGGAAAGGAGTTAGGTTGAGTATCCTAATGCTGTCAAATTCTTTAGTTGTAGTCAGCTAATGCTCATGCTTTTGTTTTCTCAAGCGAGCTGCAATTTCACTTGATTATGTTGCTGTTGGTCCTGCAGGTTAATACGTAAACATGGACATTAAAGGCTACTCACTAATGCTTAACTGAAATATAAATGTTGGTCCTAGAATTTGGTTGCAGTGGAGAGCATCACATGTTACTCTCAGGTGGATCCTTGGACTAACAGTTAATGTCATTTACCAAGTAACCAAGTGCAGCGTGCAAGACAAATTTGAGGTTCAGCAGAAAATTGTTGTATTCAATTTTGATTCTAGCAATATTACTGCCATGTACTCTAGCAACTATGAAATGCAGAAATATGAGGATATAGTATACAAGTTAAGACAGAATGAAATTCATGAATTGATGATACAAATCATGCTCTCTTGATACAAGTTAAGAGAGCATCACTGGATTGACGCCCATCTGCCAAAAGAGATCAGATGATACAAGTTAAGAGAGCATTACTGGATTGACGCCCATCTGCCAAAAGAGATCAGAACAACGTATAACAACATGGATATTTGCAGCGGTGGATAATCAGGGATGAATCTTGGTTTTCCAATATGTTGCATGATTCACGGGATACCTGGACAACAGAACGCAACCACAAAATAGCAATACCAAGATTTCAAAACCTGGAAGGTCTAGCCAAAGCGTGGCTCCTTCAATGTTGCATGATTCACGAGGTACCTGGACAAAATATTGCCAAAACAAAATTGCAATACCAAGAATTCAAAATCTGGAAGGTTTCTAAATTAAGCCATGTTGATATGTTAAAGTTAGTTTCGCAGCATTTGTGCAAGGTTTAATCATCCAGACATGTTTGTCAGATTTAAAATTTGCATAACCACAACATGGCAGTGGAATTTGGCAAACTAAGATCAGAAAAGTTTGAAATTACTTTAGAGCATAGGTTGTCACTAGTATAATAATAAAAAGCATCCAATTCCAGAATTGAGTGGCTGATGCAGGTACAATAGCCCAACTCCATTACCACAGCAATCGAGTACAATCAACTAAGTTCTGGAAAGTCGAGGCAACAAGGAATGGTTGAGTATGCATCAGATGTCAGGGTAAAGCAAGTGAACACTTTATTAAACAGAACCATAACAATAATTTCAATATAAGTAGCAAACGGATATTGTAATAGCTTAACTTATGCAGTGACTAACAATGTATATCCTGGAAAACTATCGGAAAAAAAGATTCAAGGATGCAGCATAAGCTTCACTGCATTTGATACATGCTTGGGGGCCCTCTCGTTTGATGCTTAGTACAAGTAAAAGTCTAGGCTGAGAGCAATAACTTGGCTTTTATGTTGGGAGCAAGAATGCAGCAAAGAAAGTATGCAAAGCAAGTCCTTGGCATTGCTATACTAACTGAAATCCACTGGAGTTATTTAGCAGTCCAAATTGATTCTTTGATGCATGCATGAGACAAGAAGCTGTCCAGAAAACAAATAGGAAGCAAAATAGAAGTATGTACAGGTGATACCATGAATAACGATGTTTGATTGGCCTTGCAGCATCATATGGTTGAAGTATACCCATTCACCAAATTGCAATATAATTCGAAATATGGGGCAGCCACGGGAGTTAGCATGAAAGACATGTAATTGATGGAAGAGGCCAGATCCTCAGGTCCAATTTCCAGAATATGGTGAGAACTTGCATAAGAAGTGAGTTCCATGAAGCTGGACAGGAATGGGTTTGTTTTAATTCTGCATTAAGTACTTCAGTGAACTTGGCAATTATGTAGCATTTCAAGAATTTCATGCAATTATTTTTTTGCAACACGTGACAAGTTTAGTGGATGGATACATCATCCTATTCAAGCCTCTGATTTTAGATATGCAAGGAATATATGTTATTGGTTATCTGAACGAATCAGGAGTTGTAAAATATGCAGGCTCTCTTAGAATTTTCATATAAACTTTCAATGCGACAGTAAATGGTCTATTGCAACAATTCTATGCATGCAAGTTGAGGAATGACAACTACAACTTGTTGCCTTTTCTTTTTCTTCAAACAAATTGATAATCATTAAAAAGAACTGATGGATGGATACATTATCATGAAAATCATCCATTACTAGGAATGAATCAAAAGATTGATTTTCGGTGAGGTGCAAAGAGCAAAGGACTTGCAGCAGTCCAGTAAATTGCAGCAGAATTTACCATTCATCAACGGCTTTAACTGAATTTTTCCAAAGAATTTAGGCTTGCAGAAGATGCAGCAGATTAAAAAACAATGCATAAGTGGACGATTCTGATATGAAAAAGCTCCCATGAATTGGCAGCATTCTTCAAAAACTTGGCTGAACTAAAGTTTCTTAATGGGTCAAATTAGATTGACAACAGTTTTGCAGGACTTAACCAACTAGAAAGGTTAAACAACTAAATTAAATTTGCAGGTCATGTTGGATGTATAAAAACCTGAAAAGAAAACATCAAAACAAGTTATTCCGCTGCAATTTTCAAGTTGACTATCATTCTTCCATTTGAAATGTAATAACTAATAAAAGCATGACTTTGGCTAACAAATACAGGCTAATGCTTGATATCAAATGTATTTAAGACTTACAATTACAGGCTGAACTTCCGTATCTCCCAGAGAATTCACCGTGGAACTCATAAAAGTCATATCTTGTATAGCAAATCCTTTTGTAATGTCAGAAATTGAATTATCCATACAGTCAAGTTTCATCAGTAGATTCAGTGAACTAGTACCACCCAAAAACGATGACCAGTTTGAGGAACAATTCACATACCCGTCAATGGATATGACGTTATACTTCTACCATTAAGCTGAGTAAATTCAACTAAATAACCTATTTTCCATATGAGAACATGACAAATATGATGATGGATATGCCTAAAAACAAATTAAGCAATCTAACTATAGTTTTTATGAGATGTAAATCAGCATAAAGAAATCTTTAGCATCAGCTTACGATAACACCGCCATATCCAATATCAACAGTTAGTAACAGTTGCGTCAATGGCATCAGTATCTTGAAAGATATCCAATGAAATACCCTCTGACTGCAACCAGTTTAAGGACTCGAGCCAATCAGATTCAGGAAATGTACACACTGCTTCCACAGTAAAAGAATTACTTACGGTCTCAACAGGGGGGCAGGTAACAATGACAGTTTCTTCCAGAGCTGGAGCCCATAGATTCATGGGATCAAGGTTGAAGGCCTGGTGGTCAACAGTAGGCATCAGAGCTTGCCCATTATCATCATAACGACAGCTTGTTTCACCTTCACGAGGGTGCAGTTTTCTCTTCTTGATGTTTGAATTTGAAGGCTTTGTCTTATCAGATTGTCTGGTCCTCTTGTTCTTTGAAGCCTCCATCTTTCTCAATCTACAGAGCACTAAGCTGTTGGATCCTATGCTGTATTCATGCATTATCCATATACCATTCTGAGAGGAATTGGGGTTCTTGTAGCTGAACCTCTTCCTTGATCCAAGGACGGACACAATCTTACCATCATTAACAGCAACGGTGGCATTAATCTGGGTGCTGGAATCCTCTCCATGCCAAGTACCACCACTAGAACCAACCCGGCGAATGATGTTGGAGCCGTGGGCAGATTTCTTTCTCAGAATAGTGAAAAAGAATAGATCTTTAGGGGCATAAGGCAGATGATCGGAAAAGATCTCCCAAATCTCCCATGGCTCCTCATTGCCATAAAGATTGCAGTCCCTCATAAAAGTGCTCTCCAGTGACGACAATGGACCATTGAGTCTTCTAAACAGAAAACAGATTAACTCTTCGTCGTCGGGAAGGAACTTGAGTCCAGATGGTATGTTAATTGTTGTTGTCATCTTTCTGAAAAGAGCTCAAAAACCCCGAGAACAGAAAAGCTCGATCAGCACCCCAAAAAAAAAAGAGAGAGAGAAGGGAGAAAACCAAAAGCTAGTTGCTGGTGAGAATTTGATCAATTTGCTGAGAAGACAAATCAATGAGAAGCAGAGTAATAGTGAGATTAGAAAACCCAAAAGAGAGCAGAGAGTTTCCGATTGAATTGCGGAGAGAGTTTCTCAGCAAATCAATTGGGATGAGTACTGAAACTGAGAAAGAAAGTGTGCAAAGCGCTCATCCTTGTTACCGTTGGGACTTATATACAAGAGACCGAGAGTGCGTATGTGTCTCTCTTTTTACCGTTGAGGCTATAACCGTTAGCCGCGTGTTTTGTAACATTCTTAAATTTGTTTCCCTTCCCTCGCTTCGCTCGGAACTTTTATAATCGTGTATCAATTTTTAAAATAGTACTTCAAATTTGATAAAACCGCACAAAGATATTGTAAAAAAAAATCTCATTATTAAAACAATCTAAAATAATACCGTCTTGTCTGAATATTTGCATTTAAGGTGAGCAGCTTCCCCTCTTGTTAGCCAAAGTTCCCAACCCGGGGTCCCTTTCCTCCATGAGCATCGGATAATCTATTTATGTTATCAGAGCGTTGTCACCAGAAGCTGCATTTCTTTTTTCTTTTTTTGTTTTATTTGCAAGAGATTCTTACATGGAAACAGATCACCTGTTTCGTTGATATGTTCCTATCATGTTCCATACGCATATATCCTTTCAATAAATAAAACCTCACAAAAATTGAATGGATAGATGTTCATTAAGCAGAGTAGGCATAGAATAACAAAAACAGGTAATCCAAACTTCTCTTTTGTAGCAGATGATTTTTTATCTAATATCAACTTTCACAAAAATATCACTTGTTATCCACGTGAAAATATAACAATTAACATAAATTGACACTTTAACTTCTGTAAAATGTTTTATTACTATTTTTTAAAATTTAAGCTATAGTTATAAATTTTAATATTTTTATAATTAACCCTAATTTTTAAAATAAAATTCTAACATTTGTATTTTGTCAAATTATGAAACAAAACAAAACCAATCTAAGATGAGAGTTTGTTGCAAATTACGCCTAAAAATAATCTTGATTAAGAGCAGTATCAACACTTAAATATCACTAGAGCCTCTATTTGTGTTGCTATTTCTTTTAATAAGATTTAAACTTAAGGTTAGATGGTTCGACAATCATCAAAATTTACTACTTTTGCTTTAAAACAGTCAAAATTGAATGAATGGAAATGCCTTCTATAAATATTGTTTTACTAATTAACAAAATCCCAAAAATTTGCTCTCCATTCAACATTCAACGGACTAGGCAAAGAGAAATTACCACGTACAAAAGGAATATTTGACATTTGACGCTTCGGTTGTAAATAGCTCATAGAAACATCCAAGGTCGTTCTACTAAGCTAAATTTGTTAGATTGGGTACACTCAGCCCTCACTCACCATGCACCAAAAACGGGATAAGAACACTACAATCACAAACTCCAACGACACCGAATCTTATTATATTCTATCTCCTAAATAAGACCAGACCCTTTTTTTGAATACCAGAGCTAAATCCACTATTTCTGCTTCTCTTATTTGCCATGTTCCACTGTCAAATTTCCCTGGCCTTTGGCCATTTCTGGACAACCTGCAGGCAACATCAATTGTCAAACTAGCCATATCTCTGGTAGCTGTCATCACTCGCAAGACAGTGGATGAGAAAGCAGGATTCGACACCAGTCTATTCAATAATATCAGCACTTCCCTTATCAGCAAAGTCCTGCAACCAAATATATTTATGACAGAAAGAAACAGTTGAGAGAAAAGTTAGCCACACAAAGAAAGTGAACGGAAAATTTTGATACAAAGAAAATTCAATGGCCAAAACACATATGGGCAGGCCTAACATATTTCCTTAGATATGTTTATAGATTCTGGCGCGAATGCACCAAAAAAACGAGAAAAGCGTAATGAATAACACTAAGAGCATCTAATTCTAATATAGGGGGAAAAAACTGCCAATTCCTTCTGGAACCCAAACAAGCTATTATCTTTGATTACCTTGCTTTCACTGTTTCAGCTGGCTCCAGAGGTACCGATGCTTCCATATCTGTTTCCGATACCAATACATGCAATATCAACATAACAAGGTTTGCCTCTCCTTTTAACTTGTAACCAACCAGGATTTCAAAGCCGGATTTCCCACATGAGGCTAAAAATGCAAGGAATGTTACAGCTCTTTTGCGAAGTTGTATGTCCTGAAAATATAATCAGAAGAATTGAAGTTGGAAAATGTTGCATTTTGCAGATACCAACACGGTTTTGTGCGTGAAATGAGACTGCAAGCTGCTACAAACAAAATTAAATTCTTTGTGGGCAAGATACACATCCCCTGGGGCACAACTTTGCGTATCATTATTTAGATCCCAACAAGGCAGCCAGATAATGTTATAGAAGTAACACAAAAAATATACTTCTTCAACAAACAAATGATACTTCTGTCATTGTTCAACACCATGTTAATCTTCCACCAGTGATAAAAAATATTTTGAGTATCACGACTATTCAACAATAAGGCACTTTACTGTCACCAAACATAAAGCCAAACAATAACATTAAGATTACAAATCAAAATTTAATCAACAAAATATCCATTACGCTTAGGAAAATCACATTGAAGAATCAAGAAGTTGATGAGAAAAAGCAACAACAATAAATTATCATAGAATTTACCTAAAAAGAAAATTACATAAAATCCATCACAGAAAGATGAATTGAATCACTAAGCCTACCAGTATATTATTTCCACAACAAGAAATACAGTCAGCCAAGCCTTCAAAGATGAAGCCTAACCCCTCAACTCTTGGAGCATTTATATCGTCATTTGCGGCATTAGCACTCCCCTCATCTTTACAACTCAAGCAGAATATGCTCAGTACTTTGGGACCTTCAATTTGAAAATGTTCCGTAAGATGTGTGCTTAATAAACCAGATATGTGAAAATCTATAGGAATGCAGGGAAAAGCGAGTTAATACAAATCAGACCGTCATGTTCAGATTTAATAAAAACAATTAGGTTCATTCATCAACATGAATTTAAGCCTTGCGTAAATTCTCTATCATAATGAACTAGGCTCACCATGAAAAAGAAACAAGATGGTGCAACATAATACTTTCTTTATTTCAGCAAAAATGAATATCAAAATCTAGTAATCCATTAAACAAAAAACTGAGCTTCATTAAGGAGAGATGTTACATGAACAAAGATACATTCAGCATCATGAAAAGTCCTCATGGGACTGTATCTCTCGAAAAAAAGAATAATAAGCTGGAACTAGGATCTTTTTGATAACTGCTAAGCTGCTAAACTTTCTAATTCAATGATTCGTCTCCATTCAGTCCAGCAGCATAGAAATCAGCTGTTCCCTAGGTAAGCAGAACAAAGTACACCTTCAACACTGACTTTTTGTTGCATTTAATATTCATAATTTTTATGCTACAAGTAAAAATCAGAAAATACTTCATGTATCAAAAGTGATGCACTCATCAATGCAGGATTTCAGAACTGTTATTTACTTCATTTTCTATTGTTGAAGTTCTAATATTATTTACAGGTTATTTTAGCACGTCCACTATTTTTATTGTTTTATAGCATACTCTAATTATAGATAGATTAGAGTCACTTATTGCAGCACTTTTGAAGGTGGCTATTTTGACATGAACAGTATTTCCCACTGACTCGCATGCTTTTTCTCCTATCCTTTTCTTTCTTCTACTGCTTGTCTTCTCCTCTTCTTTCATCTTCTTTTCTCTTCATATTCTTCTTTGCATACATTCCCTAATTCTTGGGCTGTATTACTTGATGCAATAAATCAGGGGTAACTCGTATCCTTTTCTCAATTTAGCATCAAAGACCAGCCTACATGTTTCAGTATCACTAATATAGATAGTTTCCAAAAGCAACATGAGCTACACAAAGCCCTGCTAAACTACTATAATTGGCATGAAACACAGAATATAAAACAGAATGTGCAGTTTTATATAATATGGTAGAAGTTCTGCAATAAACAACAATACAAAATACTGAATCGAAGAAAGAAATCAATATATAATAGAATGCTGCTTACAATTTAGTAGCAAGTGCAGTAAATGAAGAGCTTGCTTCTGCACATGTGAACCAGCATCCTTTTTAAGCCACCGTCCAATGCTTTCAAAGGTAGCCATATCGCTGAACCTGTTTTACTTAAATTCAGTTCCTATCCCACTCAGAAATTCCAGCAAGATAGCCAACAGAAAACTTACTTTTCCCTTTCTGTATAAGCATTGCTTCTCATAAGAATCAAATTCATGATCGAGATAGCCTCAAGTCTTAGACTTTTATCAGTATTACTAACAGCAATTTGATGCAATAACTTGAATACAGAAACCCAGTCTACACAAGAAAATGATGCTGAAACATCCATGTTTCCGAACTCCTGCTTCCATAAGGATTGTGGATCAAAGGATGTACTCCAAAATGGGTCACAGGCTGCAGAAGCAACCTCATTCTTCAATGCACTGAACAGGCTGCCAATCTTGTTCTTCCCATGAGGCAGTCCCTCAACCTTGACATTGTCCCTGAGTAGAGTGCACTGGAAAGATCAAATCAAAGTTCATAAGCATAGACAGAGGAATAAAAGCAAGAAATCATAAAGCATATTTTGCTAATAAAGGCTTCCAAGTAGAAGTACGGTGCAGGATAGGAAGATATATTCATGCCCTCAAGCCAAAGGAATTGTACTTACAAGCTAAAACATAATAAGCATCCATATCATCTTATCCAAACACCCCTCATGATATTAGTTCACCACAACCAAAAAGACAAATTTATAGACTGAAACTGAGGTTGAACCGCGTTCAAAGCTAGCAACAACATCGTATCCTGTCTTACTTATGGAAAGAGAGAGAGTGAAGCCTACAACAAGATGAAGCTTTGATAAACCTACAGATAATAACAAGTTTCAAGAGAACCAAGCAACTCCACAGGTTGCATATTATTCTTTTCAACATAAATAGAGATCCAACTAGAAATTAGTATGTCTTGGGAAATGACACCAATTATTTGGTACATTGAGCTAACTGGTTACAATCCAGCCATTTTTATCTTTAGGGAAAGACAATAGGATCAAAATTTAGGCCATATTTTAAAATTGTTAGTGAAGTTTCCAATATCTCACATAAATTAGCCAATCTTTTATAATATTACCCTTTTATTATCCAAATATCTAACCTCTTAATTTCTTGATCCTTCCAAAGTTTCTCGAGATATTAACACAGGTATATCAATCTGAACCATCCGCTAACAGTATGGATACAAAGTGTTAAACGACCGTTTCACCACAAAAGCTTAAGCTATTGTGTGAGGCCAACTTAACTGGTTTTATATATTCACTAACACACCCCCTCAAGTGAAAGCCTTTTGGGCTTGATACTTGCACAGGTTCGCTCTACCTTGTGCTGAATTAATTAGATTAGAAATAGGTGGGTGGTAGGATTTGAACTCACGATCACTTGATGTTAAGTGACCGTTTCACTACAAAAACTTAAGCTATTGTATGAGGCCAACTTAATTGGTTTTATATATTTACTAACAAAAAGGCAATAGAAAAAACAAAGCACTTTGATCTAAGTTCATCAAGTGTTAATAACCTCAAATTTTCACTGGACATTAGTGGAAGGAATAAGAAGGAATGAACATATGAGCTGCAAACCACCATACCTTTGTTCCAATTCCCTTTTTCGACTAAATAGGTGCTTCAAAAACACATGCAATATTCTTAGAGAACTACGACCAATTGCAACCTGGACAAAAAAGGGAGAAAGAGAAGGTTGAAGCAAAACTTTACACCTCTACATGAAAAATTTTAATCCACAACAAGAATAATTCACTTGATATTGCAAACAAGTAAATGCACTTTGGCACAAAATATGTATATGAATATTATGTATATGCACCATAGTACAAGTGCTATGTCCAACAGAAGACCATTCAAGCTTTACAACAAAACCATGAAAAATTCAATATCACCAAGAGCAATCCAAACAACAATAACCAAAGTGCTTTACATGCTACAAGAGAAAGACAAAGATATGAGAAATGCTACCAGTCCTAGCCACTAACACGGACTCTAGATATTAGTTCTTTGCAGACACTATTCATCGTTAGAAATCCACCATTCATCGTTAGAAATCCTTTACATAATTCATAAGACTGAATTAACTCGCTGGTCAAATAAAGATCTAAAATAGAAAAAGCTAAGGAGTCATTTAGTTTCACTTCTGATTTTATATAAAGATTTTGAGTTCTCGTTTGTTGATTTTTCGGGTTTTTCTTTTCAAACAAAAAAAACTATTAAATTGTTAATGTCAATATAGTTATAACTTTATTACTGATAATAATTAAATATTAGATAAAACTTAGAGATAAATTAATTTTATGAACTAATTTAGTAAACAATTTCATTTTAATCTCTTATATAATATTTATTAATAAATATTAGTTAACATTTTATTAAAATAAATAATTTTAATTTGCTAATTTATATTTCAATTATTAAACCCAATTTTATTTAAAACTTGTATTTTAATATATTTTAAACTTAAAATACATTTATTAAATAATTACCAAATCTAAAAATATTTTTATGTTTCAAAAAAATTTAAACTAAATTAAATTATTAAATTACATTAGCTAATTCTTATTAGTAATTAATGTTAAATAATTAATAATATATATTTAGTTAATGTCAAATCAGGTTATGACAAAAGAACAAAATAAATAATAAAATCCAATTTTTATGATCTTCATAAGTTACAAAAACAAAAAAAAAACTAAACTAAAACCAAAACCAAAATCAAAAATAGAAACTAAAAACCTCAAACAAACATTTTTTTTTTTAACGAATTTGAAAATGAAAAAAAAAATCAAAAACTTTTGTGGAAACAAATAGGCCTTAAATGAACTCCTCAGAATAACCTAGTTACCAAAAATACCAATATCTTCTCAAAAGACTTACTCTCAAAGATATCAAACATGAGAACTACAATTCCTAAACATTAAGGGAAAAATATCAAGTAAAACAGAGAAAAAAAATCAGGCTTTGCAATTAAACTTAAGAGGTTTGTACCACATACATAAAATGGGAAAATATGTAATCTGCACGCAATACTTTGGAGCAGATTTGGTGCTTCATGTTTCAAGAACAATTGCATGCTCTTTAAATATACCTTCAAACTCTTAATAGGCGATCAGAAACTACTGTCTAATATACTTCACAAGTATGCTAAAGTACAGATACGAGCCAGAAAATAGTACTTCACATGGCAATGCTAAGCTAATTTTACACTACAAACATACATTTTGTTGAGGATGCCTTTGTAGGAAAAGTTTAATTGCAAGGCAATTAAAGTGCCTTACACGACAGCTGTTAACAAGTCTTGCTTTGTTTTGTTTCTTTTTCTTTCGTATTTTAGGGTCTTTATAAGTTATGTTTCTTATCTCTATTGGGATCCTTTTTTAAGACTTTATATCTAATTAGGAGTCCTAATGAGGGTTGTTAATTTATCATTAAGCCTATTTAAAGGCTGAATGGTTAATAAAGAGGTAACCAGACTTTTATCAAGAAAAACACAGCTGCCAGATTAAAGAAAACAGCAGTTGTACTAGACCCTATCGAGGACAGGTCTCTTCCTTGTGTCAGCATAGGTTCTTCAGAGGAAGGGGAGGACACGGCCAGGGAAAAAGAGGTGGCTTTCCTCGTGTCTCGAACCGTTATTAGATCCTATGCTAGAGAACATAACACATGCCTTGATTGAAACATTCAATCCGAGAAATCTTTTGCATAACCCAAAGAATCCTTAACCTAATATCACCCAACACCGCACTCAATAACGTCAAAAGCAACCTAATTAAGTAGATTTACCAGAAAAGAAGACCACCAGAACTTAAAATCACAACAAACAAGTACCAAAGCTAATCTTATCCCTAATATTAAATGCATAAATGAATGGAGAAGTTCACAAAACATATTATCAACGATCTTCAAATTCTCCATCCTAATGCTCCACTTTGAAAGACCAGTTAGCTAGGGTCGAATTGATAGCAGGAAATAGTTTCTAAAACTCACATTTTCAAGGTCACAAAGATTGAGTAAAGGTCCAATCAAGGCCTGCAATGGGAGTTGTCCATTACCAATCTGCAACATGGAATAACATCAAGAAATGTTATTACAGAAAGGGAAAAATCAAGGAGACATGCTCTAAATCTGTTCAGATAACATGAAGACATGTAGATGGAATTGGCCCAGCCTAAATGATATGAACAAATGCTACAAAATAAGAAGGGAGACAGTGAAAGAAGTAACGCCTCCTCCCAAGCTGTTGGACAATTAAATTGTTTCAGTTTCTAAGTAAGTGAATCCTGTTAGGTAACAGAATTAAAAGAATTCTCAAATCAAATTAAAGAGTTAAATTATTTCAAGCCACACATTCGTTGTCTAAAATTTTCCTTCATTAAGAATATGATACTCATGATGTGCTATTTACTATTTGTGTACTTTGTGAATTTACAAGTGTTAATATAATTATTATCAAGTTTTATAGTACTAAAAAAAAAAAGTGAAAACCAGAAGGTTGCTAACTAGCAAGGTTACACCAAAAGAGCTAATCTTGACCGAAAGAACCAATTTAAGCTTTCTTAGAACTTCTTACCTAAAAAGAAGCCATAAATTTTAGCACTAACTATACCTTGGTCAACATAGAGTGCAGTTCAAATACTTTTGTAGTTTCGAGAGTATGGAAAGAGTTCATCTGGTGCAGCAAAGCTACATGAGAAGACCTATCAGCTGCCACAGATTCCATTGCCATAGCCATGCTTCCACACCCAAAAAGAACATTAAAATCTGATGGACAAGCCATGAATAAAGTCACAATGAGGCTTCTCCCAAGCTTCTGGTCACTTGTACAGCCCCATATTCCCAGCAACTTTTCAGAAACATAAAAATCTGCTACCATATCATCATTCAAATTTAATTTGGCAGATCCATCACCATTTTCAGTCTGAACACCGATAGTCTTAGATGATGAAGCTGCTAAAAAAAGAAAAATAAATACACAAAAATGATAAATGAAATGGCTACAATTATTTATGAGGTATTCAAATCATGTGCATCACCTCTACCATCCCTATAGCTTATGTAATCCTGTAAACTCTTTTCCTTCTTAGATTGTGGGTGAAACACCTGAGTATCCATTGCATGAACTCCATTTTCCCTGCATTGTACTTAGTGCCTTTCAAACAATGTCTGACAAGTGTGATTAACAAGCCCCCAGAATCAACTATTTAGTTTATAATATAGAAGTTAGTTCCACAAATTGATACAAAGTCATGGTGAATTGGACTTTTGTGCAGGCTATAACTAACACCAATTTGGAAGATGCAAATTGTACAAATGTGCATTATCAATTATAAAGTTAGACAATATAGCCGAGTTTCAATTTGTTAAATAGTAACCAGCAAATAATTCAAAAATCAAACAAAATAATGGAAAGGAAACTCACGAGGTTTTCAGATTAGGAACGCCTCTATCATTTTGTTCAGCACGCGAATACACGTATCCTTTAATCTGTCCGGCCTTTGCACTCTTCTCCTTTCTAAGTTCAAAGCATTCTCGTTCCTGAAATGAAATACAACACTTAACATAAGAAAGAAAGAATAAAAAGAACATCACAATACTAAGATTAATTGAAGGAAGTATTGGAAAAAGAAGAAAGGATACCAAGTCAGTAAGCTGCTTCGATACACGTCCCAATTCACTCTGCAAAACAAATCACATCAAAAACTTCAATCTACAAGTTTAAAACCCTAACCTTAAAAGAGAAGAGAAAGAGCAAGAAACCTTGAGGCGATCAATTTCAAGGTCTTTGGTATCAGAAGCGGCACTAGGTCTCTGTGAAAGCTCTCGTGGCGGAGAATAACTAATAAAGTTAGTAGAATGTGGGAGTTGGGGTGACTGTGACTGTAAGATTAGAGGTGGAGGCGGTGGAAGAAATGAGGCGGTCGCCGGAGGCTGAGAAGGGAGAGGTTTAGCAGAGAGAGCGAGTTCTTCAACTTGGATTAACTGGTCTAAGAAATCGGGGTCCCATTCTTCGAAGCTCTCCCCTTCTTCGCTCATACTTTTTCTTCTTTTGACAGAATAAACAAGCAATGCGCAAATTAGACTTACCGGAGGAAGTCGCAGACGGGGTCGGCTGTTCCGTTCTAAATTTGGGGGAATAGGTTTGGGAAGGGGTTAATAAATAAGCGAGTGAGTGGTTAGTTATTGATTATTATTGTAAGGGCAATAGTTTAATATATCACTTTTGAAAAATTTTTCGTATTTTTATTTAGTAGAAGAATAAAATTCATTTTTTAGTAGTGGTTCTTTTTTTAAAATATTTTTAATACTAATTAATTAATTAATTATGATATAATTAATTAAAATAATATTATTAATTAATTAATTAAAAATATAACTAATTAATTACAATATAATTAATCAAAACATAATTCATTCATAATTAAAATATAATTAATTAAAATATTGTAATTAATTAATTAAAATATAATTAACTAATTAATTAAAATATTATTATTAATAAATTAATGACATTACAATTAATTAAAATATAATTGTTCATTAATTAAAATGATAATATTCATTCTCATTCTTCACTATATTCATTTCTTGATTGAATGTTGAGCCCGTTGTAAAGTCCAAGTCTAAACTGACCTGAGGACTGATTGTCTAAACTAGAAAACGACATCTTTTTCATTTAGAAGCAAATTGATGTCGTTAATGTGTTAAGAATATATAATGACAAAAATAAAAAAAGAATTGGTTCAATTTAAATAAAAAACTTTTCATCACTAATACTCTAACTATATACTTACAATATTATAAACAATAATATATGCAATAATATAAACTATAATAATATAAACAATAATAATATACTAAAAATAATATATAATAAATAATAAATAAAAATATAAAAAAATATATATTCGATAAATAAAAAATTCATTGAAATTGAAAGAAATACCCTCATTTTTTATTTCGAGACGTAAAAGGGCTTATTATGCCAAGATCACTAACTAATAATAATATAATAGAAAATATAATAAATAGAAAATAACTCTCTTTTTTGTATATTTTCCTCGTTTTCATTGTTGCCGTGTGCTTTATGTAATTGATCGAATCAGAATGATATCCTTTCAACATAAAATAGAGAATTTTTTTATGATTGGATTATTGCTATAGGATTTGGTACCTAATATAACTTATATTTGGTTTATAGGCCTTATTTTAGTTCCTAAATGAAGAAGGAACAATTTTAGGCACTTTAAATAAAGTTGGAGAATTTTTAAAGTAATTTTAGATAAACACAAGTTGAACATGGTCCAATATTATGAATATAGCAAAAATATGGGACCTTATTCAACCCTCTGTATTTTATTGGTGCATTTAGGTTCTTTGATAATTTGGCTACATAATGAATACTACTCAATCATAGACCTGTGTTTCCAAATATGATATTATATTTATGAAATTCAAATTTGTGTTTTAAATAAGGACTCCCGTATGCAAAATAGAAGAGGTGTAAAGCCAATATGGGTACAATATAATACTATTTCAATGACCATATTGATAGTAAAATTTATATAAATTAGGATTTTTGGCAATTGTGAAGAATACGAGACCAATATAGGCCCTTGTTGGTACGTGTTTGTATAAATGTCAGAATTTTCTTAAGATAAAAAGGAAAGAGACAAAGGAATAAAAGAAAAAGAGAAAAGGAGGAAAATGAGAGTTATTTGGGAGGACTAGAGAGAAGTCTTGGATCCAAGAATGGTCAAATGATAAGAAGATGGCCTGAGGAGAGTCAAGAACACATCAAGAAGGAAGTAGCCTTAGAGAAAAGTTCAAAAAGCTTATCCAGATTCAATTAAGAAACATCAAGATTCAAGATCTATGAAATCATTCTTTTATCTTGTTTTCTTTATTCTTTGATGTTATTTTTTGCTTTCTTATGAACTAAATTGGGATACTGATTTAAGTGGGACTTAGTATTTTAGATTGATTTTTTATTTGATGCAAGATTTTAGTTTTCCTAAGAACTATTCATATTTACTTACTGTATTGCATTAAAGTACCAAACGAAGAAAATTCAATGTCAAATTTCATATATAAAGATTGAAGTAGTAAATATAGAAGATTATATATATATGAGTAGATCAAAGCATGAATAATGAGCAATGCATAGAATCCTAAAACTAGGACCATATATGTAACACCCCACTACCTTCAATTACATACCGGAACACCTTATGGACATTCCAATATATAATCTATAATAATGGCATGCTAAAGCAAACATATATCCAAATTAATCATGGCATCAACTATTATACAGAAAAGTCACCAAAATTTAAAATCAACTGCATTCCTCATTTCATTTCATAAAAAACCAAACTTACATTGTAGCTAACTATCCGAATATATACAATGTCAAATCCCTATACATAACACACTGCTTGACAGAGGAATTGCACATAAACTACTAACTAATCCTTCAGTCTTAACTCATCGACTTTTGAGCCATTTTTTGACAAAAGTACAAGAATTAGTCTTCTCATAGAGTCTGTGTGTCTCTAATGTCCTCTCTCGGACCTGAAATATAAACGTTATAATTTTGGTAAGTTTTGCGAACTCAATGATGTAACCATCATCGATGGTTCACCCAATTCATACCACATATCAAATCATATAAGCACTTAATTCACAATTTTTCATTTAACAATTTGCACCACATATCATAAAATGCACATATCCTAATCAAAGTTAAGTACATATTCACATTACAATTCAATCAGTCAATTACACTTAATAAGTGTACATGCAATGTTCATGTGACCCACTTTCAATTATTACGTTGTTATGACTAAGTGCTTAAAATATCCCGTATCTATTGTGGATACCGAGCTCATTGATACTGTCCCTTACCCATTACGGATACAGGGCTCATTACATATATCGAGACTTTGGCTCTATACCACATTTCAGAGCTTTAAGCTTGTTTTCAGTGGCTACTTATGTCACAACTATCATTATCTTATTATACATTCATGTATGAAATGCATCTCATTCATATTCCATCAATTATATTTTCAATGATTCCCATTTTCAATCTCATTCCCACTGAATCACATTTTTAGTCCCATATACATATATCATCAGCCTTCGTCTGGCATTAAAAAAAAAACATGTTGATTAACACATAAATCACCAAATTCACATTCAAGGAACACTTCAATATCACATTTGATCAAATTACATTTGCATTCATGTTCTTGTTCACAATAATCTTCGGACTAGGTTTGGCATGATCATTCAAGTTGAGAACCATGTAGTCAATCTCATTCATATATAAGTAGCACTTCCAATGTTTTAATCATGCATCAAAATTCCTTGGACATTTCATGTTCGGAATTCAGTACACATGCATCAATATCAAATTCAATTCAGTAATAAACAAAACAAGTCAAGGTGAGACCATCTTAGGTTACTCACAAATCGCTCCAAAAAGCTATTGCCTTGAAGTCCCGGCAATGTCTGGATGATGGCGCTTTAAATGCTCCTCTATATCATGCAAAACACATTTACACATGTCACAATTTTGCACAATGGTATAAGTATTCATATGCACGTCTATGTATATGAAATATGTACAATGCATGTTCATGACAATTCGCTAGTTACATTAGTCATTTATATATCAATACTCAATTGATCAGTTCACATTTGTCTAAAAACACTTTCGGGTCCACTTTGCATGATTATTATCATCAAGAAAATGGTGTATTTTTGTAACACTTTCTTCTAGACAATTGTTTTCCTGTGCCTTAAGTTTCTAATGACTCTAAGATCATTCAATTTGGTTCATTATTGTATAAGTTATGCTTAAAATATTGTAGAATAAGTACATTTGAAATTTAGCTAGTGCATGATCATACTATCCAGTTGTACAACTCATATCTCACAATTCTAAAATCTAAAAATTACAAGCTTCATACCAATTGAAATTTAAGAGAATAAGCTACAATTTTTATGAAGATTCATTTGTCTGATTTAACCTAAATCAATACAATTGATTCGATAACAACAGGACATGATTGATGTCCCTGGGAGTGCTACAGCCTAAGCCAAGACTCACTTTTATTCCAAAATTTGAAATTCTTAAAGACATAATTAAAATTCGACTTCTTCAAGAAAGTTGTAGCCATATGTCTCTACTTTAATCTGAATTAAGAATCAACTCATTTAGAAATCTACAGATCAAGATATAATAAAAATACCAAAGCATGTTTAATGAAAATTCTCCAGTTCATAACATTCCAGCACATTGCCTCTTTTTCATCCTAAATACATTAATCAAACATGTCATTATCAAAATTCTATCATGTACAATTGATGGCCCCTTCATTTTTACTTCAGTTTTAGTTCAGTAACATCAATACACAGTTCAGCAATTCATGATTGTTCATAAACCCCAAAACGGTACCTATTCTATATTTTTCCATATCACATGTTCTGCATTTTTTTCCAGATTTTCTTATTTAGATTTCGGGTCAGATTTGTATGACCATTATGACCTAGACAATGAGGTATTTAGACAACATTGTCTCCTAATCAAATATTCCACAATGTCTTAAGTGTCTAATGACAACAATTTCATGCATTTTAGTTCAGTATCATGCAAGTTATAAACAAAAACCTACAAACTATTTTCATACCTCAATAGAACACAACTCTTAATTTCAAGACTCTTAAGGACAAATTACAAGTTTGATTTCTTCATGAAAATGTAGCCCTAAGTCTATAGTTTACTCTAAATTAAAATTCATTCAATTTGGATATTCACAGATCAAGTTATGTCTAAAATACAGATGCGTGTTCAGTAAAAACACTCCATATAAAATATTCATGCACACTTCGTCATCAACCTTACATGCAATTCATTCCAATTCAGACATCATTCTCATACCATTTAGCATGTTATAAAGCTCAGATTGTTACTTACCTTTTAGGCTTCCAACTCAGTTCAAAATTCCAGATTCACTAAGCCTCCAAGTGTGCAAGATTTATCACAAACTTAAGATCAAAACAAGGTGTTTTTGGACAATAATAAGATGATCACTTCCAGCTAGTTTCTTGATTATTTTATGAAGGATTAACATGTGACCTTCATGTAGAAATTTGGCTAGAGTTAGACAACAATTTCAGAGAGAAAACTTCATGAAATTTAGGTGGAGAAGGTGAAGAATAAAGGAGGAAGATTGCTGGCTATCCTTATTGTAATTTTGTGCTAGGTGTCATCAAATTACCTAAGCCATATGTCTTAAGGCATGTAAGAAATGTGCCTAATCAAGATGTTGCTATTAATCCATTCCTTAAACTGCCATTTGTCACCAATTAATCAGTCTATATGTCAATCCAAGATTGTTCCACTTGTCACATAATAATTGGTCCATTTGTCACTCCATAATTAGTCCAATTGTTAATTAATTCCAAATCCAATTGTCACTCATTTAACTATGCCAAATGTCACTCAATTTTGAGCTTAGTCATCCTAATTTTACATGTCTCAATTAGTCTTTCCACTAAGCTTTTTTCCTAGTCCAAAAATACCCTAAATTTTCAAAAATTTTCGAAATGTCCGAAATGTCACCAAAAATGCGAACT
Organism: Erythroxylum baracoense; assembly: GCA_025629805.1. Classification (NCBI taxonomy): domain Eukaryota; kingdom Viridiplantae; phylum Streptophyta; class Magnoliopsida; order Malpighiales; family Erythroxylaceae; genus Erythroxylum; species Erythroxylum baracoense. The sequence continues at coordinate 12,025,978 of JAOTAY010000005.1, forward strand.
TAATTCTAATACATACCAATTCAATTTTCAAGACAAATAATCCACAATTCACATTTTTAATCACATTAAAAATCACTT
>JAOTAY010000005.1:12026155-12047924 GCA_025629805.1 Erythroxylum baracoense
GAAATGAGGAAGAAGTTGATTTTAAAAATATTGTGGTTTCTATTACTGCTTTATTGGTAAAATTGATATGATGCCATATGGAATGAATGTAGTGATCGCACGTAGCTCACCCTTATCATAGGATATGTACCGGAATGACCTGCGGGGGTCCCGGTGCGTACCCAACGGTAAGGGGGTGCTACATATTTCATCATATTTTTCTTCCTCTCATTACTTCATTTTCTTTTCTGTTTTCTCTCACTACTACATTTTCATGTCTTCTGCACTATCTCAAGATTTAATCTCACTTAAACAGAAACACAAAACCTCATTCTAGTTTTTCTGTACTTGTCTATATCTCATTAAACTTCAATTCTCACAATCTTATAAACAATTTCTGCACAACGTCCATTCCATATCATTTTCATAAATTCATTTTTCTCATCACTGAAACTACCCTTCATGCATGCATTCACTTCCAACACTAAAACATCATCAAAATCATCCATATAATATCCAGAAAACTAAAACACAACTTACTCTAAACCAGCTCATAAATCAAGATTAAATTCAAACATCTAAAAACAACAACGATGCATAACTTACTTGTATCTTCAGAAAAATTTCTAGAAATGGGGAGAGCAATGAGGGATTTCGATGGTTGGAGCAAAGACAAGATTAGAGAAACAATCAAACACCTTAAATAGCTGAAGATTTTACAAGTTGTTTTCTGTGATGGATGGACAATAACACAAACACTTGCCGAAATTAAGTGTCTAAATGACGAAGAGCAAGAAGGAAGATGGTGGTTTTGGTGGAGACAATGCAGAGACTTCCTTGAACAAAAAATAAAATTAAGTGTCTCTTTTGAGTCTTGCCACATTTCCTTTTTACATGTGTTACACTTGACATTTATTTGGTTACGCCATGTGTCACTTCCTAATTGCTCCACTGGTCACATAGTCATTTATCCAATTGTCATACATTTACTAGTCCATTTGTCCCATAATGATCAATACCAAATGTCACTCAATTATAGGCTAAATCATCATAATTTTCCATGTTTCAATTAGTTTTGCCACTTGGTATTTTTCCAAGACTAAATGTACACATTAATTTATCAATCTCCTAATTGGGACAATTAATTTCCAAGTTGCTAAGTTATAATCCATCAATTCTTGTCTTTGGTAACCCAAAATACAGGACATTGGAAAGCATGGTCATATCTCATATCACATTCAATTTCATACCCTGGAATATGTCAATGAATGTACGTACAATTATATTAATGTGCAAAAACTAATATTCTCGTGTATGTGTATGCCACATTATGCATAAGCATGAATTATACTTCCTAATTTCTCAGTAACCTCTTATAAACACTATTTTAACCCTATCCTAAGTAACAGGATGTTACAATATAAATATCTTGAAATATAATTAAATATTATAAGAATTTAGAGTGAATAATGCATTCTTAAGAGCTTTTTTATTATAAAGGACTTTTACTCAATCAATTTAAGTATAAGAGCTATATGTCTTGAGACAGATTATAGTTATAACTTTGAAATTATAACGGTCTAAGTAACTAGGGTTAATCATTGAATTAAGATAAATACAAACATAGCAAAGGATTAATAGGGGACTCTTCATCTAGATCTAGCTTATTTATTGTTTGGTTTATTCTTATATATTGTTTTGATTTATTAATTTTGATTTGTTATTTGTTATTTTATTTAATTAGATCTTCTTTTAATTAGTAACTCATTTTATTAGATTATATAATAGAAAATGATTAGTACTAATAGTTATAGTTCTGGGGGATCAGGACTCAAATTAACTAAAACTATATTATAGAAAATGAAACATGTGACGTTTCAAGAAATATAAAATCATAATCACAATCATCAATCTTAAGAAACTTACAACCAGTGGTCATATACCCACATTCTCTCTATTTAAACAAAATATGGAATTAGTAATCCCATCACTTTCATTCTCATAACTACCTTCCAACTTTGATTATGCAAGCCTTCTGATAATGATTAAAATTTACAAAAAAATTATTAATATTAACTACAACTCTCAAATCTAAACCCACGTTTCTAGAAACTCATAAGGTCAAATTTGAACTACCTTATTGTATACAATAAGTGAAACTGGAATTATATGGGCTATATCATAGTGGATCACCAAGTCATAAAAGGTTTGTAAAACAAAACATTGTCCTAACCCTATTATAAATGGCAATAGGCTAGGTAAAGCCTAACAATAGGCTAGGTATAACTTGAGTCATCTATGGCCTCATCTTAACCCTTTAGTTTTAGTTGTTGCCCAACTTAAGGCTCAATTAAGCCTAGAGCTATTGGATTAATCCTAAGTTAATAAGGCTTTAGGCTATTTAAAGCTTTATTAAGCCTAAAGCACCATTCAACTTCTACTATATAAATGTGTCAAAATGCTCATCAGTCATAGTCATAATATTTTCTTCCAAATATTTATCCAACTCAATCCTATTGTGAGAAGACGTAACCTTTTTTCCTTGATCAATCTCCTTAAAATGATAACTCAAACTTCTAAATGTGCTTAATAATGATGTATCAATAAAAGTTAAAGCTAATATTAAACTACTTTGATATAGAATTTTATTCATTCTTAATTGATGATTATTAAACAAATCATAGCAAAAGGGGTTATTAATATCAATTTGTCCTTCAATCCATTTACTATACAACTGTCAATTAAAGAATCAAAATCCCCCCATCTTATATCTTAGGTCCATTAGAGAAATGACTACACTATATTACCAATTATAGACTAATAAAATTTGAATTTCTCTATCATCTGCTTTGCCATTTTCTGAATCACCTCGTTGGAATCAAATATCAACTCAGATAATGCTAATCTCACACATGTTAGCAAAGAAAATATGCGAAGATGGATATTTTGTTATAAAAAAGAACTTAGTGACAATATGACATCACTAATTTTACACAAATTGCTTTAGCCAACTTCTATTGCTCTTCTATCGACAAACAAGTATATTGAGAATCTCATCATCTCAACTTAATAAACACCTCAATATACCTAGGTATCAACTCTAGCACCTTGAATATAGAGTTCCAACTTATTGAAAAATCCAAAACCAACTTCTTTATGTATGAAATACATAGTTATTGTACAATTTCTTCAAAATTTTAACTTATTTAGGTGTTGCACTATAATATACTATGTTATTTTAAATTGCATCTACCAATACTTTTATTATCTCCAAGCCATCCTTCACGATCAAATTCATAATATATATACAAAACATCATTTATGGAATAATCTCTCATCCATTAACAAGCTCTTATCTGTAGTTTAGTCTTTACTTTTTTTATCATAGCATCAATTGTTCTATATTTATCCAAAGTTATAGTTGAGCTTCATGTTGTTTTTCCATTCCATTAAGTAATTGACTAATATAGTTGTCAATCTTTCACTCGTATATGGCAATGAAACTTAAATAAACCTAACATTTAAAAACATGAACAAATATCGATTATGATATAATCAATGAATAAATGATAAAAAAATAAATTATACTATTTACCATAATATTCGACTGTATAAAGCCTAATTGTTATCAATGCAATTCATTATAACCACCACATCTTTTAGTTTTTGATTACCCAAATATTTTATTACAACTCATCTGTGATTGCTTAACAATATATCCAGTATCAAAATTCTTTTGTTCTTCTTAAATCTTAAAGCTATCTTTCTTCATGGTATTATGAGTTGGCATTTTGAAGGTCAGTTGAAGTGAGTTGACAAATAATATGAAGTTTTTCTTATCGACAATGGTGACATGATATTCATTCTTTATGATCATCTTCACAAACCAAAAAAAAAAAGAGGATCTCTCAAAATCATAAGTTGTGGTAGTCATTTCACTTTTTTCTTTCATTAAGTTAGGGGTCTAAAAAGTTTGACCTCTTAATACCATCTTTCTTATATTGTATAAGACAATATGCCTCTACAAATTAGATGTTCCATCTTTAGAAACCCTTGATCAAATTCTTATAGCATACTTGCATTTTTCCTTATCAACTCTATCACTTGATTTAGTCTTCACTTGGTCTATTATTCGAATACTAAAGTGGAACTCTTTGTTGTGTTGCTTTATGTTATTGAAGGATTATACTCATCAATATGAAACGATTATATACAAAATAATAATGAAACCAATTTAAGTTAAAGAATATAAGAGACAAATGAAATAAGAGACAAATTACATAATTTGGGAAAGAATATCAATAACCTCATCAAACGTTCCATAATTGACATAAATCCTAACTAATACATCAAACTTAAGCATATTTGAACACTCCATTTTAAACTTCCTCTGATAAAGCTCTAAAAAACGATGAAAATGTAGAGCAAAGGTTGAATTATCACTGAAGTTAATTTACAAAAATCCATTTAGAATATAAGATATAAATGAAATAAGAGACAATTTGTATAATTTAGGAAATAACATTAATAGCCTCACATTGTTACTATGTATAAACAATATAAATTAGTTATATCTATATTTCTAGTATTCCTAGAATATTTCTATATTGAATTAAAATGTATTATAGTTTGAAATTATAATACAAACATAAATAGTTATATCTATATTTCTAGTATTCCTAGAATATTTCTATATTGAATTAAAATGTAGTATAGCTTGAAATTATAATGCAAACGTAAATCAAAATAAAAGAATAATGGGTAAATGGCAAGATGACATTGTGAAACTCCACTATCCCCTCTTAACCAAATCCTAAATAAGGTATATTCCAAAATAAAATTGCAGTAAATTTTAAGAAAATGATCAAACCATTATGTAAATAAAAAGTCTCAATACATTAAACTAATTAAATTGACCTTTTATGGCAACATTCAAAGTATCTAATGTATATTCATTCATTCATGCAATTCAAAGTATCTGTTATTTTTTCACCTTTTGAACTTCTTATCGCAAACCTCTATACAACTAGTTATAACCATGATTATACCTAAACACTATTATATCAATTGCTTAATATATTTTATTTATGGTAATTTCTATATTCACTTATTTAGGGTAAACTGAATCTAAAAACTTAGTTTGGACCCCTTGAATAAGTTGATTTTGTTAATCTTTAATACTAAAAAAAGTGAAACTCATAGATAATAAGATACTCACACTTTAAACATTAATTGTTATTGACTGAGAAGATGAAATATGGTTACAATGTAATTGTTTCCTCATTTCTATAATGTTGTAGTTGTTCTTAACGATATGATCAAAATTCAAAAAGATTCAATGCTCTTTTATAATATCTCTTTTAGTTACATTTTTGTTAGTCTTCTATCTACTAAGTGAAAAACTAATAAATCGCTAAGATGATTCTCCAAATTACAATAATCACAACTTGTTACAAATCACTATAAATGCCAAGATATAAATGACAAATTTAGGTTCATATATAATTCTCATATCACTAGATAAATGTAACTAATTCCATCAAAAGAACAAACATACAACTAGTAACAAGATAACATCAACAAATTCAAGTAAACAAAACCAAATTCAAATTCAATACCTAGCCTAGACTAAAAACATAAAGCTTGACATGAAAGGGCAAAGGGGTGAGAATAATCTAGTAAAAGCTACAAAATTTTATTAGGTATATTTCATATGATTCCCATGATAAGTACATATATAATTTCTTATTATTTTTCATTGGGGCATGTGGAATGGTAAAAGGAAATAAGGTATAATTATAAAGCATAATAATCATTTAGATGAATTATTTCATGTTAGATACGTGATCCTAAAAAAACTATCACAAATTAGCAAAAATAATTACATAGAAAATGAAGTAGAAGAACTATTTGAAGAAGAAGACCACTAGAGTGAGAGAAAAAGCAAGGGTGGCTGCTTTCTCAAGGTAAAGCAATGTTACAATAAAGAAGACTGAGAGCGGCAGTTAGGGCACAAAGAGACAAAAAAGAAAGTCAAGTATTGAAAGACACAAAGAGGATTTAGGCTAAGGGTGGGATCAAAAGTGACTCATAAGATAGGGAGATAATATTTACTCATAAAATGATGTTGTCATATTATATAAACAAAATGACATCGTTTAATATATAGAGGCAAACTATATTCACTCATAGAATAATGTCATTTTGTTATAATAATAAAAACAACATTATTTAGCATATGGTTGAAGTTCAAGCTTCAGGTTAGACTAGATCGTGAATGCTTAAGCCCAGGTTTAGCTTAAAGCTTGGTTAACTTGGACTGATCCTATTAAATTTAAACCAAGGCAAGCTAGGCTTAGGACCTTCTACCAAGAGTAAGCACCACTCATAAGGCATTACTACAAACTAACATCCCTCGATTTGTCATAAGAGTAAGAACAAGAGCTCATATGTGTCAACTTTCATTCCATAGACTTTTCACCAAAGGCATACTACTTATGCCTTTGCCATTGAAATTCATGTTATTATCATTAAATCCCTACAATATTATAATTGTTCTATGTGTTTATACTAAACATTTTAGTGAAATGAAGGACCTGTATAAGGCAACTAATGCAAAAAAGTGTTGGGTTTTTATGTTGTTGGTAGGCCTAATGGGAGAATGATGCTAAACACTCCTTACAAGCTTAGTAGCAAACTTTAAGTAATTAAAAACCTAGTTTGAGACTAATTTTTTTTAGCATTGATATCAACCTTACAACTTAAAAATATTATCTAGGATAATAAAAAATTCAAGTAAGATCGTATGATACTATATAAGATGGTTAAAACTAGAAGTTACATAAATATCTTATTTCAACACTAATATTGCAACTATTGCTTTCAAGAAAAGGTTAAAAAGATATTAACCTTTATAGAAATTGTTGGAGATGGACAAGATCCATACCTTCAAAGAATTTCAAGAGAGATAAAAAAGGTTACATTGACCTAGAGGGGGTTAGGTTATCCATATAATGGATAAATAATTCTCCTAAACATAGATAACATAGTGCATGCAAGGAATAATATGCACTACATATGGAGGAAAAACATCATAATAAGCATAATAGAGGAAACATAGATGTTGAACATTCAAAGAAAGAGGGTAAGCCTAAAGGAAGTAAATAAGTGAAGTTGCATGTATTGAATACATACATGAATCACATATGAACTTCATAAGAGTAAAAAATCTAGTAAACGCTCCTCGACTAATGCCACTAGTGGGATGAATAAAACAATTATATATTTCATCAACATTATGTCCTGGAAATTGTAGATTGTAAAAACCTTCGACATACTATAGGTAAACTCTTAGAATGAGGACATTCGAAACAATTTATTAGAAGGGACAAAGATGTTTGCCCATAAAGACCTTCATCCAATGGATAAGATCAGACCATGCTTAGGTGCAGATCAAGGATCTAGACCAGAGAAGAGGAGATTAAAGACCCAAATGGGTCATTAATCATGGTGGAGATAGTAGTTACAACATATCCCAAGGTCCCCCTAATACAATCAAGTTAATTTCATAACAAACCTTGAGATTAAAATATGATAAGTACAAGGATATAATTCTCGATGTAGAGGAAGAGTCGGGCCAATTTAATCCCTATGAATACATGATGCTCATCAAAGAAAACATCACAAACTTCTAAGTAAAATAACTTTTAGTAGATAACAACTTTGTAGACATTCTTTTTGCAAGGCCTTTAAAGAAATGGGGTTTATACTACGATAAATTTTGCCCATATCTTTCACCTTGATTAGGTTTAGATGAGACCAAGCTTTCCTTAAGGAAAAATAAATCTTTTCATTGCAATCAAAGAGTACTATAGATAAACCACGAAGATAATAAAGTTCCATGTCATATGTAGACTTATTGCATATAACACTATTTTTAGTAAACCTTTATTATATGCAATAAGAGTCATCTTATCACCATCTAACTACTTATAAAATTTCTAATAAAGAAGCTACAGGTGCAATTTTGAGGGACCACCAAACCTCAAAATAATGTTGTGTGGATTCATTAAAGAAGAAAAATCTACCACAATAAATAAACATTAAACAAATGGATTTTAGGCTTACAAAGAATTAAACTAGGGTTAAATTAGTTAAAGAGATTCAAGAAATTCAATTTCAGGATTCAAAAAGTAATAAAATATTATGAATAAGAACATGTATAGATCAGGAACAACACACCAAAATAGTAATTTAAAAAAATATGAGTTATTCATATGGTTGCATTTAAATATGGAAAGAATCAAATTGCATATAATAAATGGCATGTTAAATATGAGACCTAATGTCAATAGTATAAAGAAAAAATCTTTACAAAAGAAGAAAAGCATGAAAGACATGAAGAGGTAGATAAACCATTAAGTGCAGACTTTTATTAGAGAGACGATATACTTAGAGTGGCTCACCAATGTGGTGATGATAAAAGGTCTAATGAAAAATGGCATATATGTGTGGATTTTATATACCTAAAGAATATTTGTTTAATAAAAAATTACTTGCTTTTAAAGATAAACATAATTATAGATGTCATAGTAATCCATAAATTATTAAGCTTCATAGATGGTACTTAGGCTATTTCTAGATCTGATAGTAAAAGGAAATGATGCTCATTACATATAATGAAAAATACTATTATAAGGTGTCATTCAAACTCAAGAATGTATGGTTATCATATCAAAGGTTAGTTAATTCCATGTTTTATGGGCAAATAAATAAAAATATGAAGGGGATGATTGTTATAGAAAAAAAAAAGGGAAGATCACTTAGTAGACCTATGAGAATGCTTTAAAGCATTATAAAAGTATGGTATGAAATTAAATCCTAAAAAGTGTATATTTAAGACTAATAGTAAAAATTTCCTAAGATTCATGGTAATTAAAAGGGTATTAAAAGTTAACCCCTAAAGATCATAACAATAATCAATATAAAACTAGCATTAAAGGAAGCGCAAAGTCTTGTAAGTAAAATAACAAGTTTATCTCTTTTTTTTTAATCTAGGTTGGGTATGCCAAAATATATATTCCATTCTTTAAGAATGAAAGGAAAAATCAAAGGTTTTAATGGAGTAATGAATATCAATAGCCATTTGAGGATCTAAAAAAACCATTTAAAGAATCCATACATTCTCTTAACTTAACTTTAAGTGAAAATTTGTATCTGTACATCTCTTTCACACTAGAGCGCTTAGTTTAATGCTAATTTAGGAAGAAAGACCTTAAAAGCCTAATTTATTGTATAAGTAAGCTTTTCTAAGGCCCATAAATTAAATACAGATGAATAGAAAAAACCGTGTTAGATTCCATCACATCATTAAGAAATTTGAGATCATATTTTAAAGCTCGTCCTATCATTGTTATGATAAGCCTATCACTATGTTAAGTTTTATACAAACTAGAAATTTCATAAAAATGATGAAGTGGTTAGTAAAACTCACTAAGTTTGAGATCAATTTCTCCCCATGGACATTGAAAAAACTTGAAAATTGACAGACTATATGTCAAGTGTACCACGCCACCAACATTTTAGATTTGAGTGAACTTACCTTGGAATCTCCATTTGCGGAGATGATAAATGTTGATAGAACTTTAGGCAAAGATAAAAGCGGAGTTGTTATAATTATTTAAGGTCTACATGAAATCAACATTAAGTATGATCAAAATCTTGTATTCAATACCTCTAACATTAAAGTAGAGTATGCATCCCTAATATGTGGTAGTAGAAATTAATTCAAACTTGCAACTTATTATCAATAAATTAATCAATTGTTTATTACTAAAAAAGAGACCATAAGTATGTATTTCACATTATGTTAAACCTTGACAAAAGATATGCAAATCTGAGTGGAATATATTCCTAGGGAGGAAAAAAAATACTAGTTGTTAAACTGGGAAACTAAAGGGATGAAGCTTGAAGTTATATTTTTAGAAGTTAAACCTAAGCTTGTGTATAAGGATAAAGTGCAAGCACAAGTGGATGAAACATTGACATAGTAGATGACCCCAATTAAGAATTACATAGAAAATAGATAATTGTCTTCAAACAAATTGAGGTGAGAAAACTTATATATAAATCTGTAAAGTTTTTAGTTATCAATGAACAACTCTTTATAGGCTCTTATACACAACCCTACTTAATCAATTGTATTAAGGAAAATAGTTGAACAATTATTGATGAGCCATATTATGTATGAATATTTCTTCCCTCTATTTATAGTAATAGATAATATCTCCTAATTTATTTGTTTAAACTTAAACTTTATGAATCTTAGGTTATCGAGCAAAACTTTATTCCTATCATACATCCATATGCTAATTTTCTTATCGAAGTCACCAATAAGACTATATTATATGGTTTTAATCCAAGGATATAACAAGAAAAGAGTGTTTAGAATAATAAATTATAGAGTATCCTCTAAAGTTATTGAACAACTCTAAGGATATCTATAGGAGAAACACATTTGAGTTTAACAAATAGCACATAAGCTTAATCCTAATAGAGATGAATATCCCTTTAACACATGTTGAAATTTTAGATTTTATGATAATAAATTCCAATTGATGGTGGAACTTGACCTAATTGAGTAACAAAAGTAAGTTGTAAACTTGGAGAATTTTATATATCAATAGCAAGTCAAGATTTTTAATCAAAAGAGAGTCAAACAATAGATTATAGAAAATGTTCACCTTGTTTTAAGAAGAACTAACATAATTGAAAGATTGAAAGGCAAAGGAAGTCATGCTTTAAATAAGACATTACGATCCTACAAAAAATATCGATAGACCTAAAACCTCCAAACTTGAAAGATGATACAAATTCCTTAGGACCTATAATGTACAACATCTTAAGCCTTATTTTTGTTCATTATATTCAATCAATACATCACTTTTAATTTTAGGATTGTATCAATAAAAGGATCACATAAAACTACAAGTTAAATGTCTCATAAAATGTTAGACCAATGTTTTGTAGTATCACAGGCTAAATCACAAAACTACAAGCTAAAACCTTAGAAAAAGTGAAGATCAAATCAACAAACTTAAAACATTTTACGAAAAGATCTAGGAAAAAGATAGGCTTAAAAGTCTCAAAAAATTTCATACTCAAAATGATAGACTCAACATGGTACACTAAACAATCTAGGAAATGGCATACTTAGAAGTCTTAAAAAATAATAAACTCAAAATGACAGAATTAAATGTTTAGTAAAATGTTAAAATTAAATTTCATAAAATGTCAAACTTAAAATGATAAACTTAAAGTCTAGCAAAATGCCAATTCTAATTTCACTTAAAAGCATCACAAAACTTCAAACTCATAATGATAGACTTGTGTAGGATAACGCATAAGTCAACAAGCATTACAAATCAAATATCAAATTTGTCAAATTTCAAAAATTCAATGAACATAAGATGACAAGTCTAAAATATCATGTCAGTAAACAACAATATCATGCATTAATTATTTCATGGTAGGTCTATAAGACAAAATCACAACAACAGAGAATAAGAAAATTAGATCTAAGCAAAAAAAGGTTCTTTAATTAAAAGAAATATGTAAAAAGTAGATTTTTATAGAGCCATAAAATATTAAAAAATATACATATACATTTATATCACTTAACAAGCCTATTAACAACTTTATCAACGCTTCTTACCTCATTCTCATTGCTATCTAAGATTAATTTATCTTCCTCCAGTAGCTTTGCAAAGTCACATTTCCATGCTTTAGGATCAAGATCAATGGTCGAAGGCTTTAAAATATCCATAATATACAATAAATTGATTGGAAAGTCCTTAAGTCTAATTTTAGTCAAATCTTTACAAGCATGGAAACCTCGATAAAGAAATGCATAACAATATTATAATTTTAGGCCTTGAAGGACTTACTTTTGAGGAAAGTATGAAAAACATCAAACTTAAAGTCCTTCCCTATAAAATAGGCAACTTGTTTATGAAAGAACTTAACCAATAGTTCTCCTCCTCTTGAATTTTGATATAAGTACAGATGATAGAAATCAAGTTACGTATAATGGTTTAAGTTTGCCAAGTGGACTAATTATGCAAACAAGGAAGAAAAAGCTTTAATTCTTAAGAAAAGGAAGAAAAGGCTTTAAGATGTGATTAACAAGGTGGTGACAAAAGTGGCTGCATGTATGGAATAAAGCTATATTGAAGTATGATCATTTAGTTACCTTGATTCAAACTAAGGTTAGAGAAGATTTGGATGTGAATATGGCCTCCAACACGAATATGTATCAACTTATGCAAATTAGTAGAAAACTCAGTGGTGAGACATGATCTCCAATTCAAGTATGACTTAAATCGTATCTATCTTTAAAAGTTACAAATATATCAATAGTCTCTGACCACAGGCATATCTAGGACCATTTAATAATTTACAAAGCTACAATCAGATCCACGGTCTCTAACCAGGAGCACATTTTATACCGTTCCCAACTTTCTAGAGATACATACAAATCTATGGTCTCAGACAAATGTATACCTGAAACTATGTCTAATGATGTTAAAATATTTATTGCCATCATAACCTAAGACAACGTTGTGGCTCATATTGTGTTTAGTCAAAACCCTAGTTTTTATTTAAATTTGGAAACCCTAGTTTTGTATTTTAGTATCTAAGAATTGTTTCTTTTTAGTTGAAGAATAATATTTAGTCATCAATATAATTCTGAGAGTTTTCTCTTTAGATCTTCAAAGAACTTTCAAACTTATCAAGTGATTTGCTTATGGAATTCATATCTTTTTATGATCTTATTTCTAGTTTTTCATATATCAATGGGCCAAGATTCTTTTATATATTTAGTTCATAATTCCATATAATCAATGGTTTAAGGTTCTATCATTAATCTATTTGTAGGTTCTTTGGGGCTTGATTATAGATAAAGTGTGTTTAGTTTCAAAGTTCCATTCTTAGGTTTTGTATTAAAGCTTTGCCTTAAAATCAAGATATTTATCTTTTTTTTGTTCTTGTTTCTTGTTACTATTCTTATTTCTTGATTCCTTCTTTATCTTCTTATTACATTTGTTATTTGTTTTGCATCTATTAATTACTCCTTTAATTCATTCATATGTTTTCTTTATGTCTTACTTTTTATTTTTTATCTTCTTGAGTCTATAAACAAGGGAACAAAGAATGATCTTACAATAAAAAAGGAAAAGAATCAATGAACAATTATTTAGAAAAGAATATTTTGGTTGTTAAACTTTCCTAACCTATTTTGGAAAAGTTTGATTTCATTTAGTAACAACTGAAAATCTTGCTAAAAATAATCATAACACATTCAAGATTTAGAATTATTGCTTAAGTATAACTCTAAGTTAGAGTCCATATAGTAATTGTAATTATTTATGATCTCTTAAATTCTTTTAGTTTGTTTGTATTGTTAGCTTTTTGCTTGTTCTTAACTTTATAAAAATTTGAGATTAATTGAGCACTACATATGTTTTTATTAGTTTGTCTTACATGGTTCAATAAATAATAAAAATAGAAGACGAGTGTGTAAGAAACATGAGTAGAGAAAAGTCAAAATTTTAGAGTGAAACAAGAGTAAATTAAGTGAAATTAAACAAAGGAAACACATGGGGAGTATAGAGAGGTTATTACTAACATTCTTTTAAAGGTTGAAGTATATATGGAAGATAGAGTTGAAGGGGGAACGAAGGATGTATGTTCATGGTATAAGATGTGCATCAATAACATAAATGCATGAATATGATGTTTAGTGATGTTAGAAATCAATTAGAGTTATAAGATACTGTCATAGTCAATTTATAAAGAGGATAACTACCAAAATTCCTAATGCACATTGACAACAATAGTTAGTTATTCAAGATGATTTGATGATAATAAAGAGAGATATAACTTGTATAATGATTATTAACTACTAGAAATGACCTTGATCGAGCATCTAAGTACTTCGTTTAAGCAATAGGTAGTGCTCCTATACTTTGTTTCTTGTTTGATTCATTTTGAAGTTCTTTTATAAATTTTTTTACCTAGGATGGATTTATTTTGTAACAAAACTACAAATGAAAACAATGATGGATAACTACTTAACACGAAGAGTGAGCAAAGATCATAAGTTGGACGTTGATAAGGTTTGTTTAGGTTTGTGAGTTGAGAAAGGTAGAAAGGTTTGTCTAGGTTTGTGAGTTAAGGAAGGTGGGGGGTTTATCTAGGTTTATTTAGTTTTATGAGCTAAGAAAATTAGAGGAGATTTTATGGGTTTGGAAGTTAAGGAAAGTAGAGGGATTTATTTGGGGTTATGAGCTAAAGAAGGTGAGGGTATTAAGTAAATGAGCCATTATTTGCTAAGAATAACTTTGTCTTAGTTGCACAAGAATGACTAGGTTTATAAAGAATACTGATAGAAAACACAAAACTTTGGTAAGTTGAGGGTGGGGGAGGGAAGAATTAGGCTTTGGTTTGAGCTAAGCCTTAAAGTATGAGTTCGAATTTGGCTACCTAAAGCTAAATTCTTTTAAGAAATAAAGTCTAAGTTTAGCCTAAATCATGATCAACTTAAGCTAAGTTCGTTAATTTCGGGTCACAATAAACTATATTTATCATTACTAGTTAGGCACGCATGCTTATTAAGAATAAATTTATGTCCTTTCTATTTAATTCGAGTATAGGCTTTAAAGTCCATTAGAGATTTCATTCTCTTTCTTTTTTTTAAAGTTAAATTAGTGGTCAACAAATCCCTTTTAGGCCTTTAAGAATTTTTTTACAGTTTTTTTAACAAATAAACATTTAGACTCACTCATTCCCATTTTATTTAAAATAATTCAATCTAAAAAGTTTTAGTCTAATAAAACTCAATATAATCTTTTATGATTTTCAATCTAGTTTACCAAAATCTCTTCTAAAATTTAAGTCCCTTTTTTAAGGATCCGTTTTCCTTTTAAATAAAAGTCTATTATATTTTTTTCGTTCCTTTTAAAATTACATTTCTATTTTAATCATTTTCTATCCAATATTTCATTTGTGTTCTAAATTTAAAATTATCATTTCCAAACTAGAATTACAAAATGGTTTGCATTTAAATGCCTTATGACATAGTCTAGGCATATTTAGATATTTTAAGTCCTAAGTCAAACTATAAACTTCTAGGACTTTACCCATATATTTTAAATTTCATTTCAAATTTAAAATATCAACTCAAGTGTTTTTATTTTAAGATTAAATCACAAACTCCAAAGCATTCATCTATATGTTTTAAATTCGTAAATAACATTCTACAAACTCCCAGGCATTTGACAATATGTTTCATTATCTTTTTTTGCTCTTAATTTTTTTCTTTCTTAAAAAATCTCCTAATTTTTAAAACATTTTCTAGATCTAAATAATCGCTTAAGCAAGTAAAAAGAGTACGTAACACCTTTTTTATTTTATTATTAGATTATGAACTTCAATTTTTAATTATATCTATTTTAGCTTCTTTCACATATATTTTTCTCCATCTTCCTCTCATAAAGTAGAGTTGCGTTTGCATTAAATTTATTTTTCAATTATTTGAACCTATCCTTGTTTGAGGTATTCCATAAAACATTAATGACATTATGCCTACAAAAACATGCTTTCTCCTGGCCTTTAATTTTGTAATTATTACATATAAAGGGAATGTTAATTCCATATCATCTAGATCCGCCTTAAACTTGAACCTATAGATTTTATCGTCAAGCCATGAACAAACATGTGAGCATTTGGACATTCATTGCTAATATTAGGCTCTTTATCATCTATAACTATATACATGTGCCTCTTTAACCGTGACTCAATGTTATATTCCCTCCTAAATCTAACACTAGAACTCTCCTCACTTAATGAACCACTATTGTAGATATTGAAAGAAAGATACTAGGGACAACTTACCATAAGAAGATGACAGGTTTGCATTACATAAAATTAATTAATTTAAAATGCCTTAAATCTGTAGAAAGAAATCAAAAATAAAAGCACACAAATATAAAAGACAACTATTTATAGTGGAAGTAGCCATACAATAAGATGTCCTCAATGATATAGGATAAAATTGCTTCGATTGTTTGACCTCTTTTTATGTAAAAAACTTGAAATCAAGAATATTCCTTCTTGTTTGACAGGAGACAAAGGATAGTTCACACATGGATTATTTGCTTACCTCAAGGACTTCCTCCTCATAAAAGTCTAAAGTTGAAAACCCCATCCTATAATCGATATAAAATATGATTTATGAGTTTCAAAGTTGATTAAATAGGAAGAATGTTATCTTTTGATAACCTGCTATTGTCCTCACTAAACAAGGTCAAAGACTCATATTTATGATAAACCTACTAAACAAAGAATAAAGAATTGACATCAAGTGCTGAATTGACAAACTAAAGAGACAATAGGACTGTATAATCTCTACACAACAACTCTACTCCCATTAAAAATAAAAATTTATACGTTGTTATTTGATATTAATTTGGAATTTAGGCATGTCTAAGAGAAATTCTCCCAAAATTTATATTTAACTTCTTATCAACAATATGAGTGGGCTTCGAAAAATTTAGAAAATGGAATTCTAAGCTACCAAAATGCCAAAATGTATGAAAAAAGAAACTATTTGATTAAGAAAAAGGGGAAAATTCAAGCTACAAAGAGAATTTGAGGTAATAAAAATGAATACACAATGTATAGAAGCTAGAAAAAATAATAACAAAGTGTTTCTGAAATTGTTTGTTTCTCTTAAGATTGTTTTGATATTGTCTTGTAATTGAATATGTTGTATGGGAATTGTGCCCATTATTGTCTAGGTGCTAGTGAATTTATAGTCCTCTCACTCTTAAGTAGTTTTTGTTATAACTGCCCACTTCCCGACAGTTTTAGCTAATTACCTACCACTTTCTCTTTAACTTCCACATTTTGGACGTCTTGTAACTATCTAACTCCCAACTCACTTAGCCATGTTCTCTACTTCCACCATGTTCTCTACTTCTATATTCTAGTTAAATACCTTCCTACATTATTTTTTTAAATTATGTATTAAGTATCTAGAATTCTTGGATTTTGGACTTCTCAACTGATTCCTCTATGCATGAATTCTCTAGATAAATGACGTTCAAGACTTTTGATATTTAGGCCCCTTTCACTTGTGGACCAAATGGATAGAATTTATTTTAGGTCATCAATAATTTCCCCTGCATATATTTGATTAAGCAAACCAAACGTATGGTGTTAAAATTCTCCTAATCTTTTAAAAAACGGGTTTTGAATTATAACCTAATAGTTTTGCAGATTACAAGAACTAGAAAGAATTCATAATTAAGTAGTTATGTCATCATGGGGATCTTCCTAAATCCTAAATAATCTTATATAGATAAGGAGAGTCAAGCCTAAAGATCACATCAAGATCTTCACATTTGAAATCCCTATCCTTCCATCAATTATAGAAAAAAGAATATCTCTTTTTCAATTTCAAACTTTTGCTATTACCTTGAGATCTAACCATTTTCATTATAAATTCTCCTTATTGTTTCTATTTTTCTCATCTCAAATTTCAAACACTCCATATCTTCTCTTTTGACTTCAGAATTTTTCTATTTATGAATTAACTCATTCTTCTTTATAACTATTGCTTCCACTCATCATGTATCTTCTTCTTCTTTAACAGACTTTGTTGAATTGAATGCCACAGATGTACATTTATAATTCCTGTACTTATTCAAAAATTTCTTAAAATTTTTAATTTGACCTCTACACATAGGTTGTGAAGCTTGAAGGTGAAGCTTGAAGTGGTCTCTATCTTAGTTAAGCCACTTCTAACCTTTATAAGAATTAGGTAAAGAATTTTTTAAACTTTAAATCTCCTTTTTGACCACTAATTCTGGTATTTAAATTCCTTATTTCAGCACCATGAAGGATTTCCCTATTTTGATTATGAGTAGGGTTTACCTTTGGGGGAATTGGAATTCCTTCACTTATTGATTCTTCTTACCCATTCTTACCCTATTTAAAAGAAGTAAGTAAATCAAACTTCCCTCTAGAATTTGCTTCATTTCAAGCTCCTAAATCCTTAAAAACATGACCCAAAAATGTAGATCAATGGGATAAGTGGGTGGATAGGTTATACCTTTCATATCAATTGGCCTAGAAGAGACATGGCCTTTTGTAGTTAATAGCTCCTTCTAGAAATTCCATAGAATATAAATCCAACCTTATATGTGCTATTTTGAAATTATGAAGTCCTTTTTATAACTCTTTTATATTTCCTTTTGGTCATACTTCAATTTCATTGAAAGATGTTTTATTTCTTACCAGTCTACCTATAGTTAAGGAAGATTTCATTTACATGGTTAACGAAACCCATGGTGCATTTAAGTGTTCTTCTTATTTTGGGTTGATAATCAACTATGCTTCTTCCAAAAATCCCATTTATTTTTGAAGAAGAACATGTTAAATTTGTTTGGATTTTGTTAAACTGCTTTAGTTTTTGCCATATTAATAACAAGCCAAATTTGTAATTTCTCCCTTTTTATAGAACGATGGCTTTTTATAAGTTCTTCGCCCTAGGTTCTGTTTTTATAGGATTTCTCTATAGGAATTTAAGGAGATGTCTTTCCAATCTTCCCTTACAACAATTTAACTTATATGTGCGGATCATCCAACTCTAGGCTTTTACCTACTTCCTTGAACTTTGGGACAGAGAAGGTCTGCCCCCTTTTAAACTTAGGTTTTCTTATTTTCTTGGTCTTTGTTTGTCCAAGATTTTCTGTAGTAAGCCTCCTAAAGGCATTTTCAATATTCTATCATCTCTAATGTCTAGGATTATGGATCAACTTAACCCTTTTAAAGACTTCTTTGAAAGACTATTGGCTTAAAATTTTTACATCTTGTAAATAATCTTGTTTGATTGTTTATTGTAAACTTTTTCTTATCTATACCAATCCTAGAGTTTTTGTTTAGTGGTGATAAAGCTTTAAAACTTGGCCCTTCCATTTAGGGATGGCAACGGGGCAGGGTGGGGGTGGGGAGTATCTTCCCTTCCCCGTCCCCACCTGGCACCCCTGCTTCCCGTCCCCGACCCCCGATCCCTAAAGTGGGAATATTTTTGTCTCATTTCCTATCCCGACATCCCCGTTAAGTCCCCGCGGGGACTCGAATCCCCGAACCCTCACCCTGTAGTGCATAAAAACATTTGAATAATTTATCATAATTTTTTGTTTATAATTTATAAGAACATAGATAATTTATTCTCATATATTTTAAATTATTATATACATTAAATTATTCTTAAAACTTTTACAAATTTCCAATAATTTCAAAAAATGTATTCTATATTTTATAGAAACTGATTCGTGCTTCGTACTTTTCATATTTACATAGATAATTAGTGCTTCTTAGAACTGCAATTGTTAATATTTACTCAATTAAAATTTTTATTTAATCCAACTGAAACGTTGTAGTTTTTGTCAATTATACCCAACTTTTAGTAAAGAGTATAAAATTAAAAATATATAATATATTTATAAAATTATCGTGGATGGAGATCCCCACAGGATGGGGATTAAACCTGTCCCCATTTTCGACTCTGTCTCGGGGGTTATATTTGCCCCATCTCCGATTCTACGGGATAATTTGTTTCTCAATCTTTGCCCCAAACAGGGAATCCTCATGGGGATCCCCGAATCCCGAATTCAAATTGCCATCCTTAGATACAGTAAGTACCTAAGTTAAATGGTACAGGCTGGTATGGGATACCATGATATCCCTTAATCATTCCTTCATATTATGTTTAACCATCCGGATCCTTTACTCACCATGGACTCCTTAAAGTTCAACATTCCTAGATATCAAAGTGAGCTATAACATGCACAGCTAGAAGACATCAACTATTTGTTTTTCAACTGTGCGTTTATTTGGCAGGTATAAAGTAGAATCTCCTTACTTCTAGGAGTCCATTGCATAGCAAAAGAATGGTCAAGGGTGATCACTGGGGCCTCATCAAGGATGCAGAACAAAGGTGATACTAAACTCTTTAGAATGTACTTTGGTGTGAACATATATTATATATGGAAGAAAAGAAATAGGAAGATATTTGGAGATGAACGAATGAACCACGTGGACTTACGTCACAAGCTTCTCCTTCATATACGGCTAGCAGCAATTGCTACATAGTTACGTATCCAAATTACACCGGCCATGAAACTAAGGTGGAGCTTATGAAGTTATCTAATGAAGCTTTTGTAAAGCTCCAGGAAATTCTTTGTGTCAGTCCTTTGTTGCTTTATAAGGGATAGTTGTGTACTCAATTTTATTCGTCACTGCAATTACTTATCTTACAAAAAAAAACAAAGTGATATGAGAACCTTGAAAATTGTGTGCATTTTTTATGTGACACATAGGGCATGATGGTTGATCAAAGCTTATTAATTAATGTCATAAGAGGGCGTGGATTATTTTTTTGCATGAAGTCATATTCAAGCACGTACCAATTATTATAACTGGAATGAATTAGCCAGTTTCAAAATGATACTGTACAATACCGCTGTCTAGAACTTCGTATTTCAAATTAAATTTGTTCTAGACTTGAACATTATCTATACAATTCCTTTGTCTACAATTTAGTATTTGAAATTAAATTTGGTCTAGACTTGAACATTATAGTCTAAACTTCGAACATTACATAATTCCTGTCAATTTCTTTTTATTGTTAGTCCATAAATTCTCATTATAACATAAGCTACTTGAAACAGAAATTATTAATCATATAAATAGTTTGTTCTAGCTTAAGACCCGAATATATTAGCACGTTTGTCAATAAAACATACACAGTTATAATTGTCATTATTTGAACATCTTACCGGAAAATGGACCTAGTTGCTGGAGTAAGTATAGAAAGTAATAGGCTGCAATAGAAACTTTTTACCCCATAGTATCCTAAGTGTAGGTGTATCAGCTCCGCATGATTGTTCCTAATATTTTATAAGCTCAAATTAAAGCAAAAAAAGGGCCCTAATGAATCAGTAATATACAAATATGTAATATTTATAGGTAAGTGATTCAAGTCATAAATCTACATACTTAATAAAGTACTAAATAATCATAACCCTACATCTCACAAATCATCAAAATATTAGCAGCAACAATAAAATAGTAGCAACAACAACCGAACAGTAATATCATATTATAAACATTAAGAGAATTGTATTAATAAGTATACAAATGATCATGAAAAATAATTTCTCTACATATTTCTAAATATAAAATCATTAATAATAATATCAAGATCATTATTGTCCAACATATCTTTCTCGATACATAAAATAGCTAAACCATTCAACATTTCTTGTGACATTGATGATTTCAATTAAGTTTTCTTTTTTTTTAATACAAGGGAAGGTGCATAGCACCATTTGCAATTACATTCCTGCCCTTCTATGATGTGTAAGGGCGTGTCCATCAGAAGTATCAGATGGGTCAAAGTAGACCTCATCTTTTCCAAAGTGTCTTAGCTCATGTGGCACTTCAGTTTGAGTCGATAAGAACACAGCTTCTATTGGAAGTTCCATCTCGCTGATCTCCGATCTTTCGTGACTGGATGAAGGCTGTTCGGGCATCGTGACCAGAAGAGGATGCCTTCGCCGGTGACTTAATGATACGAATTGTTATAAGCGAATTCGATCAACGGCAAGTGTTCATCCCATGCTCCTCTAAAATCCATCACACATGCCCTGAGCATTCCCTC
>JAOTAY010000005.1:12054712-12079698 GCA_025629805.1 Erythroxylum baracoense
TTTGGATAGCTAGAGAAAAAGTTATGGCTAAAACACCAAAGCATACTCAGTGAATATGTTCCAACTACATTTTCCAGTTTACCACTTCTAACATTTCACATATAATAGTTCTAACTTCCAAGAAAAGTTTTGGGGTCCACCAGCACAGGAGGTTGAGATTACAACTAATTTGAGTTACGTAGAAGAACCAGTTAAAATAGTTAGATATCAGACTAAGTAATTAAGAAACCGTGTAATTCCTTTAGTTGTGGTCCTTTGGAGAAATCATTTGAGAGAGGACGTTACGTGGGAGATTGAAGAGAAAATGAGACAACATTACCCCCATCGATTTGATTAACTAGGTAAGAATTTTAAGGACGAAATTTTTTAAGGAGGGGAGAATTGTAATAGTTGATCTCCAAAACTACTGAGGGTTAGAGTGTTAGAAGCTTTCATTTATGCATAATATACAGCATAACATGAGTTACATCATTTTAGAATTCAGTTGGTGCATTTAGGATATGATTTTATGATTTCATTCACATGCATAATATTAGCATACACACATGAATTATCATTTAGAAATATGAAATCAAAGTGACAAAGATTTTATGTGCACTTCATTGACATGTTCTGGGCTATGAAAGTTGTAAAATGAAGTTGAATGTGAAGATTTTGGATGACTAAGCCTATGAAATGAGTGAAAATGGCTTAGAGAATTAAGTGACATATGGTGGTCATAAAAGACATGTGTACCATTTAAAAAGGGGATATGTGTCTTACTTTAATATATGACAAGTGACTTCCATATGATTTATACAATCCATAGTCATTTTCTTTTATCATTTTTCTAGTTGTATACTTTCAATCTCCTCCCTCTCCTTTCCAAAACCTACACCTAACTCACACCTTTAATTTTTGACTTAGTTTTGTACATCACCACCCCGAAAACCCATGCAAAATCCATCACAAAGATAGCTATAAAGGTAGAACATTGTTACATGTAATGCTGTCTTTTTTTCCTAGTCATGGCTGAACTGATCCCCTCAATGTTCTTGAAATGTTCTTGCACGCAAGTGAGGCTAAGCACCTTAAAATTTGAGGTGGCATTCAAGCTAATCAAGTAAGTGAAACACTGATCTATTGTGGTATATGTTAAGAGAATTTTATTATGGCTAATTAGGGATGGATTGAATGGCTTGTGGTGTTAATGATTTGCTAGAAAGAAAAGAATGAAGAATGAATTGGTTAATTTTTTTCCTATTTGTGGATGTACGAAAATAGTAGCTTATTATCTTTTGCATGGATGATTTAAGTTGAGATTTGAAGTATAACTGATGAGGAATTTATACTAAAGATAGGTGATGTAAAGGTAGGGCTATAGGTATGATTGTAAAAAGTGAATGGTGAAGAAAAAAGTGAGCAGAATTTTATGAGCTTAAGTGTAACCAATATGGAAGTTAAATTAACTAGAAATGAAGTAAATTTAAAGGACATGAAATATGGAAAAGTTTAGGTGTTAGTGACGTCTCTAAGCTTGTAAAATTCGTGAAGTATTGAAGGAAGTAAATTTACACACATTAGTGATGTTGATGACAAATTCTAGAACTTTAGTTTCAGCCTTGTGTACATGTCGAACCAGCTGAGAAATTTCAATATATATCGGTGTATTTGGACTTAATTAAGGCTAGGAATAAGCTTAGATTGTTTCTTGATTAATTTGTTCACAACATGATAAGGATAAGTAGTTAATTGACGACATAAACTAAAGAGTGAACTGTTTTGATGTGGTTGTATTCAAAGCTGGAAATTATGGTTTGTTAAAGGAATACATGTGTTCTTTTAATGCAAATATGATCTTAAGGACATGTGTAATGTGTATAAAGTATGGATGAATGAGCATTGAAGAACATGCGGTAGTTATGAATGAGAATTGGGTAAATGTATAAATACATATTGTTGGAAAAAGTTTGGTGAATTAAGATATCTAGCTTACAGAAATTTTCAGATTTAAAGTAACAATTATATGTGATATAAAAGGCTATTTGATCATGAAAATGTACAAGGAGAAGTGTAATGTATGGTTGATGAATTTGGAGTAAATCACTCTTACTTAAAAGTATAAACCTAATTACAAAATGATAGTATACAAGCTGTAATGTTTGAATGGTCTTAGGGTATATAAACACACATTATTTTATATAGTGGAGAGAGTGATTTACATTGGATATAATAACATGTATAAGTGATTTGCAAGGGTTTATGATACCAAGTTGGTGCTAATTTGATAATTCAACTTATAATGGATAAAATGTGGAATTGAATATGCAAGATCTATGTATAAGAATACATACCCAGAAAGTCAATTGGGCATGCATTAAAACATAACATATATATGTGTGTGTGTGTGTGTGTGCATGATTGTATAATTACATGAATAAACAACTTAGTGATTTGTGACCTATGTGTGTATGCATTGCATGCCGATAAACGCACAAGGTGATCGTCAACATCCAGACGTTACCGGAACATCGTAGCAATAACATTTCTGGAGAGTACTGTGAGTCAACTTGGATGCAAACTCATATATATGTGTTTCTGTATGAATTGTATGTTTTATATGAAATGCATTTAAAATTGTTTGATAAATGTTGAAATAAGGTTCGAAGAGTTAGTTATATGGAATGACCATATAAAATTGAAAAGTAATGAAAGCATAGCATATGAAATGATGCATCTCACTATTTTGAAATGTATGATTAGATAAAGGAGTTGTGATCAGAGTGACCAATCTACAGGAAATATCCTTGAGCTCAGAATTATAAGAAAGAGCCTCAGGCTTTGATAGTATGGACTCGGTATCTACAAGGGGTATGAGCCAGTCATGGAATCGGTATCCACAAGGGGTTCGAGACAGTAAATTGTGTTGATAGGCACTTGATCATAACAAAAAGAAAGAGAATGAAAACCCATGTGCATTTACATTTGCATCCCTACATACATACTAAGATTGAATTGAAATGATTAATTGAAATGATTTGAAATAGTGAAATACATTTGAAGTCAGTGGAGAATGTGATGTGATATACAACACTGGCTTATATGATATATTTATTGAAGTGTAATAAATTGTGATATAACTTGTCTTTGTGATATGACTTGTGTGAGTGCATCGATGATGGTTCACTCATAGAGTTCACAAAATCATCAAAATTACAACATTGTTTTCAAGTTCGGGGGAGTTCTAGCTAGGAAAACGATATAATAGAAGTTTAGTACTTACATTTTGGGGACGAAAATAGCTCAAAGGTCTAATCGGTTGAATATGCGAAGTCTAGTTAGAGTCTTTTGCATTAGCGTCCCATATCATGATACACATTTTTGTGCTAAGATTAAACTCTAATCTAATGTGTAATGTACACGTGGATTCTAAATTATAATGACATATGTGACCTTTTATGTGTATGAAAGAAATGAGAAGAAATGATGTATGGACCATTAACTGGTTTCAGTATATGTCTTTATTAAAATTTTTGAACAAAGAAAGTTGAGCTTTCCCTGAACTTTATTTTTCACAGGTGAAATGTCAATATAGATGGAAATTTTAGAATAAACTCTATATGCTTATGATATGTTCGATGTCTAAGAGTAAGTTATTATTTTTATTTTCCTAATGTATCATTTCCGTAGAGTATTTTCTCCAATATCCTTTGGTATGTTTGGGAATATTCTCTGTTAGAGTGGCATGTTACATTAATGTAGCCAATAAAGGTGTAGCTAGGCACTCGTGTAAGTAGCTTCCTTTGAAATCAAACTAGCCCTTCTAAATATGTTTCAATAAAATGTGTGATTTTATGGATTAACGAATGAAGCCTTAAATGCATAAATTGTCAATTTCTTTGAAATCTGCGATACCTTCCGTTATCATCAGATGTCAGAGGATGTTGTAAGAATGAGACTCTTTCCTTTTACCTTAAGGGATAGAGTAAAATATTGGTACCATTCCCTTAACTCGATTAATGTCACCATTTGGGACCAATTAGTTCGTGCCTTTCTAGATAAGTACTTTCCCCTTACCAAGACTACGAAGGTTATCAAGGAGATCACAAAATTTCAATAAGGTGACATGGAATTGATTTATGAATTATGAGAGCGATACAAAGACTTGCAAATAAAATGTCTATACCATAACTTACCTAAAGAATTTCTTTTGCAAACGTTCTATAAAGGAGTAACCCTAGATACAAGAGGCACAATTGATGTAGCTTCAGCTAGATCACTTATGAGGAAGACGGTAGAAGAAGCAAAATAGTTGTTTATAGACGAACGAGCAGAGTAGAAAACCCGTAACTTTTTATGAGCAAAAAGGAGTTGTAGTTAGACAATCCGTAACTTTTTATGAGCAAAAGGGAGTTGTAGATGTCAATCAAATGAAAAAAATGCAAGCTAAAATTGATAATTTAACTCTCAGCTAAATAACATCAAGGCGTTGTCCTCAAATACAGTAAAAAGTTGTTTAGCTGAAGTGTGAGCTCTGTGGGCAGATGGATCATGATACAGTCGATTGTTTCTTAATGGAGGATAATGAATTAGAACAAGTAAAATACATAGGAACTCAATATGGTTAAGGAAGGGGAAACAATCCCTACTCTAACACATACAACCCTAGGTGGAGGAATCACCCAAACTTCCCTTGTGTCAAACAATACTAGAGGACAGTTCAGACTTTAAGGACCACCATGTTTCCAGCAAGACAAACCGAGTTCGATGGAATCCAAACTGGAGAAAATTTTAGACAAAATTGGAGGTATGGAGGATGCACATAAGAGGCTTTAAGGTAAGTTTGAGCAATTTACAAAGAACCACGTCTCCTCGATACATAATCTAGAGGTCCAAGTAGGTCAATTGGTAGAAGAAATAGCGATCCAAAATGTAGGACCTTCCAAGTAACACTGAGACTAATCTAAAAGAAGGATCATGGTCATTATGCAAGCGACTGAGGAGGAATCACACCAGCTGAAGACAATAAAGGGAAGGACAAGAATAAGGTTGATAAGAATGTTTTCCAAATTGAACCAAAATTGCAAACAACCCAGGCACATCAAAATAAAAACCCTTACCCCATTTTAGAACAACAAAAGCCAAATCCATTCAAGAACAAGGGTAAGATATAGGTGCAAGAGAATAAGAAAGGCTTTCTGCTAGTAAGGTACAATTTTCCTAAGATATAAAAATACCAACCCTCGATTCCATTCCTGATCAAAACCATCAGGAAATATAAGGAAGTTGAGCTGAATGAAGTTGTAGACATGATAGAGGAACTGGAAGCACGCCTTACACTATGAATTTTGGTGGAGAAAAAGAGAATAATGATGATCAAAAGTGTTCCCTAGAAAAGAATAAATCTCGTAGGAGAAGGAGAAGAAAGAATCGAGAGAAGGAAGGGGGTGACATAAGTAACCAGGTACTACGCGTACACTTTATGAGATTGACAGCTGAGTCACCACTGAAAAATTCTCTTAAACCCCTTGAGTAAAGAAGAGCATTAAGCTAATGATGTTAAAAGTAGTGCTGCATAGGAGGCAATCTATGGTTTTTAAATTACCAATTATTTCCTTGATTTTATATATTTTGAATTCCATAGTTAGGTTGTTCCAGTTCCAAATAAATATTATGGAAGAGTAGGGCATTAATTTTGATAAAGAAGATTGAGAAGGAAAGTATAATGAGGTGATAGTGCTAAAAAGAAGTTAGGAAAGGATCTCGGGGGGTATGTATAAGGACAAAAGACAAAAAAATCAGAAATTGGTGAAATCATTGGCCTATGATAGGGCATTACATACATACTTTTTTTGTCTTTTTTCTTTCAAAATTGCCCTCCTCTCACCTATATATTTAATTCTAACCTCATTTCTTCCATCACTTTCATTTAGACTCTCTCTCTGTGCACATAAGACATTTAAAGGCTCTCTCTTTCCTCTACCTACACTTAACTCTCTTACTTTTGCAACTCTTGCACACTCAACTCCCTTACTTTACCTAAGTTATTGCAGGGACAACCTTAAGAGCTTAATTATGATATTTTGTATGAAATTTGTGGATTTCCCAAATCGTCTGTAGTGGATTAGCACAATGATTTCTGTGTCACCCCCACTGGATTGAATTAACTGGGTTAGAGCACTTTGACACCAAGAATGCACATAACCACATAATCAGAAGCCATGAACATTTGTTGCTGCACAAATTCATGTGTCAAATTGTTTTTGACAAGATGGAAACTAACAAGTGTTTGACAAAGGAACTTTTCCTATTGTGGTTCATGGACCACAGCATCCTAGTTTGCCCAACCACCCACGTCTTTAACACAATTATTGCTACTCAACGTAAGAGGAGCAATAACTTAGGAATGAGTTACTTGGTTTCGACCATATCTAATTATTACAAAGTTGAGTGCAATGGATTCATGGTCTACCGTCCTGAATTTATGAACCATCATCATCTGTGGCAAGCTAAAATCCTAAAGTCTCATAATATGGAACTTTGGGATATTAGTTCCAAAACACATGTCATGATCAGGACTAGTCAAGAGATTTTGAGCACTCAGTAACAAACAAAAAAGGGGATTCGAATAGTGAGGAGTATGAGGAGGAGGATGGAGAAGAAGAATCGGGATGGAAGAAAGTACTGACAATAATATTTGATCAAACCAAAAACTCTGACAGATACTTTGGCTGAAAACTCAAGGGTAATAAGGAATATAGCAAAGGAACAAAGACGCCAGAGCTAAGACATCAAACGTATTCATAGGCACTTCGAGGCTCAAGGCATGCAACTACAACCTCCGTCACCATTATCACCTCCATCACCGTAAGGTTTTGTTTCTAACCCTTTTCTTTTAAATTTAGTATTTACTTTTGTTTTACTTTATTTTATGTTATTTCCTTCCATGTGTGCTTATTTATCTCCTTCTTATATTGAGGACAATGTCTTGCTCAAGTGTGAGGAGGGTTGTATGTTTTGTTTTGAGTGTGAATTTTGCATATTGTTATGCTAGTGTATTTAGGTTGCATATTGTGAATTGTGTGAATGTCTCGATGGCTTAGATGGAATGAAATTGATTTAATTTTAAACATAATTTATTAGGTTACAAAGAGTCATTAGCTCGTGAAATTAGTGATCTGGATTCTTTGGGTAAAATATGCAAGTTAATTAGGATTCAGTGTTAGTTTATCACCTTATAAGTTGTCACATTCATTCATAATTTTAGGTCTTTCGACTAAGTAGCTTTGCTAGTATTTTTTTATGAAAATGAGTAGCTAAAGCAAAAAAGTAGGCATTAAAAGAAAGTGTTTGTAAATTTTAAATAAATAACTATTCCACTAACCTTCGAGTTATGAATAGAGCTAGTAACCAGTTAAGAACAAGATGTAACAGAGTAACTAGATCGAGACACATCAAAAATATGTGCCTTCACGTCAAAAGGCTATAATGATGTTCCAACCAAGCAACTTACTTAAAACATAACTTAGTCAAGTAACCAAATCGACATTCATCACCAATATTTGCCTCCGAGTAAAAAGATTAACTCCATGCCCAAAAAAAGTTACAAAAAAGAATGTTTTCTAACAAAAACCTACAGAACTTATAAGTAGCTTAATTTTTCATGAAAACATACTTAGGTTTACTTACAAAGCTTGATTGACCAAATAATTATTAATGTGTGTGTACAATTGAAAAGGGTGAGTATACTTGACATTTGAGTTTTGGTTAATATGTATATTTAGTCCATAGTTCCTAGACGCAGATTTTACATATACTTAACAATCGTGGCAGGCAAGTTCACGATCGTGCCCTGCGTCAGGCTGACAGAAAAATTCAAGTTTTGCAAGATTTTGTGGATCGTTTTTACCTCAACTTTGACCTAAAACCTCAAAAGTATAAATTGAACATCACAAGTCAGAAGTAACAGCTTGGAAAGTTTAAATAGAGAGCTTTCACGTCATCCAATTCCACAAAAATCCTAGAGAGTTTTGAGAGATTGAGAAAGGAGACGAAGGAAGAGAGATAAGGAGACGACGTATGACGGGACGTACTTCCCAGAACAGATGGTTTTCTGTTGTTACCACCTCCACGATCCGTTCAGATAGTAGTTTATATTTTTATTTCAATTTTGTTTACGTGAGAAATTAGGATAATTATTGAATTTACTTTTTTTGAGTGTTGATTATTGTCTATACTTTGACTTAATTGTAAATATATTCCTGTTCGTAATAATTCGGCAATAAACTGAGAGGGTGAGTCGAGTGAAAATAATCAATTAGGGTTAAGAATTATAACTCAAGAGAGTGTAATTCACCCTAGGACCATCTAGACCTATTAAGTTGAGAATTGCATAATTGATTAGATATTCGTTAATTTCTGATTGAATTCCCCTTTCTCTCACTTGATAGTTTCTAGGTTAGTTTTGGGATTCGTTTGTATGGTTTGTTATCGTATTTGGATTTCTTCAACTCAAGTCTTGAAATTAGTTGTTTGATTGGTTTATTTTCTACACTATTTTATTTCTTTTAAATTATTGTAGTTTAGTACGACCTTAGATTTTAGGACTAGATTAGGCTTCCTTATGAGATCGATACCTTAGGTACTACACGAATGACCCTTGCGCTTGTGGAAATTACCAAGGTTATAAATATTAAAACTTAGTGCGTGTAACCTTGTGAACAAGTTTTTGGTGCCATTGTCGGGGAGGTGATTAGTTTAGTTCTTTAGTTTAAGGCTTTCATTTTTGTTTATTTGTTTATTTTTTAAAAGAAGTTTGGGGCATAATATAGAGACACACCAATATATCTTAGAATGAGAATTGAGACAATTGAAGAGCTAGATGCCAAGGAGAATGGATAGAACAATGATGGAAAATAGATATGATAGGGAACAAGGAAATTTTGAGAATTACAATGAGTCGCAATATGGTTAGAGAAATAATGACCCTTATTGGACCATGTACACTTCAGGGTGGCAGAACCACACAGATTTCTATTGGTCAAATAATGCAAGTACTCACATGGGACACCAAGGTCTATTTGAAGTTCAACTTGACGAATCTAGCTCATAGGATTCTAAATTGGACAAAATCTTGGATAAGCTCACAGATATGGAAGAAGGGCAGAAGTGACTAAAAGAGCAAATTGATTAAGTGATGAAAAATCATGTCACTTCTATTCATCACCTGGAGATTCAAGTAAGACAGCTTTCCCATGAATTTTGTAAGAGAAGTGTGGAAGACTCTTTGAGAAATATGGAATTACATCTACGAGACCAATATGAGGCTATCACACTTAAGAATGGGTAAGAGCTAGAAGGACCAGTAGAAAACCAACCTGAACTCCACCTTATTGAAGACCAAAAGACGAAAAAAGAGATTGAAGAAAAGAATCTCAACCCTCCCTTTTATTCACCAGTTCTTCATATACCATATTTGAAGATCAAAAAATCTTGGGTAGATGTTCATGAAAAGAACCTTATCCTACTGATTAATGATGACCAAGTGACATTCAACATGAATGATGTATTAAAGAATCCGAAGGATAGAAGCTCATTCAGGATAATTAATATGTTTGAATCTTCTAAAGAACAAAAGGATAAAGAACAAATGACAATAAGCATCAAGTTTGAAGAAGCTAGGAAAGTCTCTGTTCGTGAGGTGGAAGAAGTAGAGGAGACGAAGGTGATTAAGGAAGAAAAAGAACAATTCATTTCTTACAGGACAAATTGTTGGATTCGATGGAAGATTCAGGGAGTTTCGTTATCTCTTATTTTATTGACAGTTTGTTAATAAAAAGGACATTACTGAAATTAATTGGTTTTCTCACCTTTATCAATATTATCCTTCTGATCATTTTACAATTTGTAGCTTAATTACAGGCTACAAAACTGATGTTCGAGAAGGGTAGAAGCGAGTCACTTATAATTGATCCCGGCTGAGTTTTCAATGATATAAGGTCAAGACCATAAATTAGCACGTTTGGTAGTTTGGTTTAAATTGTTACGTAGTTAGATTTGTTTAAATTTTCAAAAAATAAATTTTAATAGTTTAAAATGATTTGGGATTACCAACTCTCTTACTCTCTCTAAATCAATTATAAGATAGGAAAGCCAACTCGGCATCAAGCACATTTGATCTTTATCTTTGACACTGTCACTACCTTATTCACCTTGACAGTTTCATATCCTAACCCTTTTCTTTTCATTTTCTTAGTATTTTCTTCTTATGTTTTTTTGTATATTGTATTTTATTCCCCCTTGGTGTGTTTGTGTACCCTTCTCAAATTGAGGACAATATGTTGTTCAAGTGTGGGGAGGGTTATGTGTTTTGTTTTGTATGTGATTTTGCATATGGTATGATAATGTTAGGTTGTATTTTATGAATTGTTTGAATGTGTCAATGGCTTAGATAGATTGAAATTTATTTAATTTTGAATATAATCTATTAGGTTGTGAATAATCATTAGCTTGCAAAATTAGTGAATTGGGGTCTTTGGATAAATATACATCTTAGTTAGGATTTAGTGTAAGTTTAGCACCCTATAGATTGTCACATTCATTTATAATTTGAGGTCTTTCAACTTAAGTAGCTTTACTAGTATTTTTCAAGAAAATGAGTAGCTAAAACAACAAGGTAGTCAATAAAAAAATAATGTTAAATAAATCACTATTCCACTGTACTTCAGGTTATAAATAGAGATAGTAGCCAGTTGAAAATGTGATATAGCTAATTGGATCAATACACATCACAAATGTGTGCCTTCGCATCAAAAAGCTATAATGACGTTTCAACCAAGTTGTTTAACAAAAATGACTTAGTCAAGTAACCGGATCAACATTCATCACCAATGTTTGCCTCCGAGTAAAAGAATAAGTCCTTGTTTAAATAAATAAATGGAAAAAATAGTGTTCTTAATAAAAACTTATTGGACTTGTAATAAGCTTCACTTTTCAT
Source organism: Erythroxylum baracoense (assembly GCA_025629805.1). NCBI lineage: Eukaryota > Viridiplantae > Streptophyta > Magnoliopsida > Malpighiales > Erythroxylaceae > Erythroxylum > Erythroxylum baracoense. The sequence goes on from JAOTAY010000005.1 coordinate 12,065,688, forward strand.
GAAAATATACTTAGGAATAGTTACGGAGTCTGAAGGACCAAAGAATTATTAATGTGTGTATGTAATTGAAAAGGGTAAATAAATTAACACTTATATCTTGATTAATTTGTATATTTAGTTCAAAGTCCCTAGACACAAATTTTGCATGTTAGTGATTTGATATAACTCGAATGATTGTGTTTAAGATTAAATGTATTTCATGAAGTTGAAGTCATTGCCTCATTACTGCATTATGTGTTGTATGTTAGTTATGTGTTTGTTATTTTGTTTGCTTGAGGTCAAGCAAACATTTAAGTGTGGGGATGTTGATAGTTATGATTTGCATCATGCTTTAGGATTTAATTTATTATGTATTTAGTGTTAATTTGATTGTTTAGTACGTGTTTAGGTTAAAATTGTGTTGGTTTATGTGTTTAAGCGTTTTTTTATTAGTTAGTATAAGTCTTTAAGCTTAAATGCTATGTTGTTTAGATACCTTGATGTGTTTGTTAGTGTTTTAGGGCCAATAAAGAAGAATGGAGAAGTTTCAGAGACTTTCGGGCTGAAACCACAGCCTACGATTGTGGCACAATAGGCCACGATCGTGACAGAAACATGTGAGCCACTATGTCCTAGGCCACAATCATGATAGAGAGGTTTGATTCTGGCCATGATCGTGGCACTTAGGCCACACTCATGACAGAAAGGGGTAGATGCTGGCCACGATCGTGGTAGATAGGGCCATGATCGTGGCCTATGTAGAGAAAATGTGAAAGCAGGTGAAAATGCCAAGTTTTGAAGAACTTTTCGGCTCGTTTCGACCCTAGAAAAACCTTAGGGCTGCCAAGGTATTTAAAGAATATGAAGAATACAGAAAAAGGAGCTTTTTGCATCAGCCAAAGTTCGAAACCCTAGAGAGCTTTATTAAGAGATTAAGGAAGGAAACAAGGGAAGAGAGACACGGAGAAGAGGCCTACGCGAAGTACTTCCCGGAACAGGAGGTTTCTCACCGTTGCTGCCTCCGCCATCCATTCTGATCGTATTTTCCAACTTTGTTTTCAATTTTATTGATGTATAAAATTGAGATAGTTGTTAAGAATAGATTCGTTGAATGTTGAGATATGTCTATACTCACTTTCGAGAATTTTGTCTTTGATATTAATGAAAGCTGATTCATTGCATTTTTATTGAGTTATTTGTGATTTGATTTTTGCACTTTATAATTCGATAACAAACTGAGAGGGTGAATAGAGTGAAAATCATTAAGTTGGGCTAATGAGAGTTAGGTAATTTAATAGATTAAGAATTGAATCAAACCGGTAAAATTGTGTAACGAGAGATCGTGCATAGGTTTTCGGTAGGTTATTGGACAAGTTCAGATCTAATTTAGGTTTTTGGTTAAATTGTGAATTGAGAGGTTGCAATTCCATAATCTAAATTAGGGTTAAAGATTATAACTCGAGAGAGAGTAATCCACCTTAGGATCATCTAGACCCGGTAATTTAATAACTACACATCAGCCATTTCCAAGATTAACGCGAGGAGGTACCACAGGAACACCCTCTCTTTTATAAGGAGGGCTATATCATTCATCTACAGAGGAAATAACTGAAAGGCGACTACATTCTCTAACTTCCATCTAATTAAAAGTAAGATGCCCTCTGAGTCCTTTAGAGATTTGCTTTATTAAAGCAAGAGACTTATGTCTAGTAAATTGTAACAGAGCGATAGACAGTTTGACAACCTTCTCTGTTAATATCTTGATTGCAACAACTGTAAAGGTTGTGCTAGACTTCATTTCTGAAATTTTGTTTCTGCAAATAATATTTTTTTATTGCTAATTTTAGATTCTTGTCAGTAAGAAAGTTAGTTGAAGGTGAGACTGCCTTCTCAAAATTCTCTACCATCTAGGATACAAAACCTTCATTCCTTATTACTATAGGTATTTCTTCCTCTAGGGATGGAGACAAATTGATTTCTTTACCATTTTGTGTTTATGGCCCATTGGACATGCCAAATTGTTTGATATTAATCTAGAATTCAATCATATCAGGGAGAAATTATCCCAAAATTTGTACCAAAAATTGGGATCCTAATTCCTAAGCTACTAAAATACCAAAATGTATGAAAAATAAATGATTTAACATATGCAAAAGGAATTCAAGCTACAAAGGGAATTTAAGGTAATAAAAATGAATACATAATATAAGAATGCTAGAAAAAATAATAACAAAGTGTTTTTTGGATTGTTTCTCTAAGGATTGTCTTCTAGGAATTGTGTTCATTGTTATTCATGTGTAAACAATTTTTGTTATAACTACCCACTTCCCTACATTTTAGCTAACGAGTTGTTACTATCTCTTTGACTTCCACGTTTTGGACTTCTTATAACTGCTTAACTTCTAACCCACTTAGCTATGTTTTCATTAACTACTATCATTTTCTCAACTTCTACATTTTAGTTAATTGCCTCCCTACATACTAATTTTTAAAGCACATGTAATTTATGTATTAATTGTCTAGAATTCTTTAATCCTAGACTTTTGAATTGATTCCTTTATGTATGAATTCTCTGGCTAAATGACTTTCAAGACTTATAGTATTTGGGCTCCTTTCACTTGTGAGCCAAATGAGCTCAATTTATTTTAGGCGATCAACAATTGTCAAGAGCGAAAACCTAAAATTAACATCATAAAGTAAGAGTTTCAAACTAAAGTGAGTGTATGGTTGAAACTTGATAGCTAAATTGTATTAATGAATTTAACGTTACAGACAAAGCTCAATAAACAATCCAATAAACCAAATATTCTTTAATATAAAAAAAGACGGAGACAAGGGTTACAATCTTATCAAGGGTTACAATCTTATATGCCTACAAATCAAATTATTATTTTAAAAAATGAGGTCACTTTTTTTGTATGCACTTTCTCTTACTAAATTTCTTCTATTTTTTTATAATTTTTACTAACTTATTTATAGGAGGTCAAATACCAAAAAATACTTTTACACTTGATTCTATAAATCTTTTGAGAGGAATCCGAAGAGAGAAATATACTATACTTTCAAACCATCACGTGGAGTCTAATTTTAGGTATTGAAACCCAAACCTAGACTTCCAAAATTCGAGTCCTCCAAAATTTTACCATATCACTCATCATACTTGTAGCATGGTCAATAATAACAATAAAAAGACATACAATTGGCCAGATGATAAACTTATTGATAATACTAAAGACTGTTTAAATTGGATGAAGACAAGTTTGGAAGGCTACATTTGAAAGGTCTATCAGCAAGGTAATTATAAAATAAAGGCATATAAGACTAAGATAAAAGTAACAGAAATAATGCTATTAGGTGATGAGGGTGAGTACGTAATAAGCTTAAAACTGGTCAAATCGATGGTGTCGACATATATTTAATAAGAGAAGCAAAAGGGAAATATTATTTGATAATAGTTTGAGGGCTTTAATACTTGCCTGATAACATTAAGAAACTAACCAAAATTTTCTTATTTATAAGGACACAAGAAAACGAATAACGCAAAATTTTAAGAATATGTAAAATCATACTCATTTTATTAATTTAGAATTATCATTTTTTAATTGGATAAGTAATAATTTATTATTTTTAATCAATCATCAAGTTAATTCTTTTTATCAACGATGTGTTTTATAAATACTAATCAATCGCGACAACAAATCTACTTACAATAATTAAATAATTAAATAGAATAATCATTTTAGTTATTAAACAAACTACTACAATAACAATAATACCTAATAGAAATCCTCCTAATACGCAGAATTTAGGGATATTCAGTAATAAGCAGCCTTACTTCTAATTAATACAGAGAGTGTTTTTAAATGACCTACATGAAGAAGAGAAAAATAAAATAAAATAAAAAATAATAATACAATAAATTAAAATTTTCAATTAGAATTAAAACATACTACGACGACGACGACGACGATATCAAGCTAAAAAATAAAAAGCAAGCTTAGGCTAAACTCCTTATAGATAAATACTCTCTACTTATAAGTTTCGGCTAATTATAAGAGAAAATAGTTAAAAGTAAGTTATTAATCAAACTATAAAATTGAAAATTTATTTTATTAGTAACTGAAATATATAACTTTTAAATTTAATCACAATAATAACATAAATTCTTAGCTACGTTTATACCCCTCACTTAAAATAGTGATTTTTTGATTAAAGGTGTAAAAAGATGTCTCAATTGAATCATGACATATGGTTAGTTTAAAAATTAAAATCCAACGAGAAATCACAAATATCTAAATGTGATTTAGTCAATTAATGGAATCGACATACTTGTCTATAAGCCACGGACTCCTACGATTAACATTGAAAAATAAGCTAAAAAATATGGATATTAATTTACTCAATTTAAAAAATGTTCTATAATATATATAATATTATATAAAGAGGTATCTTTTTTTTAGTATTTTATCAAAATTTTAACGAATTATATATAACATAATTTAAAGTTGAATAAACAAATAACTAACAAAAAAGATTAGGGAGACCATAAAAATAAGCATAAATTAAAAAAAAATTACGGAAGATTTTGATTCCTTTTTCCATAAACTCTCCGAACCAAATCTTAGGCATGGAAATTTAGTGGTTGACTTTGGACACCCTTCCCTTTTCATCGGTGTATTAGATTAGGACAAGCAGGAGCTAAGTGGCCGGATTCTGACGATAGGAAGATAACCATTTTTCATTTCATTTTGTGGGTCCAAAATTATTAAAATAACGAAAGGATAAAATGTCAGTGACAGCAACAGGTGCCAAATTGCTGATACATACGTATGCCTCTGGAACAATGGGCCCTTCAACAAGTCCCTCTCTTTAGTTAATGCGTAGCAAATCGGCCACCAGTTATTCTCTCTCTTCTTTCTTTTGCACATCGTGATCTTCTGGTTGTATTTATTCTTCTTGCTTTTCTTTAGTAAAAATTTGATGGATGCTCTGACACATGGCGTTATCATCTACTCCGACTCTGATTCCCAAGCTTAAATTTTTAGTACCAAATTAATATTGGATGCTCCAAACAGACAAGACCCATTACGCCAAGAAAACAACTTGTTCGAACTGCGAAGTTAAAGAGCTAGTTTTTATTCTTTCATTGGTGGATCAAAAGCACAGCTAAAACTAGTCTGCTGCTTTGTTCCTCCCTCTGTTTATATGTGTTCTACCTTTTAGAGGGGTATGCCACACAGAGGGTGAGACATATTTGGAGAAACAGAGGTCAAATTGGGACATCCTTTTGTGTATAGGGAAACGGGTCTTGTGTGGGTAGAAGAATGGTGGGTATTTTCTCGAAGTTTTCTGTTGGCAAAACTGGCCATAGACGGACTCAAAGTGCGCTTGTAAGAGTTTTTCCCCCTTCTATTTTATATTTCTTGTTCTTCATTTATTGAAGATGTTGCTTTACCTTTTGTCCCGTTTTTCCATCTTCGATTGGTGTCTGCTCTGTCTTGATCTGTTTGATGTATTTTTTATTAGTTCTGTTGTGATTTGCTTTGTAAAGTTGGAAGCTTTTATCTGTTCATTCACGGGTTGACTTCGTCTTTTAGCGTCACTTCTTTTTGGCTGGATTGTTTTGGTCCGTGTTTTAGCTGATGTTGGGAGTGGTTCTCATGAAATTTTCATTACTATTCCATCCACAAGATTCTAACTTCTATGGAGGATCGGATGAGAAAGATATAACGCCAAAATTTTCTTTTTTTTTTTCATCTTAATTCTAGATTTCCACACCTTTTCCCCCATACATGTTGTCTAAGAAGTTGTAGTGGTCTTATTTGTTCCTCCAATTAATTGTTAGACTCTAGTACTGAACTGGGTTCCGCTTACTAAAGTTCTACCATTCATTCCTTAGTGGATAGTAACCATCTGATCAAATCCATCTGAATGGCAAATTACTTTTGCCTTGTATCGTAATTTACTAGTTGTCACGTTCTATGGTTTGTGTCTTTTGTTGAAGGTGGTTGTTTTATATGTTTGGCAGGATGAAAGGGAAGTATTACCTCCAAATGCAGATGTAGCAGCGGCAGCCACTACTACTGCCACCGCTCCTCATGGAATTGAAGTGTCAGTGGAGTTTAAGCCTGTGGAGCACCCAATTGAGCCGCTTGACAATGATCAACCAATTCAGTGTCCACTACCCGAACCTTCAATTTTAAATGTAAGCTACATAATCTTTTTGTTCCTGATTTTTTGTATATTGTACTTATGTCTGAAATTACCTTGTGCTTTGTGTGGTGCAAAGTTGAAAGAGCTGTACTATTTCTTAGCCCTATTTCTTTAGGGTAGGTATCATCAACCATTTTAACTAGGTTTAGTTGTATGCACCTTTTCGTGAGGTGTCAAAATGAAATTTTGTGATTGAACTATAGGCTGTTCTTCTGCTTGTTCTAGTTGAAAAGTTTCTATTCTTTAGTATGAAAGGGTTTTGGTGGCACTGAATTTTGATATATAGTAACTAATCTAAAAAGAATTATGGTGGTGATGTCCTGTTATCAGGAAGTACCAAGGCAAACCCTCAAAAGATTTTATCAGCTCATAAACTTTGCAGTAGTGCGAAAGTGAATCCTGTAAACATTATATTAAATGAAAAGTAGTCTAATAAACATATCCATGTACCAATTTGGTGTAATCTTTAGCCTCCTTCTTACTATTGATAGACATGCAGCATGAACATGTGGTAAGTTGCAGGTTTGGATGACATTAGTGAATTCATTTCGATATTATTTCATGTTGGGTTTCTTCTTCATCAAAGGAAACCAGTAAACTTACATCCTTTCAACTGGTCTCTACATGTTACTTACCACTGCCAAACCTTGTCCGAGCACTAGCCTTATAGATTGGTTTTGATCTAGTATACAATTTATAGAAACCTGTACATATGACTAGAAAAATATTGGTGTAGAAAAGTATCAGTGGTTGTGGTGTGGGATTCCTGCCATATTAATTGAGTTGGTTTTCTGTGTTGCAAGGATGGAGGGGTAAGATTATAAAGTTGGATAACATTGACAGAATATGACATTCAGAGGGGTCGGAGTGCACTGATATTTATATACAGCTTCATTTGAAGTGGTTTTCAAGGGGAGTTTCACGAGATTTGATAGCGTTTCATTATAAAAATCCTAGTCTCCCTTAATCAAGACAGTTTTCACCTTGGTTGACACTGCCTCCCAGTTCAATAGGCTGGGGGTTGAGCTCTTCACTTCACCAGGGTATTTTATGCTTTTCAATGTGCCAAAAAATAAAGAAACCCTCTTATCTACATGTTACATGGTCATTCATTGTTCGCGAAGATGGTATTTTATGCTTTCCAAGAAAAGAAAAAAATTCGTTGTCTAGAAGTTAGAAGCCATAATTTTTTTTTATCACTAGCAAGGAAGAAATTCTATACAATGTTATGATTTAGTGTCATAGCTTCCTAACTTGGACACAGTTACATTAATGCATGGTTTGAAATTCCCCTTTAGTTTTGTCTCAAGTAGTGAATGGAGTAAACTTTGGGCGTAGTGGTGCGTTCCAGGAGAGGAAGTGTGTGCTTTAAGTTTAATATTGGCAAGTAGATGCAAGACACTTCGCTTATGCATGTTTATGATGCATTATCTTTTCCATTGAAGAAAGGACAGGGCTTCTTGGTGGAGTCAATGGTACTGAACCAGATATGTACGTGCTTCTTTGGTGATCTACATGCTGCCGTCCAAAGGACAGTTCCCCTTTATGATAACAGTTAGGTCATCCATTTTGATGGCAGTGAGTGCCTTGATTTCTGTAGAATGTTGATGCCTGTTGCGAAAGATCCAAGAATGTCTTATTTAAGAGAATTTGGATTTAGCCAGGCAACATGGCTAGCTGTTGTACTGATGCCACCTACAAAATCATGGGTCGGGGATATGTGAACAGTTATGCATGCATTCTCTTGTTTGTGTTTTTAAATGTCACTGAATAGTTTCTTGTTATGTTCATAAAAGCCTTTACCTTCTCAATTTCACATTTCTAGTTCTTTTAATTGCCATTTTCCAAGTTTTTGGGACCCTGATATCAACTTACTGAATGATCAGGATGGAAGAATATGGAAAGAAAGAGTATCTGCCACTGTGAGGAGGAGAGCTGACTTACCTGTTATGAAAGAAGGCGATTCCCTTGAGGAGGCATCGACTGGAACAAAACCACGGCCAACCCAGTCCAAGCGTTTGATTCTACCTTCTGTCAGTGCCCCTGAACATAATTTTCTAAAACTTCTTGAAGAGTGTAATGCATCTGGGATCTGAGACCTGGTAGCAATTTCCGTGATGGGAAATGTAGCATCCCAGACTCCTACATACGTTGTTACTTCTAATATTTGTTTTATTTTTCTTCCCAGTCTGTATACCTAATACTCGTTTACATGAAAATCTTTATATTCACATGAAACTCCATATATGTAAATGAAGTAAATTTACCGACACTTCGAAATTGAATGCATGTTCAGAATGAAGGTGGAAATTTACTATTTCTTGTGCTGTAGTTGGTATTGATGCTGTTTCTTATATGAAATCTTTACAGGTTCAAACTAGAATAATTATAGCAGAATCCATGGTCTTTTGCACACACACACACACATATATATATATACTAGAATAATTATAGTAGAATCTATGATCGCCTGCATTTACTGCTATTTATTTTAAAACCATTTATGTATTAACTATTAACATAGTAGTAGAAAGAGTGCCTTGCTCGAACTTCAAACAGTTTAGCTTTAACCATGTTAACAATCCTGCCTTATTGATTGATAGAGAATATATAAATGCAGGAGACCATGGATTCTACTATAATTATTCTAGTATATATAAATGGTACTCTTTCTACTACTATATCAATAGTTAATAATAAATGGTTTCAAAATGAATAGTGGTAAAATCCATAGCTTCTTGCATTTGTCACTGTTCATTTTGAAACATTTATTTAGAATAATTATAGTAGAATCTATGGCCTCCTGCATTTGCCACTATTCATTTTGAAACATTTATTTATTAACTATTAACATCGTAGTAGAAAGAGTATCTTGTTCTGTCTGAACTTCAAACAATTTAGCTTTAACCATGTTAATGATCCTACCTTATTGGTTGATAGAGAATATATATATGTAGGAGACCATGGATTCTACTATAATTATTCTAGTATATATATAGAATTAGGATTAAAGAGTATCAATACTTGAATCATTTGATCTGGTTAAGGCCATATGGCTTAATCAAAGTCCTCATCTTTAGTGCGGTAGAACTTTTTCGTCATTTACATAAATCAGAACAGTTTTTTGTTCCATAACCATTGGATTCCGTTAGGTAGAGTTTTGTGAGGAAAGTTATGATCTAGGTAAAGAATGATCATTTAAGACAACATCCAATAATAGTCTAATTGAATGTCATGAAGTGTTTCAGGTTATGGTGGCACCCTGACCACTAAATATAGGGCCGGTGAATCCCCGTGCTTCTGTCGAACTTCGTTCTTCTACACATGACAGAAGCTTAAGATACTATATTGTCTATGTTACATGGGTTGGTTGATGTACACCAGACCATTGCACAGTATAGATATTTGCAGGTAAAATCTACGTATTTTCATGAGATGTCTCTACTTATTTGTGTGCTTCTCTAGGAATTTGGCTCTTCCTTCAAAGAAACCAACAACCACTGCGTCTTATGCTCTAAAACTCTAATATTGCCATTCTCTTCCCACTGAAACTTCTTAAACTCGTTATTTATTCATAAAAGTTGACATATACATTGAAGCAAGAAAAAAAATGACATAAGAACAGAGAGTAATATAAAGAAAAAGATGCTATATAGGCAACTTGGGAACTTGAAGTGGATGCTTTCCTGTAGGGTTGACAAGGTGTTTTGGAGGGCCACGGAGGCTTCCATGATTCATCCTTTGCCATGACTGTCGTTGACCACTAATTTTCCTAGCAAGCACTGCAGGCTGAACCTCAATAGTGGCTGAATGAGTTGTTATCGAGGAGATGAAAACGAAAAGAAGAAGAAACAGCAGTTGGGGTCTCCATGTAGCCATGGCTTGTGTGTCCTGAAGGTGGGGGGAGAAGGTGGGGGTTGATAAAGAGGAGAGGCTTGGAAAGGGATAAACTTTGCTTTGCTTGGAAGTCACATGGCATTGGCAAATCATTTTACCCAAACATAATGTCGTTATGGTTGGCTGGTTGGTTTCTTATGGTGGGGTTGGTTTATTGTCTGCCATTATTATGTTGTGCTAGGCTCAGTTAAGAAAGATTTATAGTCAACCTAACTAATAATATCCCGCATTCCCTCTTGCCTGTCTTTGTCTCGTTTACGTTTGTATATGCACTGACCTGCGTTGCTTAGATCACCTCAAAAAGTTTTAACAGTTTTAAGCCTATATTCTACTGGACCTGAAAATGTATTTCATTCTTAAATATAAAAATTTGTAGTTCATCTTATTTTTTAATTTTTTAAAAAAATTATATAAAATATTAAAAGATGTCTTATCTATAAAATAAAAATAAACTTCTAAAAATTTAAATTAAAATATTATCTTAAAAATAAATTTAGTAAATTCTTTTACAATCTTCTCATTTAAAAAATTTAATTTAGGTGAACTGTAAAGTAAGATAGACTGCTTATTTTGAAGGTCAGATTAATTTACTTAGAAGGGACTTATAAGTACACAAATATAAAAGATATTTATAAGTTCCTTATATATATATATCATCATCATCATCATCATCATCATCATCATACTCAATCTGAAATCTAGCATCAAAGCGGAGTCTAGGGATGTTTAATAGTACGCAGCCTTACCTCTATATAGTAGAGAGGTTGTTTCCGGTAGATCCACATATAAATATGACAATAAAAAAGTGATGCATGTTAAAAGAATAAATAAGTAAAATTAATATGCTAAAAGATTAGGTAAATAAAATTAAAATAAATACGTAAATAAATAAAAAATAGAACCAAAGAATATACTTGATATAGTGCCCAGATCTGCTAATACTTGATAAGCTGCAAAGTATGACTCTTTTTGTCTCTAGTTAAGCTAGGAGTCCTTGCTTAGAAACCCTTAAGTATGACACTCTTACGTTTTCAGACGACCTCGCGGGACCTTTTCCAACACACCTGGACTGAAAAGCCAAGTAGTATGATAAAACAACTTGCCACGATTCGTAACTAGAAAAGACAGATTGGACATTGGAGTTGGACTTCCTACATGACAAATATGTATATATATATAAGTGAAACTAAGTCTGTTAATGTTGTATAGTTGTTTTTTCATTATAAATTCAATTCATATGTATATTTCCAAGCTTTTTTTTTAATTTATGAGTGTAACCCATTAGATCAAACGGATTGGTGAAATTGTACTGTGATAGTGAGAATAGTTTAGAAATAAATCATTTATTAAAGGTTAATTATAAAAAATTTCAAACTTTACTCAATTTGGCAATACTAGCTTGAACTTTAAAAAGTGAGGTTAAAATATTTCAATTTTCAATTTTTTGCAAAAATAGCCAAACATTAAGTTTTTGTTAACATCGCTGATGTGGCAAACCATGTCAGATTTTTTTACATGTCACGTGTCTAACATATGGCACAATTTTTCCAATTCATTTCTTTAAAAATCAATTAAATTAAAACTTAATTAAATTAAAACAAATTAAATAACTTTCTATTTTCTTCGTTCTTAAGTATTTAAAATACAATTGTCCTACACTTTTGCAATTGTGTGTGAACTCAAGATACAACTCTCTTACTCCTTTGCGATTGTGTGTGAATTGTAAATAACTTTCTGTTTTCTTCGATCTTGAGTATTCAAGATGCAACTCTCCTAGTCTCTTGGGATTGTGTGTAAGCTGTCGCTCTCTTGCGATTGTGTGTGGATTGTCGCTCTCTCTAGAGTGTCGTTATTATCTTACAGTTGGGAGCCATTAAGAGTGTCTGTCTCCTGCGATTGGGAGGTGAGTTCATTTAAGCCTAAGTTAGATTGTCACTGTTTGAGAAATAACTCAGCGTTGTTGAGTTTAATAGTTTGATCTATTCCATAATCCTCTTTATTTCTAAATTTCTCTCTTTTCTACGGGACAAATTCCTTTTAAGCTACCATATAAAAGTGTAGAAACCTATATCACCATCTATTTGTTTAAATCTACTTGGTGGAGGTTTGTGGCTTTAAGCTTAGGAGGAATAAGTCATTATGAGGGTGAATTTGTCTTGATACATCCATGTAATTGATGAATTCATTTCTTAAACTTAAGACTGTCCTATAGTTGTTTTTTGTGCTTAAAAGTTATTTCAATCTTAATCTAATGGTGTAATTCGTTAATGGAATGTTGTGCTTCTTATAGTATATCTAGATAGTGATTATAACAAGTGATATTCTTTAACATTTTTCAACTTCATATGTACTATTACTAGAATTAGATGACGAACCATTAAGAAATTTGAATTCAGTTGGTCACCATTTACTGCAACTAGTTTTAAAGAACATATATTTCTTGAATTCAGTGTTATTGGCTTTGGTTGTAAGATCTTTTGCAGATATTATCATTCTTCTATTCAATTTTAAGTTGTCCAAATCTTTTTAATAACCTGTTTTGCTTCCTTCCTATTGAAGCATCAATAGCAAAGGTAAAGTTCTTTGGATCAAAGTCTTTCCAATAATTTAGTGTTTTGTTATTGAATTTTGTTTAGTTCCGTTGTTGAATTTAGTTAGTTAATTATGTCTTGATTTATTGTACTTGTTATTTTCCACAAACATCTTGTACTTCACCATATAGGAAGTATTTTTAACGTCAAATTGTTAAGATCCCATATAAGATTAATGGCACATGATAGAAGAATTCTCATTAAATTCATCTTAGCCACAGATGTAAACCTTTCTTAGTAATTTATTACATGAGTCTAAGTGAACTCTTTTGTTACCAATTGAGGTTTTAGTCTTTTAACCGAGTCATCCGCCCTATGCTTCATAATGAGAAATGATTTACATTATATATTTTTTTATTCAAAGGTGGCTTAACAAGCTCCCAACTTCCATTTTTGGCTATGGCTTTCATCTTTTCTTCTATAATTTTTTCTTCTTAAGATCATTAATAGCTTCTTCCTTCCTATGGTATATACATGGAATCTAAGGAAGCCAAGAAAGTTCTATAGGAAGGAGATAATGAGTCATAAGAAATAAATTTAGAGATGGAATATTAAGTATATGATTTAACTCCTTTTTTAACAACTATAGAAATGTCTTACAAAAGTTATTAAAAAGAAAATTTAAAAAATGAATTATAAGTAGGAAAGATAGATTGATTACTTAATTCTAAATGAGTGGATTTAAATTTTTTCTATGAGCATATCTAATAAGATCAATTCTATCTAATCTTATAACCACTCTATCAAAAGGTTCACTGTCCTCTCATGCTTTTTAGAAGATTCATTGTAACACCCCTACTGCTATAAGGTACATACCGGAACATCTTTATGACATTCTAGTACATACCCTATAACAACGGCGTGTTAACTATCACACTTTCACTTTATCACATGGTAATTTATCCCACTGAATCATGGCATCTACTATAATACAAGAAAGTCACCAAATTTTTTTAAACAAATTTCCTCTTTTCATTTCATAAATCTGAATGTACATACATTGTAGCTTTTAAAAATCTGTACATGTACATCATCATACCCTAATACAAAATATACTACATGAAAGAGGAAATACAAAAGATCTAATTAAATCCTTCAGTCTAGCTAACCTACCTTTGAGCCATATCTTCTTCACAAAAGTACAAGAATTAAGCTTCTTGTACGGTCTCTCAGTAGTTAGAATCCTCTCTCGGTCCTGAAATGTCAACGTGAAAATTTTGGGTGAGTTTTGCGAACTCAGATGAGGTAACTATCATTGATGGTTCACTCAATTCATGCAACATATCATTTCACATAACAGATAATTCACATCATTGCATTTTTCATATAAT
>JAOTAY010000005.1:12089415-12104911 GCA_025629805.1 Erythroxylum baracoense
TGCAAACACCTCTCTGATCCCACAAACCCCCCCCCCCCCACCCATAGCTTCCCTTAGATTATAATGACAGCTCCTATCAGTGTTTATTTTAATCCATCCAAAATTAAGATGCTCCCAAGAGACCAAATGATGGGCATCAGTACGGTTTAGCCTAATGTCCTGAAGAAATATATTCTCCATGGCCAATTTGTAAATTTGTTAGCACTGCACCAATGGGGAAATAATGTCATTTTGAAATATAAGGGAAAGACATGACTTCCAAATAACCTATAAACATCTCACAAAAAAGATCATCCAAGGTAGACCACTAGGCCCAAGTTAAGCAATGCACTCTAGATTCCCCCAAACGTATTCCTGCAAGTCATGAAACATTTTCCAAATCTCTCTTGCATGGGGACAATCACGTAGTACATGCATGATAGTTTAGGCTCTTCCCTCACATTGAGGACAAATGTCATTTTGTGTCCCAAACCTATGATGTCTTAACACATTAGTCATAATTTTCCCATATAAGAACAGCCACAAGAAGTGATGAAGCTTAGGTAAACATAGAAGCATCCATAATCTCCTTCAACTAACATTACTAAGTCGATCCCTACAAAGCTTGAAATGTTGATCTAGAAGAATAAGTCCCACTAGCACTTTTGCTACAAATCAAAGAGTCCTTTAACTTTGAAAATCTTGGAATAGGGATACTTTGGATCTGTGCAATAGCCTCTGAAGGAAGCAAATGCTCGACAATAGAGAGATCCCACGTCTTAGCTTATGAAAACACATATGCCACTTTTAACGTGTCCAAGTCTCCCAATTCAGCATTAGTCAACAAAGTGCCCAAGGAGAATCACCAACCTAAAGCTCCCTCCAAAAAGATATCTCTGACCCATCAGTTACTTTCTATATCATGAATTTCAAAAGATACTATATGCTTTTACAATTCCCTTCCAAAGGGTAGAATCTGTGATATGTGAATTAAATCCCCTTTTATTGAAATATTTATCCATAGGACATAAACCTAAAGAGCTCCATCACTATGTAAAATAAACCAATCAAACTTACCTAACATAACAACACTGGCATGCCGAGATGATCTAAAACCCAGAACCTCACCTGCTTTTTAAGTAATAATTTTTGCCAATTAATCATATGATGTTTTTGAGTTCCGTCAATAGAACCCCAATAAAAATTCCTATTAATTCTGTCCAATTCATCACAAATAGATGACAGAAACCAAGTAATTTTCATCGTATAATTTGTAATTCATCGATAAAAATTCCTACTTTTCCAAATCGTTTTTCTGGTTTTGACCTTATCAACAATGTCGAAGTAGGTTAATCTTTTAATTCTAGAATGAACAATTAGCACCCCTAAATATCTACCCAGATCTGAAGAGACTTTCATTCCCAAACATTCTGTAATTTTCCTTCTGGTGTCCCTACTTGTAGATTTAGAAAAGAATACTCCAGACTTCTCTAGACTAATTTTTTGTCCCAAAGAAGCATAAAACTTAGATAAGATTGACTTGATCCAAGCCTTAGCAAATAACATCAAATCATCAACAAAAAATAAGTGCAATATACCAAGACCTGATATAGAATCACGAATAGGAGTCTATAGCTTATTGCGAACAGCATTACTTATCCAAAAGGATAAATACTCCATACAGAGAACAAACAAATATGGGAATAAAGGGTCCCCTTGTCATACCCCATAAGTAAGGCTAAACCTTGGCAACGACGAACCATTCCAAATAATAGACAAAGAAGAAGAGCTAAGATAGTTACAAATTAACTGTATCCAACAAGCTGGAAAATTAAAAGTTGTAAGCACCTTTTCCAAAAAATCTTATTGGATTCTATCATATACCTTTTTAAGATCAATTTTAATAGTCATGTGCCCCACTTTGCTCTTAGACAACAATAATATTATCCAATGTGTGCATCCAAGAATGAAACTACTTTGGAAAGGACTTACAATGTCATTTAAAAATGGGCATAAATGATCAACCAAAACCTTTGTAATAATCTTAAAAAGGACATTATAAAGAGATATAGGTCAAAACTAAGAAATTACATGAGGAGCATCAACGTTCAAAATCAAAATAACATTTATTTTAACAACACCTTCAAGGATTGTACCAGTCTTGAGGCTCTGATGGACTAAATTGACCACATCAGTGCTAATAATTTCCTAATATCTTTTGTAGAAGAAAGCTTGAAACCCAACGGGATCGGGGGCCTTAAAGGGATCCATCTAAGATACAGTCGTCCACACCTTTTGAATCGTGATCTTACGTGAGAGAGTCAACTTAGCTGAATCCATAAGCTTTGGGTTATCAAACACAATATCTGCAATCTCCATAATATTTTTAAGAGGGGCAAAGATACTTGAAAAATAACTATAGGCCACATCCCGAAGGATCTCTCATTAAAAACCCAATGCCTCGAGGAATCTTTTAAACACTCAACTTTATTTCATTTTCATTTAGCTTTAGCTATAACATGAAAATATTTGGTGCAATGATCCCCATCCATAACCTAATTAACTCTAGCCCTTTGGAACCAAAGCATCTCTTCTTACCACAAAATAGAAAAATATTCTGCAACCAGATCTCTTTCCAACCTATAGAGACTTTCTGTTAGCCTATTAGCTAGCGACAATTGCACTCCCTAATCATGCCCATCATCCACCTCTTTTTTTGGTTTATGTTCCCAAAAATAGTTTTAGCCCACTTCACAGAAGCTTGCTGAACCTGTTGAAGAGATACACAAGGACATTAAGATTTGTGACCCAGGTATCCACTACCATTGCACGATACTCCTGATGCATGGCCCATACAACCTCAAACTGGAATGGACTTAATCTAGGAATCGAAGAAAGCCCCTTAGTACATAGTAAAATCAGATCATAGTCTAAAAGAACTCAAGGCATATTAAATAGAGAAGCATCTGAGAATAAATCCTTCTAAGAATGGTTAGCAAGAGTATGATCTAATAGTTCTTAAATTAAACCGATAGCAAAAGATTTTCTAGCCTAAGTGAAAATAGACCTTTGAAGACTAATATGATCTAGCTCACAACTATTCCAATGATCACGAAAAGTCCTGTATCTCATAATCGATCATAATATCATTAAAGTCCCCTATAAGTAACTATGGCATAAAGATTGAAGATGCTATGTCCACCATATATTGCCAAAATTGCTCCTTTAACTTGTTTATAGGGCTAACATAACATAGAGTAAGTAACCAAGGCTGAAACCTAGTCATATCTAATAACACATGAATATATTAAGTTGAAAAATGAATGGGATGAATCTTCAAATTATATCTATTCCATAAGAGCCAAACTGACCCC
Source organism: Erythroxylum baracoense (assembly GCA_025629805.1). Lineage (NCBI taxonomy): Eukaryota > Viridiplantae > Streptophyta > Magnoliopsida > Malpighiales > Erythroxylaceae > Erythroxylum > Erythroxylum baracoense. The sequence goes on from JAOTAY010000005.1 coordinate 12,092,769, forward strand.
CCCTCAGGAAATTCGTCCAAGTCATCCTTAAGAAAATGAGAGAACCCCAAGCTCCTGATAAGTCCATCAAGAGATCCTAAACATTCAAGAGAACCCTCCTTTTTTGCCGACAAATATTTGATGAAATAATATGTAAATCCATCTGGAGAACCCTCCCTTTTTTGCCCCACCAATATTCCATAATATAATATGTAAATCCATAAAGAATACCAGAGACTAAAAAGAAGATGGAGGGTTAACACTTACATAGGCTCCAACTCCTTACACGTTCTCCTTACGTGCTGCCCATTTTCGTCGCTTTACCATCAATATCAGAGAAGAGCTTATTTCCCACTTTATCTTGCTCAAATTGGTCACCAGATCCAATCTTCTCCAAAAAATTAGGACTTAGGCCAATATTGAAAGAATCATTCTACATAACAGGTTTTTGAAGAAGGGGGCCTTCTCCAAAATGAACTTCTGCCATCATAGGAGACTTCGGGTTAGAATGTGGCATATTAGTAATATCACTTAACATATTATCAAGCTTACTAGAAGGGGTGGCAAGACCGCATGCATGGGCACATCAATTGCACTTCGTGTTAATTTAGTCAACTTAGAAGTTAAAGTGGATCCCATTTTTTAACCGTTAGATTTGGACATGCCTACCTTGCCACTATTCTTCTTTTGAGTGGAATTGTCTTAAGAATTACAACACTTTTTGGCTACCTGTCTTCGCCATATTGGATTCCTCTAAATTCGACTCTAGCATCACAGTTTCAACATCTAAGCTGTCAAATATATTGAGAATGCTTTTATCCTTATCCCTTTAATTATTGTAGATAGAAAGGAGTCTCCCAGTTCCTTTAGAATTTTTTTGCAGGCATTTTTGAATTGCCATCTAATGACTAAATTGTAATTCGCCCTCATCTGTCTATAACACCGCCTTCTGCTAGTCCTGGGACCCTTTACCAGCTTTCTCACTGCCTACCCTCATACCATCACCACCATTCTAACCAGAAGAAGGGCGAGGAATTTTAGTGCAATACGAAATCAAGTGTCCTACCTTCCTACATCTATTACAAATCTTCGAAATACTCGTATATTCAACCTTACGCTAGACTCCTGCCACTTTCAATCTCAAAACAAGGGGCTTCTTCAGATCAACTTCGATACAAATATGTGCAAATTTCCCCTAGTTGCCAACGCAATCTGTCTCTCAATCTTAATTGACTCCCAATACAGCTTGCAGTGGTAAACAAAAACTAATCTTTATAGTATTCGATAGGGAACTCAGCAATATGAACCTGAGCAATTACCTTTGTGATTTGCACAGTAGAAGGAGAGAAACTAGGTATCCAGTAAGTGACTATGAGCATAGGGCCTGCAATCATATAAGGGTCGCTAGACATAACTGTTATGAGATCGTCCTCACAATCAAACTTCACAATAAAATATCCATAATTCACGTCAAGAATCTCCATTTTGCCCTCTAATTTCCATAAAGCCGAAAGACGATTAAATAGGAATTGAACCCCCTACAAGCTTTTTTTAGACCTTAACAATAATAGCATGCTTCCAATCACAACATAGATATTGCTAGAAATCATCATGAATCATAAGTTAGGGTAGTAAAGGATTCCCATTTTCATATTCAATGGAAACTTTGCCGGTCCACCTATCATCTAAGGAAAATCCAGACGAGATTTCATAAGAATTGTTGTCCATTACCTTATCTTTCCCCTTTAATTGGAAATCCTGAAACAAAAGTGATGGAAATCTTTCTCTCATGTCTTTGGCATCAAGCATAGCACAGTCCAGTGAACCACTAGTCTGGGTACCATCAGGATCGTCTGGCAGTAGATGTTAACCTATTAATTGAACAATTTTTTAGTGAACCGTGTGTGAAGAACCAAGCACAGAGAGAGCAGATCTGGAGGTTTCAACGCCCTTTGACAACATGTTGTTCCTTTGTCATCTAACATAATTTAATTATGAAAGATAGCCCTCTAAAATTTTACTTGATTCTAATTATTGATTTAATAACTAATTTATTTTAATAATTTAACTCTTAAAAATAAAACAAATACCATTGACATTCCTAACAAAATTTAACTCTTCTAAAACCAATTTTTGATTAATTAAAAATTATTTTCTAGATTTATTAGGAATTTAAATTAATTTAATCTTAATTTAATTAAGAAAAATAATTTAATAAAATAAACACTTTAAATATATAATTATTTAAAAAGAAGAAGAAGAGGGCTACTAGCGTGTGTGGAGCACACCCTAGCCAATTTATGTAAGGTGCATATGATAAATGCACTAGATGCATTAGACATTTTTTCTTAGAAAATATAGGTCTTGGGTCCATCTAGGCCTGAGTAACTCAGGCTTAGACTAAAAAACGACATTATTTTATATTTTTAATTTAAAAAAATTGGTCGCCTTTACCAATTTTTTAAAATGATTTTTGTTAAAATAAAAGTGTAAAATAATGGGTCGTCCCATGAGCCTTATACGTCTATCCATTACAGGACGTGTGTTTTACAAGGTTTGTCCGTCTCCTCTCACCGTTGTAACTTCTCCATCTAGACATTTGCTTCTTCTTTACGAGTCATATCTCTCTTTTTTGGGTGATGTTTTGCCTTTACTAGTAGCAACTATCGGTACTGGCAAATGTCTCACTAGTAGCGATTACTGCTGCTGGTGGAAGAACTGCCTTCAACAATGCTGGAACGAGGCTTTTAAGCCTTATCCATCAGCTCCTAGAAGCATACACATACCTATAACACATTCAAAACATATGCATGCTTCAATCGAATTCCCAAAAACATTCAAGCCTAAACTTTAAATTCATCATAATAACAACAACGTAAAAGGAGGTATGAATTCAACTTTTAAGAAATATTGTTTTCCAGAAATAGAACACACGAAGGCATAGGGCATGAGATTGATATCTACATATTCAAGACATGGGGCATGCAATAGGATTTTTCAAGAAACAAAAATATGTCAAAAGCTTCAAAAACTATAAAGATATTTGATTTAGAGGATTTTAAAGACAAACCATGTGAGACTACAAAACAAGTTTTAAGCCTTAATCCAATTAACAAATCGATAACAATCAAATAGTAAACTTAAACAATTAAAAAAGGTTCTAATATTACTATTGGGAAATAAACCATGATCGAATCATAAACGTAAAGAAAACTTTTATTTGACGATTTTCCATTCTGATTTCTTTAATTAAATGATTTGAAATTTACAAATCAGAAATAAAAGGGTTGACTTGATTTAAATTCCTACAAAAAATTTTCTTTTGAATTTGTTCACTACGAGCTATTCAAATGTTTAACCTTTAACGTTATTCATATAATAAAAGAAAAGAACTCAAAACACTTTTGAGAGGAAAAGACAAGAGTTTTGGCTCTTTGATGTATTTTCTTATTTATAGACAAATACTCTAGGGTTTCTTTACAATTAAAATTAAACTTCCAATTAAAACTTCAAATTTAAGTTCAACCTAATTTAAATTGGTTTTATCTTTTTAACTACTCTATATATGTAGCTCATTATATTAATAATATGTTGGCAATGATTAAAAATTATAATTTTAATTCATAATCAAATTTTAAACTTTTATTATTTTTAATTCTCTAATTAAATAATTTATTATTTTAAATCAAGAATGACGTCTAAAAACATGATATAATTGTTCAAATATTAAAAATGTCAAGGTTGTTTGACTTAACTTGTCAATGCATAGTTATAACATATTATTGAATTATTTCATCATCTAATGTTCTAATTGGATATAGAATATGAAATTAATATCAACTATATTTAAATCTAATTATGTACACTCTTACTAATTAGTAATTAATTTATAATTAATATTTGAAAATATTTGTCCAAATCTAAAGTCACTATAGCTAGAGATTTCTTTAGATCACTAGTAATTAAGAACACTGGAACATTCTTCCTAATTAGTTTAAAGTGATGAATTCTTTATTAACTAACTTACTTATCTCCATATAGTTCATAGTATATCCAAGTACTACCAATTGAACTACTCTAATTAGAATATATCATAAGCAGTCTCAAACATAGTAATTCCTATATGAGATACTTTGATAATCTTAAATCTAAAGATCAAGTACACAACCATCATAGTGAGAAAATTGAAAAATACACAAGTAATATTTTATTCAAGATCCTCATAATCAAACCAATTCAGTAAACTTACTCTTTGATAGGCATTCACATGTTTGTTTATTGGATAGTTAATCGTGAGGTTTGGTTGCGTGTAAGTTTTAATTATTAACTCTCGATAATTTGCAAGCGCATAGTTCGTTAGCGTAGTACCACATGTGTCGATCCCACATGGAGAGAACTAATCTAATACTAAAATCTAAGGCCAGAAACAAATAATAGAAATTCAAGATGCAACGAAACTAAATGAGAATTTAATTTAATCAATTAAATCAAAAATCAAACACGAAAATACAAATTACTAGGCAATTGCAACACACCTAAGAATCAACCGAAAGAAATTCCCAATTGAGAGAAAGGGAATTTTACCTATCCTTAACGTTAACCTAACTGATTATGAATTATTAGATTATTGTTAACCTAACTGATTATGAATTATTAGATTATTGGTTCTAGACTATCCTAGGGTTGATTGCTCTCTCTCAAGTTATAACTTATAACTGTTAACCCTAAATCATAAACCCTAATCAGATTATGGAGATTGCAATCTCTCAATTCACAACCTATCTAAAACCTTAATTAGTTCTGAAGTTCTCTAATAAACTACTGGAAACTATACAGGATCTCTCTTCGCATAAATTACCGATCTGATTTAATTCTAATTTCTATTAAATCAACTAACACTCCGTAGTCTAATTTAATCGTTTTTCATTCAATTCACCATATCAGTTTATTATCGAATTTTGCAATCGCAGAATCAAATCACAACAAAATCTAATAAACACATAAACAATCAAATTCTCATTAATTCAAGAACAAAATTCTGAAGGTGAGTTTAGAACATCCTCAATATTTTAGATCCTATCAACAACTATTCAATCCAATTCTATACAATAATAAAACTAAAAAGAACAGGAAATGCAATCTAAAATGGATGACAGGAGGTAGTGACGTTGGGAAACTCCTGATTTAGGAAGTACTTTGAGTCAACTTCTTCTCCTTTTCTGTCTTCTTCTTCTCTTCCTCTATCTCTCAATGATTGCTCTCTAGGGTTTCTTAAGGTTGCTAATGCAAAAGCTCTTTCTCTGCCTCTTTCTCTTCTTTTTATATCCTCTTGTGTTTTGGGTAACTCTAGGATTTTTTGGGGTTTGAAAGACCCCAAAAATCCCTCAAAACTTGATGTTCTTAAGTGTCTGTGCGTCTGGCCGATGCAGGCCATGATCGTGGCTCACATCTGAGTCTTCTGTCAAGATCCCTGGGCTTCTGTCACAATCGTAGCCTAACATACCACGATCGTGGGCCGTTGTTTTGACTCTAATGTCTCTAAAACTCCTTCGTTCTTTGATGTTAACTCTGAAACACTAGCAAACACATCAAGGTACCTCAAAAATATAGTATTTGAGCTCAAAGACTTGTACTAACCCATAAAACACTTAAACATAAATAATTAACAAACTAACATAATTATAACCTAAACACATACTAAATGATTAAATTAGTAGCTAAACACATATCAAACTATGCCCTAAAATACGATGTGATTTAAACTTATCAACATCCCCATACTTAAACATTTGCTTGTCCTCAAGCAAACAAAAACAATCAAACAAATCAAGAAAACACAAAAAATGCATATGCAATAATGAGACAATCACTTCAACTTAAAAAAACAAATTTAACTATAAACACAATCCTTCAAGTCGTTCTAACTTATTAACAAGCGAAATCTACGTTTAAACACCTTAGACTAAATATACAAACTAACCAAAATTTTAATGTTGAGTCCATTCACTTCTATCACTTGCACCCACACATTGGTAATCATTCATTCAAAACAAAGTGTAGCTATTCCTCAGTAGGTTTTCATGAAAAATCAAGCTACTAACAAGTTTGGTAGTTTTTTTAATTTAAAAACATTCTTTTTGTTGATTCTTATGCGGAGGAAAACATTTCTGATGAATGTCGATCCGGTTAGTCAACTAAATCATGTTGTTATTAAGCTGCTTAGTTGGAATGTCATTATAGCCTTTTTACACGAAGGCACACATTTTGTGATATATGTCGATCCGATTACTCAGCTACATCACGTTTTCAACTAACTACTAGCTCTATTCATAACCCGAAGGCCAGCGGAATAGTTATTTATTAAAAATTTATAAACACTTTTTTAATTAATGCCTACTTTGTTGCTTTAGCTACTTGTTTTCATAAAAAATACTAATAATTCCACTTATTTGATTAACCTAAAATTGTAAATGAGTATGGCAAATTCCTCAGGTGAACGGACTAACATCGTATCATAATTAACCAGCATATTTAGCCCTAAGTAACTTAGGTCACTAATTTCACAAGTTAATAAATCTTTACAGCCTAAATCTATCCGGTTACAATATGCAACTTAAACAAACTATCATACAATATGCAAAATTCACACTTAAGGTAAAAATACACAACTCTACTCACATTTGAAGCTGATTAAGAGGAGCTTCATCATCATTATCATTCGAATTTAATGCACCAAATGACATGTCAATCCTTTCCCATCCAAGATTATCTTCCAAGTCATTGACATCTACCAAATTTGGTTCTTCAGAAACCCAATCTGCCAAAAGATCAATATTATCAATGGAAATTGGATTAGTTTAACTACTTGTGCTATTAAGACTCTTAATAAACAATAAAATTTAATTATTAGAAAACTATAAGAAATTATATCGAAATTAATAATGATAATTACATACTTTTCCTGAAACTTTAAATTGTAACGAACAAAAGCCAAGTTATTCAACCTCTTATGCTCTAATATATTCCTTTTCTTGGAGTAGATAAATTCAAATGTGCTCTAGTTTCATTCACAGCCTATTACGCTCACACATTGACTTCAAATTTGAATTGCAAACCTTTTCAATTCTGGAACACCATTTTCTAATTAATCCCACCAAGAAACTATAAGTCGTAAGATAACAAAAGTAGCGTTATAAACAAAGTAAAGTGTTAATTAATTTCAACAAATAAAAAAGGAAAAAAACTAATACTTAGAGAAAGTTTTCCTCTTTATCGAATAGCAATTGGCATTCCAAAATTCCCATAAGATAACTTATAAAGCTTAATTTGTGAGCTTAAGAGATCTTGCATCGCGTCAATGCTAACAATTGATGTAATAGTTAAAAGCATTCCTCTATTTACTTCATCTTGCTTAGTAAGATCCAGTCTAAAATAAAACCTAGGATTCAAAAACACCCCAGTTGCAAACAACGGAGAAGAAAGTTATCTTTTCCTTCTCTCATTAATGATTGAAAGATATGGTGTGTACAAAGAAGGCCTATGTTTCAGATTGGCCTTAATTGCTTCCGTCGCTCTCTCATGATATCAAAAATATAACCCATTGTTGGCTTTTCTTCACTATCAGCCAAACGAAACACCCTCACTAAAGGCTCACAAACTTGGATAACAAATTGACATTGAGACCAAAATTCTCTATCTTCCAGTATAATATTACAAACCTCCACTCCAACATGAGACCTAGCATGCTGAGATGCAATCCACTTATCACTTGTAAACATTTATCTTAATTCTTTCTTCAGCGAAATAAAAGAGTAAAGTGATAAGAAATTTGTTGTAAATCTTGTCACTGCAAGACGACACAAATTCCTACCATTGGTAAATTCCTTTCTTATCAAATTCAACACCCATGCACGATTATAAATGAAATTTTTCACCTTTTTAGCTTTTTGCATAGTCTCATCAATAACACGAAAATACCTAAGATCTCCTATATTCTCCAGCATTAGGTCAATGTAATGTGCAATACAAGGAGTCCAAAAAAGAGAATTATACGTTTTCTTCAACCTTTTTCCTACCGCTTTATAAGCAGAATCATTGTCAGTAATAAACTGAACAATGTTTTCTAGCCCTACTTCATTCACAACTTCATCAAATATCTCAAACAAAGTCTCAGTATTTCTAATAAGACCAGATGCATAAATAGATTTCAAAAACATAGAGTCATTTGAAGAATAAACTAAAAAATTAATAATAGACTCTTGTCTCCTATTTGTCCATCCATCACACATGATTGAATATCCATAAGCAGCCCAATTCACTCTTCTTTATGCCAAATAACTTCTAATTTCATAAACAGAACAACTCAAAAGTTTACTTTTAAGTCATCAAGCTAAGGACCTTTGTATCCCGGACAATACGAGGCTATTGCATCCATTATAGGTTGATAATAATAAGATTGAGAAGTATTGAATGATAAACCTGTATCATACCACCGTTTAGCTATTGTCATATCGACATTGTGAGTTGCATCTCTTGATTGCATTGCACTATAAATTGAAGGTTGAGCTCCAAGAGTTGTTCGTGGTGCAAAAAAACTAATGACTTTTCTTCTTCTCTTCCTCGGATCAAGTTTAGAAACTTTTTCTCGGGCCTGTGATAGAACACTACCAGTACCACTACCACCACTACCACTACCACTACCACTACCACCTTCAACATTTCCATAATCACCATGGAAAATAGAAAACAAACTTCCACAACCAATTTAAAAACTCAACCTTTCCCTTCTATCTCTCTCATGTTGATATTCTTCAAGCAATGTTTTCATTTGTCACTTCTCATCATCGCTTACTTTTTTATCGGGTTCCACATCTCCTTTAACCCTAGCTAAATGTTTCTTTAATCGGGTGATTCCTTCATCTTTCAAATGTTGGTTATAAAACAAGCAAATAGTATGGTTCCTCATCCCAGGAACCAATGCAGCATGAGCTCAAGCTGGATCATTGTATCTTCCTAAAATGGTTTGATCAGGAGTACTTAAACATCCTTCCATTTATCTATAAAAATAAATGAATGAATATATCAAAATAAATAACACATAATTTTATTACACAATACGCACGTCCATCTTATATAATATAACTCATTTTGTATGATTACGTCATACATAATTCAATTTCATTGAACATAATTCGCTATAAGTCAAAAACTAATAATTCAATTACTCAATATACATAATTACACAAAATATACATAAACAATTTTCATTCCAGCAACCACAAAACATACGTAAACAATTTCTATTTCGAACAATTTTTAACAATTTCCATTTCCAATAATTTTCAACAATTTCCATTTTCAATAATCACAAAATATTCATAAAACAATTTCCATTTCTAACAATCACAAAACATACATAAACAATTTTCATTTCTAATAATTTTCAACAATTTTCATTTCCAATAATCACAAAACACTGGTAAAACAATTTCCATTTCTAGCAATCATAAAACATACAAAAACAATTTCCATTTCCAACAATTTTTAACAATTTCTATTTCCAATAATCACAAAACATTCATAAAATAATTTCCATTTCCAACAATCATAAAAGATACATAAACAATTTTCATTTCTAACAATTTTGAACAATTTCTATTTCCAATAATCACAAAATATTCATAAAATAATTTCCATTTCTAACAACCACAAAACATACACATATCAAAATAAATAACACATAATTTCATAACATAATATGCATATCTATCTTATATAATATAACTTATTTTGTATGATTACATTATACACAATTTAATTTCATCAAATACAATTCACTATAAGTCAATAACTAACAAATTCAATTATTCAACATATATAATTACTCAAAACATTTATAAATAATTTTCATTTCCAACAATTAGAAAACATACATAAACAATTTTCATTTCTAACAATTTCAAACAATTTTAATTCAAAGTTCCAAACATGAGGATCAAGTTGAAGGATATGATTTACATAATCGCCAAATAATGAATGACATATTTTATACAATTGCTCATGCACATCTATGCATAATATGATGATTAAGTTGGTTTGGGAAAGCAAATTTTATCTCACTCATTGGCAATGTATATCAATGTGAGCATATATGCAAGGCATGGATTATCACTACAGCTTTAGGAAAATGAAAGGAAACTCACCCTCTTCGTCAGCAAAAGAGACAGAAGATGCAGTGATGGCTGAACCTACAAAAGCATTGAAGAATGTGCACGGTGTCCCAGGCTACAAGGTCCACTCCTTTGGCAAATTATCAATAGGAGAGCCTTTACTACCCGAATGAGAAGGATTGGTAGGAAGTCTTGATTAATTTTCTGTTGCTTGAGACTCTTATATGGAAATAGTTGTATTACTGGTAAGATAGTTCTTGATATGATCATTTTTGTTGCTAGATGTGGTTTAGGCATGCTTTTATGTTTGTTTGGCCTTGGGGAATAGTTTTAAGGTTCCTAATGCTTTATTGTAAGTTCCTTTAGGATGGGGTAAGAGATTGCCATCTTTGGAAAGCTCTGGATGTACATACATTTTTATTTATTTATAAATTTACTGAATTACCAAAAAAAAGATATATTTATAACATGAGTATCAAGTTGAAGGATATAACTTTTTTGAAAATGTATTTTTCTTATTTAAAGCTTTGAATCTTCTTTTCATTTCTAACAAACCATAATATTATATCCATTCTATATTTGGTTCTTAAATATATAAGTTACTTTTACGATTTTTAATTGTCATTAATAAGTCTAAGGATAAGTGACTAGAGCCTATAACTTGTTCACAATTTAAAAACAAGTTCCTTTTGGATACATTTACATCCCACATTATCTATTATAATATTTATGATAGCCCACACATATATATTACCAAATAATTCAACATATTTTATACTCAATTAGTTATTTACCTAAAGCTAATACCTAAATATGATCATTAAGTACAACCGAATTATTATTAATTTACAATAGTATAATTTTATACTCAATTAATTATTTACCTAAAGCCAATACCTAAATACTAAAAATGAAATACCATTTCACAAATTTTAATAATGTGTCAATTAATTATTTAAGTCTTTGCAAGTTTGCAATTTTAAATATTCTCGATTTAAAATTTTAATTTAAGTTATTTCAACTTACAAACTTTCAATTAAATCAATTCAATTCATCATCATCATCACATATTCACATCAGGCCGTGCATTTCATTCATAAAAAAATTAACATAAATTTCTCTTAATCGGTTAAACCAATCCACAAAACCAAACCAGAAATCAACCAAACAAAACTATGAATCATTCAACTCCAATATCCGATCCAATCCATACAAATCATAAAACCGTGAATCATTTAACTCCAATATCCAACCTAGATACACGTAAATCACAAAACTAAGTTCGAATCAATTCACAAATCCAAGTTCTAACTGATTCATAAATCCAAGTTCCAACCAAATCACAAAATTTAATTCCAACTTTCAACATCCAAGTTCCAACTAATTCACAATAAAAAATGCAATTAATTAAGCAGAAAAAAATAAAAACTTAAAAAACACACCCAAAAATCAATTCACAACTTCAGGTTTTTAAGTTGGGTGATGGGTCAGGACTCGTGTGTAGATCTGGGGCGAGCAGCAGCGTTCTCTCCACCTTCAAACGTTCAATGGTAGTGACAACGTAGTGCGGTAGTCCTCGTGGAGGAGGGCTGAAGACAATGGCGTGTTTGGGACTTCGCATGGAGGAGTTGAGGATCTTTGATGCTAGCATATATCGGGGAGGAAGATGATAGTCATCGACGAAGGAGCAGCACTGCTAGAGAGAGAGAAAATGGCGGTGATTGAAAGTGAGAGTCGGTGAGAAAGAGTGAAAAAAAATGAAAAGAAGCTTCAGGTGTGGGACGGTGAGGCACACAACAAAGAGGTGTTTTTTGTAACACCCCACTCCCGTTGGACCCGAACCCGATATCGATAGTAATATCCGAATCCGTGCCCCGCGAGGGTGGCATGCCACATCACTTAACAATTAAAGTCGGTATATATATATTTTTTGAATACTCTTATCAATGATCATTAATTTGGGCCCACTTTTTCTTTTTCAAAACATTTTGTTTA
>JAOTAY010000005.1:12126455-12146578 GCA_025629805.1 Erythroxylum baracoense
TTGATCTAGCATGTTCTTAGAATAGAAAGATTAGGGTTTTGATTCAATAGGATTAGGGGGTTTCAAGAACCTTGTTTTCTTGGGGTTTCCGTATCAAGTACACTGTAAGAACTTGGGGGTCACCTGTTGAACACAAAGCATAAATATTGAAAGAAACTCAAAAATAGAAAAGAAGCCCACTTCTGGGAATATAATGTTCTAGAAAGCAAAAAATGAATAACATAGTTCTTCCAATTAAAACAAAGGATTCTCTTAAGGATGTCGGGAAATGGACATTTACCAATCCAACCTCCTCTAAAAATTATAAAATCCCTAACTTTGTTTCTAATTTTACACCTGAAAATCAGACGTCACCACACATATGGAAACTGAAAAAAGTACTTGCCTGGGTTTTCTTGCAAGTAAATTTCCAGCAGCGAAAGAACACGAAGTTTGAAGAGAAAAAGCTGAGATTGAGCAGTTGCATTGCCAGCCTGATTCTTTTGCTCTTTGAAAATCTGCACAAGGTAAGAATCCATGCGGAACATTGCATCATCATCCCTTCCTTCATCAGAATCATATATATCTTCTGACAGTTCTTTACCAACTTCCTCAACTTCACTTACTGCCTCAGAATCATCCATGTCAGCATCACCCTCATGGTCACCATCACCAGTTTCCCCTGACTCGGATTCATTGATGTCTTCATCTTCTTCAATTCCAAGAAAATCATCATCATCATCATCATCTTTGTCTTCAGTATTTGCCCTATGATGTCTAACTGGTTGTAGCTCTTTCTTAAGAACACATAGCATTCGAATAAGACCATCATTTGTCACTTCCCAAACAAAACACTTGAAAATCTAGAAAGATTAATTATGGCTACATAAAAATCTAATGGAACATTAATTGTAAGATGAATGGGAACTTTTGTTGGCATCCTAGCAAGCCAACTGATTCAGTTTTCACTAGAGAACATGACATGTGGTCCGATGACTCAAACCTAATTAGAGCTGCATGAAAAGCTTATAACTACAAATTACAAGATGATTATGCAACCAGGAATAACCAAATTGTAAAGTCAAGTTGAAATTGATTAAACACAGAAATGATACGGATACACACACATACAGAGAAACTAAACTTTCAACGTTGCAAATACCTGCTCAATAGCAAACCGAATGGGGGCTGATGACTGTGGCAGCAATGAAAGTAGTGTATCCACAAGCACATCTATAAACTGAGAATTTGTACCATTATCCAACTCTTCATCTAAGTCCTCGATAAAACCTGAAGACTCATAGCCTTTCTTGCACAATATAATCAGACACAGCTTCAGAAAATTCTTCAGGTTGAAGTAGCATTTGGAGAAGTAACTGGATCAGCAAGTATCTGATAGAATGTGCTCTATGTAAATCAGGAACAGCCTCAAGACTCCTCTCCTGCCACAATCAAACCTTCAGAAAGTTTGACAATTGTAACAGGAATAAGCAAAATAGAAATCACAATTGAGATCAATAAAAACAAGCAACAAGTTTCAACAAAGGCTAACTAATTACATAAATATTAAGACTAATTTGCAATTCCCAATAATCTATGATAATCCCACAAAATGCTCTCTCCAACACATGTTTGAGTGCATAGAGTTCTGAGATACAATAATGCCTAAATATTGCAGGCATGAGAAGCTGGGACAAACTAAATAATGCATTCAGAGAATCTACATCTGAAGATGCCAAAATAAGTATTGATTATATTACCAGTTTGTAGAGCCAAATTTCCGTTTTTTGCAATCTTTTGAATGCCTTTTCATCCTCATCATTCAAAGGCCTAACGAGAGAAACTGAAGGAATTTTATGCAATGTGTTGATTAACCGCATGAAATATGAGCCAACATCATTAGCATCATGTGTCCCTGCATGAAGACGTGATACCTTCAACTTTTGGGCACTAGCCAGCAATGATTGGATCTGCTCAATACATATCCTGCAGATTGCAGTTGAGGCAGAAGTTTTTGGCCATCTAAATTTCTCCTGTAGTTCAAAAGATGTCACTTCTGAGCCAAGAGAAGCATAGAAGAGACCTTGAACAGCTAGAAAGTTCAGAATTTCCTTTGTACCCGAAACTTTGCTTCAGGATCCAGGTTCAAATATTTCAAAATGCTTGGGAGTGATTCAACAATCCAAGTTTTCAAGAAATCTGAATTCCCTATAGCACCAACTGAACCCAGTCCTCAATTGAACCAATCTCTGTATTTTCATCAGTAGTTTGACTCTGATCTGAAGGTTCATCTATCATCTGACTACCATTCACAAATAAATTCATTAATTCCTGAATATAAAGCATGCAGCCAGATTCTGTGCTGACTTCTGCCAATAAGGATTTTACAATCTTTGTCCTTGTGATGCAATCGAATTTCCCATTACTGTGTTTTTGTAAAGCTACTACAAGAGCAACCCGTCTCATGTCGTCATTTCCTACCCAATCTGACAATTCTTCAAGAAAATGCTGCACAACTTTATATAGCCAAGAGTCCTTTGTTTAAAGAACATCCATCAGACACTGTACAAGTTTGTAAGACATAAGATAAGGAAGAAACGATGTGGGTAATTTTGGGAGAAGAAGTAGCAGTATATCAAATGCCAAGTGCTTGTGGTCGTGAGATGATTGAAGAAGAGATCCCTCTATGACAACTTCACAAAAGGACTGGATATTGTTTGAAACTTCTTCCTTAAATGAATTAGACTTCCGACTTTTCTTGTGCTTCTTTTGATTACTACAAGCTGACACTGTGTCTTCACCTTGTAAAATTGTGTCAGGCAAAAGAATGTTTACCAGGACCCATCATAAACTGTGAATACAAGGCTGGCAGAATGTAGATTCCTGCCAATATTAACATTAAAAATAACAAAGACTATCATGCATTCAGTTTTGATACGGTTAAAAACATGACAAATTGATGCCTTAAAAACATACCTTGAAGCAATTTGCAAGAGAGAACAACTGGCCAGCAGAAAAAAATTTACTAGGGTATGGATATGGTAATATGTTTCCAAACATAACACTATCAACAGAAACCTTCTCCCTGACTTTCAAAGCTAAAAGCAAAGCATCAGGATTCCCAACAGCAGTGGCCCCTTCAATCCATTCACGCAGCTGTGGGGCTTCAAGTACATGACTAACCACAGCTTGACTTGGCAAATACAATCACAAGGCACATAACATACAGAAACAATAAAGCAATCATATAAAATAAATCGCAAATTGCTGTGTTTAAATTTGTGCAACAACAAAAAGAAGGGAAAAG
Source organism: Erythroxylum baracoense (assembly GCA_025629805.1). Lineage (NCBI taxonomy): Eukaryota > Viridiplantae > Streptophyta > Magnoliopsida > Malpighiales > Erythroxylaceae > Erythroxylum > Erythroxylum baracoense. Next base: position 12,129,742 of record JAOTAY010000005.1, read on the forward strand.
AACACCAAAAGTCTTCATGGAAGCATCAAAAGAAAAGAAAAAATTTGCATGAGAGAGGGAGAGAGACTGCTCCTCATGGAAAGTTCTTAATCCCAACGCAAATGATATGCAGATTGAAACAATTTACATCCATGAACTCTTTATATCATTTAGGTCAATATGCAATTACAGCAAAATAATGAATGATGCAAAGAAAATTATAGTATCTACTCACTGTATAATATTTGAAAAACTGAAAGTAGAAAACAAAATGGCTGCGAGTGCCTACAATCACTTCTTAAATTACAAATGTAACCACGAGCCACTAGGCAAGAAATTCAGTCATAATACAGCTGCCTACCTGCCCCATAACGTGCAGGCTGCATATGTACATCATCTACCTGTATAAAAACAACACATAAAATTAGAATACCAAAACAAGGGAAAACCTGCTTGAAGATGGTGCTGGTTCCAGAGCCTTGAGGACCAATTAAAAGGAGTTTCTATGCTTTTTTCTGTTCTAAATAGTTTGGAACTGCAGTATAGTTGCTAGCTTCATCTCTCTGCACAAGAGGTTGACCATGCGGCACAGGCAGTGAAAACAGCGTTCAGACAAACCATGTTGATGCCTGTCTAGCAAAAATCAAACAGATCTTTTGCGGACCATTAAATCTGCTCTTTTTCTTATCGAAGCAAATCAAAGTTGCCTATTAATGACAGTAAAAAAACTAAAATGATGAAGCATGAACAGACCCATCACCACTTCATAGAGAAAGTCAAACTCAGCAAATGATCATGAGGACAATAATCAAACATAAGCCACAGGAAGAGTAAAAGTGAGACCAATGAGCAATTGAACAAATCAAAAAAACTAAAGGCTTCTTTTTCATTAACAGTGGACCATAAACATTCACCGCCAAAGGATAGCCACTTTCTTAAAGATTGACTCATGCACCGCAGATGAGGAAAGTAATGCAAGTTAACAATTGCGCCCCAAATTACTACTCAATGCTGAAAAACATGGGTTGACTAATACATGTAACACACTTGCGACCTTCAGGCATTGATCCCATTGCGCTCAGGACACAATTGCCACAATATTTAGCATCACAAACCAGGCAAGACTCTTTGGTTTCCCATTTCCCTTTCCCACAACTGTAACAAAGTTTGCTCCTTCTCTTCTTCTTTTCTTTTGACACCTCAACATACTCTGGATAAACTGGCTTCTGCAAATCTAAATCTTTCCTGTCAGATCTATTAACAGTATTAAATGTCACAACTGACACTCTTTTCACTTCATTGCCTACTGATTTCGAACGATTACTAGGAAGATTGTGGACTAAACTAGGAGAAGCTGAAGCTGAGGTTAAAAAAAATTAGGGTTTTGTAATACAGAAACAACAGACTCCGAGCTTGTTGATCCTCTAGGACTTTGAGTTGGTGAACTTGTCACACCAGCTATGCCAGACACTGGTATGGGTATTGGCTCAACAACAAGAAGACTAAAACTTCCAACATATCTGTGTGATTCTGAGAGGGGCTCTACTGTTGGGATTGCATGTGAATTTACATCCAGAGATTCAACTTTAGGGACTTCGTAAGACACCGGTGGGCCTTCAATCTCCAAAGCTATGGAGTTATCAGGTTCAACCTCATTCTCAGGGAGAGAAGTTCCTGGAGGTAGCATCTTTTACACCAACTTTCTCCAGGTCTCCTTCGCTTTACTCCATTTCCACCATAGCAACCAAATAACCAGACGCTCAATCACAAGGTCAAACTAACTACTTCTCAGAACTAATTGCATCCGAAATAAAAAGGTCATAACTAATAAGATTTAATGTAAAGTACCCTAAACAAACTGAAGTGGCGACCTTCGGAAGATACCCTAGGCATGAGATTGCAACTGAAACCAGGAATGTTCAACCTAGAAGCTGCCATCAACAGTCGTACACCTTTGTTCACCCTTTCAAAGCCTTCACATTTGAACAAATAACTTACGACAGATCTAAAATCCCATCCTGAAAAGAAATTAAGCCAAATTCAATCATTTGTCCATAAGGCAACTACAACTTTTTTACGCTCAAGTTGCCACTTGAGAATGAATACATTAGAGTCAAACAAGACATATCCAAGCCGAAAAATACCTAATTCTGCCCTTTAAAAGTCTAAGCAAAACTTTTCAGCTACTACAACAAATATCCACAAAAAGGGTAATCTAAATCAAATCAAGTTACAGTCAAAATCATATAGCCCAAGTTCAATCACCCATATGAGCCAAAAATTACAAACGAAAACCCTAGAAATATTAGAACCAAAGACCAATTCAAGCAGAAGACATCCAACTTCAAAAAGAGAACTTTGACAAATAATAGAGCCTTGAAATTTCTAAAGGACAGAAAGAGAAAAGGAAACAAAATGCACATTTCAACACGTACGTATGTATAGAGAGAGAGAGAACATGGGGAAAGGGACAGAGGTGCGATCGATATAACCAGAGGTGTAATTGAAAATGTATTCCATTCGATTCAGAAACGAGAGACGAGAGCTTGAAGACGAGAACATGAAGACGAGAGCCAGGAGGAGAAGAGCGACAGAGACAAGAGCCAGGGGCTTGAAGATGAGAGCAAGGGCAGAGGCTCTGACGAGGATAGAACGGTCATATAGTTGGGCAAAATTTATTCCCAGTTACCCGGAATGGCTAAAGACAAGGTATGATTGTCTTTATGTATTCCGGGAATAATAACACCTAAAAATGTCTATTTTACATCAATTTTTTAACCAAACGCAACAATACGTAAACGTTGGGAACAATGTAGGAATAGAATTTCTATTTCATTCAACCAAACAACCCATGAAGGTTTCTTTGGCTTGGGTTGGGTAGGACTTAAAAATGTCAAAATTTCCCCTTTTTTTTTTTACTTATTGAACTTAGGGTTAATTACACTTATGCCTTAAAATTCTTTGATTTTCATTTATCTCGATCAACTCCTAAAACTAAAATTATCATGTAATTCCTTCATTAAATTATCATAAACTTTTTATCAATTATTTATTAGATATCAATCCACAAAACTTTGTTCATAAAAATAAATGACAATTTTCATTAAATTAAAATATTACATCAACTGTTAAGACTTTCTATTTTAGTCCAAAGAATCTATATTATTGTAATTCAATAAAGAAATATGTTAATATAATTCATTCAAAATAATTTTTAAATGAGAATAATACTCATGACATGATAATTTGATATTATTTATGAATATGTATATTTTGAATTAATAAGTATAAGTGGCATCTCAACATTATAAAACTCTAAGTTCTTTATTTATAATTCTAAGTATTAATTCACCTTTTAACATAAGTTATTGTCTCTTGCTATAGTTGACTTTTCCTCTTTGTCATTAATATTTAGAATATAAAATTTATGATGAGAGTATGAACCTATCAATTCTTATCATTAAGTTTTCCTTAAAATCTCCACGACTTTTATTGAATTATCAGCCAAGTACATAACTCTCTTACTAGGTTCCAGTTCTCCTAACCCAATTTTTTTAAAGAAATTAACTCAATCTTTTTAACGCAGCATAAGATATAATATTAATATTTTCTCTATATTCTCTGTGCCATATTAATGTAAATATCACTAATTGTGTATTGAATGTCAAAACTCCTTTGATCAACTATCTTTGTCAAAATGATGTATGGAAGGACTTTAATATTGCTTTCAATTGATTTTGATTATATAATCTCCTCTTTGGTATCATTTTATGGATCTTCTTCTTCCTGCTCTTTTTTGTACTCCTCCTAAGTACCAATCTTGTCCTTTTTTACTACTTTAAATAATCTAATAGGGTAATAAGTTTCTTCTTAACAAATATATCTCCTATAATTCTGAGGGGTAAGGAACTATGAAGCCCATCAATCAATAGAGTTGTAAAGAGTTCAGTGGGGATGAAAGTCTTGGTAGTGAGAGAAGTTCTTGATTCTCTCCAAATTCTTTTGCATGGGATGCATGGTAACGTCCTTGCTACTCCAGGCCTACTCCTTTTTTCACTAGCTCCCTTCCCCTCCTCCAACATTGTTAATGTTTTGATCTTCCACTCCTCTCTTTACCTTATCATTTTACATTCTTACATCTCCCTTTGTTATGTCTCAAGCAAGAGTTTAAGGTTGTTGGTTATTAACTACAGTGCAAACCTGTTTGCCTTACCAGTTTGACATTAGACTCCACCATTATAACAAAGGAGGAATTTCCTCTCTTATCTAACACCCCCTCTGTTTCTAACAACTTTCACGAACAAACTACTAACGCCCCCCTCCTTAGGTTATGCTCCTAGCTACAAGACTACGTCCCCACTCCTCTCACTTTATGAAATCAAGCTTAGAAATTGGGAACATTGCTAGAAATCCATTGGTTAATAGCAACTCTAGGAAATCCTAGAAACATGTTCTGGATGATGTTTCATGAGTCCTCAACCTTCATTATTGTACACTAAATACCTTCAAAGTGAAAGACATAGTTGCACCTAAACTTGAGACACTTAGAGAAGGAATGAGAAAATGGGAGGACACTCTTTTAGTATTCTTTACAAGAAAAAGGCCCTTATTCTAGGCCATGAATGCTTGGGCTACAAGATAATGATGGAGGCTTGGATTATAGGAAGTAATACTAAATGATAACAACATCTACTTATTCATATTCAGCTCTCCGTCCCAAGCTCAGAAGATACTGGAATATGGATCATAGCACTTTAACTTCAAACCTCTCTTATTGTAATATAGAAACTAGGGACAAACTTGAAGTCCTAAGGTATAAATGTTGTATTCTACTTAACACTACCTAAACGCATGACTCGCAAGTATATGAGGTTGCTGTAGTATATGATGGACGTCCCAAGGTTGTCTCACAAGGAAGTTGTTAATTATAATAACTTGATTAAAAACAAGAAATTAAAGAATCAAATTTAAAAGGTATAGAGGTTGTGAGATTATGAAATTAAACAAAAAGAATGAACTACAAAGAATTAATATAAACCTTTTAAAGATAACCTAGGGTTTATACTTCAATTCAATTTCAAGCCTAAATTTTTAAACGTTCCAATAATATAATCTACAGCTTTATTCTCTCTTTAACCAAATTAGCACCTATCAATTTAATAGTTCTCATATTCATAAACTAAAAATAACTAACCATTCCAAGTTACGAATTAAGCTATCCCTATAACTTATATTTCTAATTCATTTTTAGGGTAATTGATTGTTTAGTTCCAATATCAATTTTCATCTTTTGATTCTTCACTCAATATCTTAAGACTAATAGGTGGCCAATCTATTAACCTAGCATTCAACACAACACAATCAATTTAGGCAAGATACATATTAATGGGAATTATTAAGTCAACACATTCAATTAAATCTAGATGCAAACCCTAGGTAAGAATAATTTATCCCATCATTAAAGTGAAAATAATACTTATATCAATTGAATTCAAATTAATGAATCCATTATATCAAGAAGAAATTAAAACAAGAAAAATCTGCAAACTCGAAAGAATAAAGAACAAAAGAACCCATGAATGATGACTGGGAGTGAAACTCTCGTTTTCTTTCTCCAGCTCTCAATCAATGTTGATGACAAAACTCCATTGATTCTCCCTCTGCATCTCTCTTTTCATCCTGATAATTCTCTCTTCTTTCTGACCTTTATTCCATCCTATTTAGGTCACAATCTCTTTACATAAGTTATGGCTCCACCTCCCAACTTTCTAACGGATTCTCTTTTTCTTAAAACAAAGCTCTATAACTAAAGTTATAGGCTAAAAACCAAAGGAAGGTCAAACTAGGCCGGGACAGATTTCATATCTCATTCTCAACCTTTTTAGCCCCTCAAAATAGCACTTTTGGACCTCGAGTTTTGCATAGGAATTATGGCCCAAGATGTTGGCTTAAATTTTAGCTTTTGAATCCCCTCATTTGGATGTTATAAGCCTCAGAAATATCCATGTAAAACTCCAGTGGTCAGGTTACTAATTCTGCCAAAATAAGATTTACTTTGAACAAATGATTGCTAATCCAAACAACTTTGAACCGCTACACATATGGGCTTCCTTAAAATCTTAAGATGTCCTATGAATATTCTCTGACCTTTTTAATGTTTTCTCCTCAAGTCCTTAAAGCTTAAACTAAAAGACAAACACCTAACAACAATCTTGAACAAATATATTAGAAAAGACTAAAAATTGAAAAAAACTATCCGAAACCTAACATAAAATGCATTATAACAACTACCCCACACTTAGTGCTTTACTTGTCCCCAAGTAAAGTTAAAGGAAAACAAACAAACAAGAAAGATTTTTATCAAGTTCAAAATTTATTAGATAAAATAAAAAAAACCTTTCAATAATTTCCATAAATATTCTCAAATCAAGCAAAACTTATACTAAAGCAAACCAGTAGCCCTTCCATGCATACCCAAAAATGTCACTTCCTCATAACATCTCTCCAGTGTTTGATCATGGAAGTGTTTACACTCTTAACATTCAATGAAAGTATATCTCCATAAGCTTGTTTATTAATCAAATCTCCATCACTTAACCACAATCAGGCACCAATCAAATGGTCTTTTCTTTTGGGTGTAATGGGACTAGCGTAAAGGTATGTCATTTAGAAAAGTGAGTTAATCATTAAGTACAAGAGCAATTCTAAGAGTAAAGCAATTAAGCATACTACTTCACAACTGCCAAACATAATTTTTTTTCAAACATCTCCACCCTTTTACTATAGTACCCTTTAATTTAAGGATCGGGTCCCTCTTATATTATTTTTTCATTTATTCTTTTTTTGAAACATTATTGAAAAAACCACGGCTATGCTCATTATCACTTGGCCCTATGGAATATCAACTTTCTTTTCTTTGATACTTTTTTTATATTTAACATGAACGGACTCACAATTGTAACAACGATACTTTATTTAAAAGAAATTTCAACCCCAAACAACATGGATAACCAATTTAACCCCATACTTTAATTTACACAATGACTCAATCACTAGATTCCTCAAATGCTCTTGTTCCTAATGGAAGGTCAAACAAGTTGAAAGAATATGATAAAATAGTTTATGGCTCATAATATTGTGTAAAAGAAAGAACATGGGAAAAAGCTCAAAATTGGCTCACTAAAGATGTATAAAAGGTCAGCCTTCTAAGTTAAGTAGTTAAACCTAGTTGCTTTAATCATTTTGATTCTCAATCGCAATTTTCATGTGATCTTGAAATGCATACCTAAGCAAGTTCTAGCAATATAACAATCAAGAATGTTCACTTAGAAGAATAACCATTGAAATTCAATCTTAAAGGCTCAAATTCTTACCAATTGTTTAAGGCAATGGAAAAGCATAACCATCCAAATTAACAATTAGTACTCATTCCATTTAATTATCAAACTCTTGCTTTACAAATTTTAAGGCCATCTATAAAAATTGATTAAAAACACTAAAGCATTAAATGATCTAAATATTAAACAGTTTGGAAAATAAGAAAACAAAACCTTGTAAACATTAAACAAAGTAATAAACAAAACAAGTTGAAACACGCACCTCATGCTTTAAAATCACATTATCCTCAATGTGATCACACACAAATAGAAAAGGAAATAATGAGAGTTGAGCATAACTTGATTTCCATTGTTGCATAGTTCGATACAAAGCTTGACTTCCAACTATCTTGTCACAAACACATAAAGGTAGGGCAAAGTTAATGTAGGGTTTTATTGTGAGGTACACAACATTAATAGAGTGGGGCACGATCAAGTTTACAAGCTTTGATCTCGTGTTTAGCTAAAGGAATTGATGAAGCACAACCAAGGTGGGCAGGGGCCCGACCAATCTGTATTAAGGTGTAGCCAATCTGCATTAAGGCACAGTCAAGGCAACTCCCTGTGTTTGCCTCTGCCAAATAAAATAGAACTCCATTTTTCTTTTAACTATGCTTGCATATTACTAAAAAAAATCAAAGCACCTATTCTAAATCAAATTTACTCAAAAATTATTAAAAAACTAAAATTAAAATTGTTCAAATAAAACAATTAAAAGAATTGCAAACCAATAGGTTGCCTCTCATTAAGAGCTTCTTTAATGTCATATTAGCTAGACTTAGTCGCACCAAGAATCATAAATGAGGACACTTTCAATGACTTTGGCTCCTCGAAATTCCCCCAAGCAAGGTTTCACTCTTTGGGCATTACGCTTGAATGTTTCATTTGTCTTTAAGTTTAAGAGCTCCACCACCCTATGCGAAAATACTTAGACAATTTGAAATGATCCACTCCTCCATGACTTCAACTTCCTAGGGAATAACCTCATCCTTGAATTGAATAACAAGACTTTTATTCTAGGTTCGACGGTTCTTCGAAGGATTATTCTATTATGTATAGCCTTAGTTTTATCTTTGTAAATCTTTGAACTTTCATAGACTTCATTTCAGAGCTCATCGAGAATTGAAATCTTCAACATTCTTTAGCCCTTTGCTTCATCTAAACTCATGTTTGTAGCTTTGATTTCCCAATAAGCTTTATGCTCCAATTCCACCAATAAGTAACATGCCTGCTTGAATACTAACTGATATGAACTTGTCCCAATAGGAGTTTTGAAAGTCGTTCGGTAGGCTTAAAGTGCCTCATGAAGATGGGCTGCCTAATCTTTCCTTGATGTGCTCACTGTCTTTTTCAAGATTCCTTTGATTTGTTTATTAGAGATTTTAGCTTGTTCAGAGGTTTGGGGAAGATATGGGGTTACCACCTTTTGTGAGATTCCTAACTTGTTCATCAATTTTTTGAGCCATTTGTTGTGGAAATGGCTTCCTCCATTACTTACAATGGCTTTGGGTGTCCCGTATATGCTTAGAATATATTCCTTCAAAAAACTTTAAAACAATGTTAACATTATTTTTCCTAATGGGGATGGCTTCCACCCACTTAGTCACATAATCAATAGCTAATAGTATATATTCAAAGCTAAAATATTTTGGGAAAGGCCCCATGTAATCAATACCCTAAACATTAAAAATAACACAATAAATTTAGAAAGAGGCATTTCATTTCTTTTCCTTATATTGCTAACATTTTGGCATCTATCACATCTAATGCAATAATTGTGAGCATCTTTAAAAAGGGAAGACCAATACAAACCACTTTAAAGAACCTTCTTGGTGGTTTTCTCGCCTCCAAAATATCCTCCACAATACATGTTGTGGCAAAATTGCAACATTTGCCTTCATCTTCCTTAGGTGTTAAACCATCTTTAGAAGGCATAATAATTCCAAGACTGTTTGAACTCTAAGAATCTTATAACTATACCATCGTTAGGATTTTGATAATGGAGTTGTTAGATAATTAGCATTTTTTTCTATATTTGGTTAGTTCTTGTTTATTATTGGATCCTTTTGAGTATTTAGTTTCTTTAGCCCTGGCTTTATTTATTGAAGTTTTTTAACATACTTAAAGTTCTTAATACCTTAAATAGGGACTTTAATTCCTTTAAGAATACTATATTAAATCCTTATAGTCCTGTAAGGTAATTGTTAAATACGAAAGGTATCAATTTCTTACAACTAATAAAGATATTTTGCACCATAATTAATGAATTATTTGAGAACCTTAACTCTATAAATTGTACTATACTTTCAAGGAACTTCAACATGTAATGATCATTAACCAATGTGTTATCTAGTTCCTTTGTTATTAATTATCTAAAGCTTTGTTTATTGCTCCATATGAAATATGTCTCTTCATGTCTCAAATATATGACTCCTGTTTGCTCTACGAATTCCCTTAGGTCTTCATAATAGTTTTTACCATTCACATTTCCTTTAGCTTGTGGCCTATAAATAATGGAATTGAAATCTCCTAGTATGATCTACAGTTTATATGTTTTTGAATGGATACTTACAATTATGTTCCATAATAATTTCTTGTATAAATTTAAGTTAAAACCATAGACATAAATGACCATTAATTATTATTTTCTTGAATGAAATTCATAGCCATATGAATCATTTAATCACTTGATGCTTACGCTAAAAGTTCTCTTTCATAATGATGGTGTTGGTGGTTTAATACTAAAGACCACTAACTTTCTAAGCAGTTGAGCTTAAGCATGTTCTCCTTGCTCAAGTTTGTTTCCAGAAAAAGCAATTATTGATATGGGATGTGGATTTGATTTAAGGATCCTTATTAAGGAATACTTATGGGAAAAACACCTTTTAGTGAGCATTAATTGAGGCAATTCATTATTTTCTTATAAAATTAAATTAAATATTCATTAACTCAACAAGAGTATCTGGTATCAAGTATGTCAAACTTCATTAAATTGGCAAGATGTAACATATGATTCATTGTAATGTGCAAAAAATTTTCGTATTAAGCAAGTGTTGTGCTTAGTGTTTAGAGAAACATATTGATGCAAGTAGGGTTCAAAGAAATTGCACTAGTTCTCAAGGACAAAACATTAAGATATCTATAAGACTCAGGGAATAGTATAGAGGAGTACTAGCTAAGAGCATTATAAACAAAATAGTGTTCACAACATTTAAAAACCACCCAGTTGGTTATACAATTTTTTTTCATTGTGTTTTATGTTATTGTAAGTTCGCCATATATAGACAAAGGTTGTAAATGTGACAAACTACTATTTTCAATCTATTTATGGTTAGAATTATTCTATATGATCCTTTTTTCCATAAGTTTGTTTTAATATCTCTCACTTGTCCAACTTCTTATTTTATGTTTATGAGCAGTAAAAAGTGCAAGTAAGTACACTTTATTTGGATAATGAATATGTGATTCCCTTTTTTTCTTTTAGACTATATAATTTGATTATGGAAATTAGGCAACTTATATGACATTGATTACTTCTTCCTTTGGAATAAAATTTTTTAAGAAATTAAATTAATTATATTAATAAAAATAAGAGTTTAAATTGAAAGAAATGCAACAATCAAAGTTGTTATAGCATAAAACAGTAGCAGTAGCAAAATTACTAAGAAAATCAACACTTAATAAGGATTTAAATATAAGGCAAAGGAAGACCAAGTCTTTAACTATAACATTATAAAATAACTTAATACATTGAACTTGTTAAAGATCAACCGTCCTTATAGTCAACTCAATGGAACTTTGTTAGATATTATTAAACCTAAAAAGAGCTTGGAACCTCCATGAACCATCTAATATTTGGTAAAAACGGATCAAGCTTTTAAAGTGAAGTTTTGTTACCAAAGCCTAACTGCATGTTGGATGCAATTAATGAGTTATTATTTGTTCTCTTAGGAATTGAATTATTAATTGTAGGAAACTATGTTCCTATGAAGATATGTTTTGAAAATTTGTACTGTTCCTTTCAATCCATATTCCATAAATCATGTTGTTGAGAGATATCTTGAATGTTAGTTAATTCTCCTCCATACTCCTTTTATTCTCGCAATGCTAGTTAATGAACTATTTCCATTTGGTAGTTTGTGTAATTATATTGCACAACCTTATAACTGTACCTCAAATTTATAAAGAGAACTTGCATTTAACAAAAAGGAGTTTCAATGTTTATAGTTCTAGATTAAAAAGCACTTGAGTGTCAACAGAGTTCATAAGTCTCTTTATCTTGTCCATAGTCCTTTGTCTCCCTTTACGATCTAGCCATAACATAAAGTAAGCTTTGTGGTATGCCTTATGAAATAAAACTAGTCTAATGATTTCTCAATAAGTTCCTACAAGATTCATTAGTAAAAGTCCTTTAATATTAATTTTCCATTCTATAATATCATTGTGATTTAAAGACTTGGACTTAAATGAAGTAAGGAGTTGTAGGTCAATAATATAATTGTAGAAAAAGCCTCATTATTTGAAGCATTATTTGCTATCACATTTTCAAGAAATGAATGTTCCCTAAAAGCATTTAAAAGGCCTGCCATTGACTAGCCATCATGTTCATAGGAAGTAAAGGTTCCATCACTGATATGTTTAATTAGGGTGTAGGCCCAGATTGAACTAAAGAACCAGGTCCTTACCGAATTCCTCATTTTTATCATTTTTCACATGTTTTCTTTAATTTTTTATTAGTTTAGTTTCATTTTATTTTTTTATTTCCAAAACCCGCCCAAACCTAAACACCGATTAATTTCATTTGAAAGACTTTACACACACTCTCTGGGTGATCAACCTAAACTCACCAATGCTATAATAGTAAGTCTAGTTATTTTATTTTGACTAGCGTTATGATGCCAGCTAATTTTGGTGTCGTTGTTGGGAAGTTTGGTATTTTTGTTTTTGTTTATGATTTAATTGGTGCTTCGTATATATTTGTTCGTAATTATTTCTTTTCAGTTATTTTGTGATCTTTTCTTTTTTGTTTTGTTTTGTGTTTGTGAAAAAAAATTAAAAAATTTCATAGATGGAAGTAATTTCTTTTATAACTCATATTCTCAATCTTATAATAATGTTTGGACTAATCAGCCTAACTTTTGTTATTGATGGGATAATCATCATAATTACTTTCATGATAGTTTGCATGACATATAGCAATTCCCATGTGGACTAAAAGCTTCTTGTCAAAACTCAGGTACACTTTTGGAAGAATTGATGAATGTTGTGATTGCTAACAATCTCCAATTTCAACAGAGCCTATAATAGCAGTTGCAACAATTCTAGTACGAAAAGAGGCATATAACATCTAGAAACCAGAAAACGGCAAGCCAAATGGGTGAGATGGCAGCAAGGATCGACTATCTAGAATCACAAATGGAAAAGGAGCAGCCATATCAACCTGAGGTATACCTAATGGACGTTAGTGCGGAAACCTTACAGAGTGATGAGGAGCTTGAGAATTTTAAGCTGAATCATCAACGAATTGCTTGTGTCAAAGAAGTTGAGGAGGAGCTCGAGGTAGAAAAGGCCATATCTTTTAACTCAGAGGTTAATATTGAGTTCCATTTTATTATTGAGAATGACCCTTTACTTTTACCTAACAAGTTAGAGGAATTAAATGAGGAGGAAAAAGGTGAAGAGACATTCGAGATCTTTCAATAAAGCATTGACTCAGTATAGATTGAAAGTCTAAGGATAGGGAGGATGCTAAATTCTCGTGGAAGTGGCGCTAACTATAATACCTGAAGATCATAATTTTGTCACGTGAGAAGAAGAAGGAGTCGAACCAGCAACCTTAAACAAAGGCGCTTTTTGGGAGGCAACTCAAGGGAAGTAAATTTCTTTTCCTTTACATTTCCGCATTACTTTTTATGTGCATGTATGTTTTTGAATTTGTTTGTTTTACTTATTTTAAGTTTTCAATCAAAGTGAGAGAAAGAATAAAACAAACAAACAAATAAAATTTTCTCATTTTCTGTATGAATTGACTAGAGAATTTTATAGGAACTTTAGCATGTATTTTTACTCTTGTGATTGGTTGATGTGCATTATCTTTAGAAGAGTAGTAACTAGTGGTAGACAAAGTTGGTGAGATTTTGAGCCTTATTAGACTGAAACATCCATATTAGTCTTATTGTCTTTTGATAATGTGTAACCTTCATGACATGTACATCCCAATTTTTCTTTGAATTTCTATTTGAGACCACAGTTTTATCACATACATTAATATGAAAATGATTAGGCATTTTTTGTTTTCTGAACTATATGAGCCAAATAGCCTACCCATTATATGATTTTCCCTTGATAAATCCCTTTGAGCTTTATACTTTTTCTTTATGTACTAACCACATTACATGCTTTATACTTACCCAAATGTCTTACCCAAGCCATAAGCTAGTGGAGCATTTGTGATTATTGAGTTTGTGGATGTACAAAATTCTAAGTGTTGGGGTGTCCATATGTGTGGGTTTGTTATGATGTCGGGATGTTTTGTAATTGAAATTCCCACGTTAATGTAGTTTCTTTAAATGTTAAAAAAAGAAAATAAAGGAAAAGAAAAAAATGGAAAAATATATGTTTAAATAAATGTATCTAGAAGCAAGTGCATATGTGTTGAAAATTTATTTATGATTAATGCATTCTCCTATAGTTGTGATGAATGGGTTATTTGAGTATATTGGATATGAGGTAGATGTTGGCTCGGAAGGTTCACTCTTGTGGTTTCAATGTATTGTTGGCATCAATTTTATAACTGATTCCTTCGAATTGGTATATGCTTCATGTGGTTTGTATGTAAGAGTTAAATGGCGTAGTAAAATATAAATGTTGCATTCGTCATAGCTGACAGTACCTAGTTTTTGATGACTGTTTCTTTGTTTTACTAGTTTAATGGCTTTCATGCTACTCCACCTAAATACATCTCACCTTACCTTTGCCCACATTACAAACTTAAAAAGTCCTTTGATTCATGATTTTGGATGTGAATTATAGTGGTGGAGAAATGAAATGATATGCAAAGTTGTGGATTGTCATGATCATGAATGGTGTTGAGTGTATCCGTGGATATATTTTAGTTAAATACATTTTTCGAGTCTACCATTAGATTGCTCGGTTTCTGAAGATGATGTTTGTTGATTGATCATGAGTAGAAGCATTGAATTTTGAATTCTTGTTATGATTTTTGAAAGTCATTCATCTTTGGTTATGATTATATAGTCTTGGAAAATATGGGAATTGAGTAAACTTTTCAGGTCTTTGAGCTTAATTTGGATGTTTTACCTGAGGACGGTCGAAAGCTAAGTGTGAGGAAATTGATATGTGTTTAATTATTGATACATTTAATTATTTACACTAGCAATTAATGATACGAAAATGTTTAAAATACTCATTTTAATTCATATATGATTTTAGGTGCAATTTGGAAGTAAAGAAATTAAAGTGAGTTGAAAGCATTACATTTGGGTCATTTTCGAAGATTAATTTTTACTTGTCTTTATAAAGCAAGAAGAAGAAAATTAAAAGACAAACAAAAAGAAAGAAAACACAAAAGAAGACAACCAAGAAGCTGTCAAATAAAATAAAATAGCAGCTGGAATGAAGCAAAAACAGTAGCACTCCGAAGAAAACACCAGCATTTGGACAAGCAAAGAAGGCATTGAAACGACGACGCAGTGGTTTGTGAAAACGTAGACATTTGGCCAAAATCTGCGGGAGAGGTTTACAAGGTTTTGCGAATAGTTACTTGGACCGAAAACCCTTGAACTTTAATTGTCCCATCGAAAACAATAGATGGGAAGTGTGGAGGCAGCTTGGAGTGGCGATAGAAAGTGAAGAGAGGGGTGGCATTAAGAGATAAGAAAAGTGGCAGCTACAGTAAAAAGAAGAGAGAGCTGTGAATAGTGTAGGTGGTTTAATGTTTATTTGTCACATCATGAACAGTAGATAGGAGAAGAAGGTTGCGGCATTGAGAAGAGAGTAGGTAAGGTTTTCGGTAGGGTTATGAGTATGGGGGCTGAAGCATTTTTTTGGGAGAGACTCATAGAAGGCTAAATGTCCCGATGTCGGTTCGTAGGTAACATCGACGCCAACGACCTAGGTTTAATGTATTTTTTTTTGTTTTTGTTATTTTCTTTCTCTCATTAGAAATTGATTGTGTTATCTTGTGTTAATTGATTTAGGTTTTGTATATGGATAATTGAATTGTCGTTATTGTTCGATTATTTGTGTATGAACCCATTGGGTATTACGAAAGGATGATTTTAATGCATTCATTGAATCGTTTAATTGCATGCCCATTGCTAGAATTTCGATATAATCTGTAATTGTTATGTTGAAATTGATGTGTAGCGACTAGTGATTCGTAATCATTAGGAATAACATGACCTAGGGATAATGTGTTATACCCCGTTTCCGGAGTCTAACTTTCAGAGTCATGACACGTGAGCGCAGCACTCTGAAGGGTTCTTATAACATCCCGACATTCATAATTGAGCACTTGATAAACGACAATCTATTCTTATGTTTGCATTTTCAATCGTCACCTAAAACATATCACTCCATTTATCTCTTATTTCCCACAACAAACTAAGCATATTTTAATCTCCATTCAAGCCTAAATGAATCATAGAGAAGCATTGATAAGCCCACATGTACATGATTTGGGACAAAAATGTATAACTTCCACAAGAGTGGTGTACCGCACTATTCAATCACCAAAATCATCAATCCTCCGAAGAAATGGTCTTTACTTAATAACTTCAAAATATTTATGAACGTTGCAGAACTCTTCTAGCTGTTGTAGAACGCTCCTAGCCGTTGTAGGAAGATTTTCTCCCTTTTGAAAATCAATTTACAAAGTCAAATTTTGTTCAGTTGTAACTGATAATCAACTAGTCGGTGTGTAATAATCGACTAGTAGTAACATTTTTCACGAAACTTTCAGCTCTGCTTTTCGAATAATCGACTAATATGATGATAGTCGACTAGTTCATTTATCCAACTACTTGAATAGTCGACTAATATGATGATAGTCTACTAGTCCACTTATCCAACTCTTCGAATAGTCAACTAATATGATGATAGTCGACTAGTCCATTTATCCAACTTTTAGAATAGTCGACTAATATGATGATAGTTGACTAGTCTATTTATCCAACTCTTAGAATAGTCGACTAATACGATGATAGTCGACTAGTCCATTTATCCAACTCTTAGAATAGTCGACTAATATGATGATAGTCGACTAGTCCATTGCTCCGACTGACAGATCTCATAAAATCTCCAACCTTTGATTACTGAGATACTTATTTGAATCCTTCATACAAGATCTTCTCATGGAATACACGTTGCTCAATTCTAATACTCATTTTCCTCATCATTGTCACGTCCATTCCAATTCAAAATCATTTACAATCAATTCATCATCCATGTTTGGTCATCAT
>JAOTAY010000005.1:12163375-12173927 GCA_025629805.1 Erythroxylum baracoense
CAATTTTTAACACCTATCATACATGTACTTTCATGAACATGTAACATTCCAACTAGGGTACAATTTGGGGCCTTACATTTTATGACGACAACCATAATCATTGCAAAATGCTATCACAATTGTGACGAATTTAACAAAATGGTCGCAAAATGTGGCACATCTGTGACACTTTAAAATATTGTCGCAAAAAATTTACGACAAACTAAATAATCGTCTCACTAAGAAGACATTTTGCGACAGTGTCCAAGTATCGTTGCTCAATATAACGTTTCTACATCCCTTGCATGACGATTATTCGAAACGTCATAAAAAGGCAATTATTAATGACACAATATATATTTCTGTCGCTATTTGCAACACTTTTCCTTAATCGACTCTAATTATATTGATTTCACCGACATCTGGCGATGATACATCTGATCGTCACAAAAATCTTTCGTTTTGGCCATGATGTTGCTTATACATCGTTAAAACTTCATGTTATTGCTACGATATCATTTAATCATCGTAAAATATGTTCACTTTTTTATGTTTCAGGGACGTCGTAAAATCCTTTACTTATAGCGACGAAAACTTAAATCGTTGCTAAATGTGTTCCTTTAGAGACGATTTACAAATCGTCATCAATTAAAACGTCGCGAATATATTGATCTGTTGTAGTGTGTCTATATAAACTCTGAAAGTATTATGTTAGTTATTCGCTGAAGTTTCATTTTTGTCCATAGCTCATAAACCCAAAAAACAAAGACTATAGAAACCATAAAGAAACCCCAAAAATACAAAATAATTATTGTAAATAACCAAACATTAGACAAAGAAGGAATATTTTGAGACTATTTTTGTTTTGAAATAGAAATCTATAAAACTGAGAAACATTCAAAAACTCCAAACCATAAATCATAAAACTGTCTTTTGTCTAAAGGGAATAGTGGCCACAATTTCTTTATTTATGACAATCAAAATGTCATAACTCAAATAAAGAACATGGGCCCTCTGACTTCTCACCATACTTTAAACATCCATTACTTTCCAGGCCAAAAGTGCATTTTGAATCTTAACATTTGCAAGCAATATAATACAACTTGGATCCTAATATTTTGAAGCATTTAAATTGAATCCTAATGCTTACAAAATGTTTAGAACATATCTTAAATGGACGAAAATTTTGATGGAGTTAACTCTCTGTCAATTAAATGTAATGTCAATGTTAACATGAAATTATTTTTATATTTTTTAAATAGAAAGTGGGCTCCACTGCCACATAATTGATTTTTTTAAAAATTAACTAAAAAGCGAGTCCCACAATCACGTGACAATGAGGCCTACTGTTTATACATTTCAAACAATGGGTTCCACCATGTGACAATAGCACCCATATTTATATATTTTAGACAATAGATCTCACTTGTTATGTGGTAGTGGACCTACTTTTTATTTAAAAAATAAAATATAATGTCACATCAATATTGACGTGACATTTAACTAATGGGTAGTTAATCCCGTCAAAATTTTCATCCACTTAAGGTGTATTTTGAATGTTTTGAAAATGTTAAAATTTAATTTGAACACTTCGAAATGTTATATACTATTCTATTCCATTATAAATATTGAGGTTCAAAATACATTTTTAGCCTTACTTTCCACTATTATGTACCTTTCTACTTATACCTAAATTGTGTCGATGATTAGTTTGAACTTCAGTGAAACTCATCAAAGTCAAGTGGTAAGCCATGTTGGAGGGGGTTCGTGATGTTAAGTGGCGGTGGTGGTGGCACCTTTCATCAATGTCTCTTCTTACTAAAACAAGTGTTACTCTCTCTCACTGTGAGTGGCTATTTCAATGAGAAGGAGACATTCTTTCTCGTTATAATGTCAATAACTCTCTTTTCTTATGAGTGATTGTTCCAATAAGAGGAAAAATAGACAATGTTTAGTAGTGAGAAGGCTGAACTATATATATTTTGTTTATTTATATATGTACAAACTTGATATTTTATGAAACTCCATTTGAGTATGTTAATTGGCATTCATTTATTATATTAATAATAACTGAAATCTTATGTGATCTTTTGATTTCATAAAAAATTGAAATATTATTATTTAATTTAATTATGCAAAATATGAAATTAATGTGCATATACACTATTTCTTTCTTATTGCAAAAGCTTAGTGTTTAAGATATGACCACTACATCAAAGAACATTATCACTGAGCTCAACAAGAGTGAGAAGTTGAATGGTGACAATTATAAAATATAGAGCACGACAATTCAATTTATGTTGGAGGAGCAAGATGTTATAAAACTACTAAACATAACTATAGATATTCGAGGAAAGGTTCCATAACCCAACACAAAATGGACTATAATGCATGTGAAATATGAAAAAAGAATAACTCATTAACTACCATTACATTGTTGAATAACATGGATAATGATTTTTGTGAGTTTAAAAAGTACGAAATTACTAAGAATATGTAGTTTGCTTTGACTACAATTTTTTGTGGCATCTCAGTGACTAAATTGAGGTCACTTACTATATAATAAATGATCAAATCATCAATAAAAAAGTATTAGGGGCAAAGGCCAATCATGATAAGTGAGATGCAAGATGTTGGTTATGAGTTCTCAAATAAGGAACAAGTGCAAGTTGTAATCCATTCTTTACCTCATAGGTAAGAGCATATGAAAATGCATCTAACTCATAATGAGAGTGTCTTGACAATAGATGTTATAATGTATCTTGTGCTAAAAGAAGAACACTTTCAAGCTTCTAAGATAGCCACTAAGGTGTATTAAGTTGATTCTATCTCACATAGAATACGAACAAAAAATGTAAGCATTCTAGTGAACTTAAATATAAAAAGAATAATAAAATTCGTATAATACTCAAAATTCTACAAAGGAAATGGAACCAATGTGACTAGTGAGTCAAAAAAGGTGCCACGTTATACTATAAACATTTAGTCTGTGAATAACTCTTGTTATATTTTTCTAATTAAATAACATCTTTTGTGAATTATTAAGGATGAAAAGTACACAAATTTCATTAAGTTGATAAAATTTTAGTTGAAATGATAAGCATTGATATATAAAGCATAATATGTAGAAATTCATGTTTAAAGAAAGAAAAAATGAATAATTAAAATAAAGTCTAAAGTATTAAAATAATAGTTAAGGAATGAGATAAACAATAAGTAACCGAACTTTTCCATAAACAAAAGGATTAATGTTGATCAATTCAAAAGTATTGTCAGGTTAGTTTTAAAAGATGAAAGGGGAAAGGAAAAAGAAGTAGAAGAGTTTAAGTTTTACAACTGCAAAATTATGAATTTAATGATACAAAGTATAGACTTATCCAACCTCTTATTTTAATTTTCTTATTTCAAAATTATTAGCATATTTTATCTAAACACTTTCATCTCTCTATCCTTAATCACTATCGTTTTGCGGTTTTTTATATACATTAAATATCTTAAGTTCGTCGGACTAATCCTAAGCCCCTAAGACTCTACCTCCAGAACTCTAGAAGAGGTACATCTGGAACCCCAAGGTCCCTCAAGTTCCTACGTAGTTTGTATACCTCTGTACACAATGAGTCTTCACATATTGATTGGTCGGCTGTTGATTGATCACTGCTCCCCAGTCAACATCAGGTTCCCATTAGCCCCAGGTTGTCAGTAGTTCCAAACTCCCACACTGTCGCTGGAAGCGAGACGTTCGCAATTGATCTAACCAAGGAGCATTCTAGGGGTTAGAGAATCATCAACAGGGAAAATTTTCCCTCTCTCTCCTTTAGTAACTCGAACTCAAGACTTCCTACAAATGAGATATTTAAGTGAGAAGTTGAAACCCATTGGGCTACTCCAGCTTGTCCCGTTTTGTGGTTTTAAAAGTACCCGAAGATGTGTAGTTTGTTCAATAACATTGTAAGATGTGAAAGTTAGGGAAATTGATTGGTATCTTTTATGGTAACTGAGGAATAAGTGGCCAAAATAAAAATTTAAGCTTAATTGCGCTAGTATGGAAAGGGACTTCATCCCACCAAATGAAGATTTGCGTCTACGGTATTTGCGTTAAATAGTTTTGACCACTCATCTCATTTACATTAATTACTTTAATTTCATTTATCTTTTTTGGTACAAAATCACAAGTTACGTAAAAGAAAGAGTAGTATGCTAGCCAGTACAATAACATACGAGTTGGATCGGTATTGGGTAGATGAATACTGGATCGTGGACAAGTATAGAAAACAATGTCAGGAATCAACTAAACCAGTACTAAAGAAAGGGTCCACGAGGGCTGAGTAGCACAACCATGAGAGAGTCGTACATAGATATCTGATAGCTTAAGTGAGTCCAATTTGTAATGAATCACGTTAGGCTTCATCATTGAATATTTAAATTTGACGAAAAACCTTTTAATAAAAAGAAGTATCCTAAGAACGTTACTTCTTATTGAAGATGACGATCATATTAAAATGCATAACTAATCAAACATAACATATACTCCAAGATATATGAATAGTTGTTCATTAACTATCGATAAAAAGTGTAGTGTGTAATTAACATTATGTTTGTATTTATAATCGGTCCGACAAATTTGGCCAGTTCAAACATACTATGGATTGGGAATGTTCAAACATAAAATAATGGATTAGAACTTGGAAGTTTCAAACAACCCCTTGTTCTAGAGAAGCTGAATTATTCCATATTTCAGTTTAAAATGAAATGCAAGTTTGAATTTATCTCGGTTGTACACTGAACCAGTTCAACTTGGTCGTTAAATACCAATAATGGGGCCGAATGGCACTTGAGTGGCATGGTGTGATTGAAAATGGGGTCCCGACGCCTTGCTGAAAAGGTGTTTGACTCCTACCAATACTTTATGTCACTCGTACTTCTCTCCCACCTAATTAAATATTTTATTTTATGGATATATAATGTATGAGTCATAATATGTCTTTTGCTTTGGAATTTAAAGAAAATAAAGATGATACTTCATTTAATTCATTATATAAATACAATTCAAGGATTCATTTCTTTATTACACAATGCAATAGGACTTTATATCATTATCAAATTCATATAAATACACTCAAAACTCTTTCAGTAACTTTAAGAGGCTCTCTTTAATGTCTAAGATCCTTTACGTAGATCATATGTGGTAAATTTATATTTAAAACAATCAACGTAAAATCTTACCACTCTCTCCCCCCTTCTATCAATATTAATAAAGTTATATGATATGAAAAACTATAAGTATTAAAAGGTAATAAATAAATAACTTTTCTCTTTTCCTTTTTAAACATTCCATCATATGAGCAAAGTAGACATGTCAAGTGCTTGTCAAAGAATTAACCAGAGCTCGTATACCAATTAGAAAATCAATATATATATTTCTCCTCCTCGATACATGCTACAATGTTTCATCCCTTTAAATATATATATATATATATATATATATATATATATATATCAAGTAAATATACTCAAACATTATCAATGTGAAAATAAGTAGTTACGGTTACCTCTCCTTATATACCACTAATAATTATCTTCTTTACTTTCTCACTTGGTTCAATAATTAGACTTTTGATATCAATTTTCTTACTTGAACTATGTGGGGGCACTTAATGATTTGATCTTTAAATTCAATTGAGAGAGATACCATAGTTGCTTTGCATTTGATACCTTTAAAGGTGCTACTAGTTGTTGGTCTTCATTTGATGTTAAAATAATTTACAAGATAAAGAAGTTAATATATTTTAGGTACTTGCATAACCTTAGGTCATTTTGTTTAACTCTTAAACCTTTTCCAATTCATATTCTTTTATATTTACTTAATAATTATTAATTTAAAAAGTAATATCTATTGATATATCCATAATTACCATTATAATAGCATCTTACATAACAAGATTTAAAGTTACATGAATCTTGTGATAAGACTAATGACAATTTGAAAAATATGTTTTTGTTTTAGGTCTTCTTTGAATGTATTAATGGATGGGTGTTTTAGATATGTAGATATGAAACTTTACTTTCGTGACTATAAGACTTGTCATATAAATTGGTAAAATGACATACTTCTTTAATAGAAATATGATCTATGATAAATATGGGCTCATGTAATGCATTTTAACAAATGTTGAGGCCTGGTATAATAATGAGCAATATAAGATTGTTGCATACCCCTTTGAAGTCATATTGTATAAAAGTTATACCTATTCTTACTTTGAATGTCCTGTGACCCTGTCCTGTAATTCTAGATTTAGCGCTGTAGACAAAAGCATAACATTTCCTTTAACTTAAGACCTATAAGATGATAAGCATTAAAGTTTTCATACATATAGATATTATGTGCTCATGTGATGATTTAAGCATGATCTCATCATGTAAATGCTTTTCCATCACAGGATAGTGCACTTCCATGAGTGAAACCAATTTCATACTTGTCATTAGAGTGTTTTTAGATTCTAAGCTTATATTCTAGTTTTTCACTTCTTAAAGTGAACTTAGCTAATGATATTGTAAGAACATTTGATTTCCTTCTCAAATCTCTCATTTTCATGCAATAAACTAAGAAGAACA
Source organism: Erythroxylum baracoense (assembly GCA_025629805.1). Classification (NCBI taxonomy): domain Eukaryota; kingdom Viridiplantae; phylum Streptophyta; class Magnoliopsida; order Malpighiales; family Erythroxylaceae; genus Erythroxylum; species Erythroxylum baracoense. The sequence goes on from JAOTAY010000005.1 coordinate 12,169,967, forward strand.
TGCATTGTCTTGTAATTCAATGTGTTAAATCTCTTATCATTAGCATCCCACACATTTTTCTCTATAATATCCCATAATTCAAAATTGTTAGTTATACAAAAGTTTTATTATAATTTTCTAATGCAAGCAATCATTTTTGTTGAGAAATAAATAAATATTAATATATAAGCTCTCTTGACTAAAACAAAATTCAAACTCTTCTATAATGATTTTTACTAAAATTTCGAAGAAAATTTAAGCGCAATTAAGTGAGATATACTCTGATACTAATTATTGATTCTCGAATAATACACAAGAGGGACATGTATTATATTTTTGTTTAAATTTTATGTCTTCAAAAAAATTAATGAATAATTTGTCTATACTAATATCTATTTATATCAAATTCATATAAAGAAATTAGAAAATTTTTTAATAATAATTTAAGAAAAAGTAATAGAAAGAGAGAAAAAAAACTAATTTATAGTGGTTCGTTTAAATAAACCTTGACTTACATAAACTGTTTAACCTCTAATTAAAATTTTCACTATATTTCTTCTTTTAATGGTTGAAGAGGAACCTTCTATACATTTCTTTACTGCGGTTTAAGAGGAACTCTTACCATTGTCTTCCTTTGCCAACCCTTACAATTATCTTCGTTTGCCCCGTTTGAAAATGAATACTTTATATTCCTATAACTTATATGCAGTCTATTTATACTTAAAATAACAAAATACACCTATTTTAGACACAAACTATAACAACTAGTAATAGTGACATTGTTAAACTAAAGTGTGATACTGGTTAACCATTGTATCAACCAATGTTCCTGTAGAAACTTATATTACGTACAATATCTTTCTTTTGAAAGCATTGGTTGACTAATATGTTATAATGATAGATTAATATATGTCAAGAATGTGAAAATCACCCTGGAACTGGCCTTAATATAGATCGACCTAACTCCAACTTAATCAAACCTCTTAAAACAAGTTTTCCAAAAAAGTTTCTTCAAGTTATTTCAAAGATCAAAGTACACTTATGTGACAAAAAACTTGATCTTATGCAATTTCAAATGTTCCCCAAATGCATTCTGATACATTAAAAATGTTTTCTTTAAATTCAAATCAATTTCTTTTTTTATTGGGAAAATATTTATGTATTATGTAGATAAGAAAAGATCATGTAATGTTTGAGCGTCTAGATAATTGAATTAAAGAGAATAAAGTTACAAGAAAGGTTATAATTATTTGTTACATATTAAAGTTCTATTTCTTCATTTGCATTTCTTTAAAATAAAAAAATTTCACGTCAACATAGTTATTAAAACCCTGACGGCTTCGTCAACTGAAGGGCTATTTTAAGTGCTTTTTAAAACATTAAAATATTTTTGTACATTGTGAAATGTACATATCTAATACAACTCAAGGGTTAGTCTATTAATAACATAACCAAAATTCTCCATTCAAAATTTTAAGTAAATTAGAAAAATTAGACTTTTTAGGTAATTTTATTATATTTTTAGAAATTAATTATTTAACATTGATCTCATGGTAATCAAAATATTTAAAAGATTTTGATTTACGAATTTTTTAATCAAATTATCTTAACAAAATTCACTATTAATTTATAGTAATCACATAGAATTTTCACATATTCAATGGTCAATTATATAATATATTATTAAAATAATTTAATATTACAAAAAATATAAGTAATTTTAAATAATAAAATATTTTAAAAATAAGTACAACAAAAGAGTTTGTATTTTTTTTGTTTTAAGTAAAAAAAAGGTCATTTTATTAATTTCATGTGAATGTCAATTTCGCCCTTTGTATGCATAAGTTTCCTCGAATTCCATGAACCTGCTTCGGACTACAATGATACAATCTCTGAGCAAATCTATACTTTCAATCTTTTCAAATCTTATTCCGATAATTACATTTACAAGGAATTGGGAATTTCCGAACCAGACTAATTCTTTGCAATTCTGGAATTTGGTTGGATTAGATTCAAATGATTAAAAGTAACAGGGCAAAAGGTTCTTAATTAGATTTCTGTATAACAAAACAAATTATGCATGACTTTAGCATCACCTAGCTAACCCTAAATGATAAACAGCAATCCACAGTTTAAAAGACGAGAGAAATGTGATAGTATATTAATTTAGAAAATGAATAAAAAAGACGGAGATACCATATGGGTCCTTTCGTTGGTCGTCACTTGGAACGTCTAGTGGCCATTAAAATTGAAGGACATCTCCAAAACATTATCCTATCCAGAATCTACACGTCCCATAATCTGACACCATTTTATCTCACTCCAACCTCTCCAACCAATCTGATGGATCACATTCAAGCCCTGTCTAGGCCCCCTGCCTCAGGAGGACTTACAATTAAGCAAAACCTCACCCACTTTCTATCATCACCTTCCATTTCTGATTTCTTACAAATTCTCCTGAAAATTCTCTCTTTAATCATTTACTACTTCCTTACTTTTAGGCACTCAGTATTGCTTTGATGGATGATTTAGTCTCAAAAGGATGAAATCTTTCAAGCATACATGGCAACTTTGCAGAAATGTGGCGGTCTTGATCGCCTATGCTATGATGTGGGTGGCCGGATGATCGGGACATCAGTCCTTCACCAACCCTATATTCTTTCGCCGCCAGAAGATCAACCTCAAAGCACGGAATTGAATTTGAGCCTCAAGTTAAAGGAACAAGAATGCTTGTCGCTTTTAAGAAGATGCAGAAACATGGAAGAATTGAAACAAGCCCATGCACAAGTTCTAAAGTGGGGATTTCATCAGAGCTCTTACTGTGCAAGCAATCTTTTAACTGTTTGTGCTCTCTCAAACAGGGGCAGCATGGACAATGCATGCAAAATTTTCAGACAGATATATGAGCCTGGTACTTACGAATTCAATACCATGTTCAGAGGTTATGTTAGGGATTTCAAAATGGAGAGTGCACTATTTCTTTACTATGAGATGAGCGAGAGAGGGATTGAGCCGAATAAGTTTACGTATCCTGTTCTTCTTAAGGCTTGTGCCAGGTTAAGTGCTTTAGAGGAAGGTATGCAACTTCACGCGCGTGCTCTTAAGCTTGGGTTTGAAGATGATTTATTTGTGCAGAATAGCTTAATTAACATGTATGGTAAGTGTGGAAAGATAGAAGCTTCATCTGCTGTTTTTGAGCATATGGATCAAAGGGATGCTGCCTCTTGGAGTGGTATTATTGCAGCGCATAATAGTCTAGGAATGTGGGGTGAGTGCTTAAATCTATACGTGGATATGACGAGTGAAGGATTGTGTAGGGCAGAAGAGAGTACTTTTGTCACAGCACTCTCTGCTTGTTCTCATCTGGGTGCTCTTGATTATGGAAGAATCGTCCATGGTTCACTGTTGAGGAACATCAATGAACTCAATGTAATAGTTCAAACCTCCTTAATAGACATGTATATAAAATGTGGTTGTATAGATAAAGGGATGTGTCTCTTTGAAAGAATGGTGGAGAAGAACCAGTTGTCATATGGTGTGATGATCTCAGGGCTTGCAATGCACGGGCGAAGTAGGGAGGCCCTAAGGGTATTCTCTAAATTACTTGAACAAGGATTGGAGGTAGATGACGTTATTTATGTGGGTGTGTTGAGTGCTTGTAGTCATGCTGGCCTTGTTGATGAGGGTCACCACTATTTCAGTAGGATGAAATTTGAGCATCGTATAGAACCCACAATTCAACACTATGGATGCATGGTAGATCTAATGGGCAGAGCAGGTATGCTAACTGAGGCCTTAGATCTTATCAGAAGCATGGCTATCGAGCCAAATGAAGTCATCTGGCGAAGTCTTGTTAGTGCTTGTAAAGTGCATCAGAACTTGGAAATTGGGGAGATTGCAGCCAGGAGCTTGAAACAATTGAACTCAGATAATCCTAGTGATTATGTGATCCTATCCAACATGTATGCTAAAGCTGGCAAAT
>JAOTAY010000005.1:12178736-12200736 GCA_025629805.1 Erythroxylum baracoense
ATATGGTAATATATTGTATTACCATATATATGTATGAAGATGAGTAGTATCAATATATGCAATATATGGAGTGAGATTAATTGCAAATGGTTACCATGCTCCATTGCCAGTTGTAACCCTATCCACATTACACCATAACAAATATATGGTTAAGTGCATATCTATCCATAGTATATTATATAAGTACATTATATGTGAACGGTATAAATACTAAATAACAACTGTAATAGTAACCCATATATCCTTCTCCCATATAGTCAACATGATTACCTATGCCATGACTAATGATAACCTAGCCATATATCCAGGGATGGGTATATATTCTATGCTATGTGGAGTGTAGAATATTAAATAATATTGAAAATACCAAGGGTGGCATTATAATATCCATGGTATGTGGGTATGTATTAGTATGGTTTACCTATCATATACTAGCCAATTGCATATCCCATGTACCATATTCCAGAGTACCCTAATATAACATGATACCATATTACAGTTGGTCATACATTATAGTACCAATAATACAAACTATATATCGAATGGTATAAGTTTCATATATATAGCCCATCAGGACAGTACAGTGCTTGAGTATAAGTGTCATATATATAGTCCATCAATACATTTATTAACCCAACCATAAATTAATGGTACCATCGATGGACGCCTTATAAGACTTACCATAATCTGTCACATGTGTTAGATTACAAGTCATATGGATGTCTATTGGTATAAAGTCATGTGTATGGTAATATAACAGTTATATGTCATGGTGACATACTATGACCCAAGCTCCATGTAAGTCACTATAGGATATGCATATTACACTCCATAATATATATGTGGCTCTTATGATAACTAAACGTAGATTACTCATTGTGCCCCACCATCCATACATAGTAGCACTGGCTAGCAAACTCTGTGTACACACTATGCATTGGGACATATTTATAAGACATGGCCATATAAGTAAATGTGTTCTTGTAATGGTTTTATGTTAGTGTCCTGGGATACACGTATCACTCTTATACAGTGACATACACATAATATAGGGTGGTAATGAGCACTAAGTTATATCTTATGATACTGGTTACCTATGTTTTTTATGGTTGGTATGATAAGCGGGAATGTCATCTAGTTACCTATCATATGGTGTGCTTGCAATTAGGTTAGTGGAAATGAAGTACGTAAACAGTATACTAGCACTAATAGATGTTATATATCTAACCTTAATTATAGTACATAGGTTGGTACGTAGTGGCGATACTATAGGCATACCAACTGGTTATATAACCTAGCCTATATATTATGAACCCTATAATTAACTATACAAGTATAATTATGTGTACATGAATATCCCATTTTGATATACTCATATAAATATTACACAATTTATTAGTAAGTGCACATAAATTTACAACCATGTCATGACATAAAACCATTGTCACAATAACCCACCAAGGTTTAATCAGAATATGTATACTATAACATTGTTATCAGTAGAATGGATGAGAGACATATTTAAAGGCCCCCAACACATATATCCATAATATATCCTAAACATGCCTAGGGTACACATTCATGTAGCTATTATGGTTATGACTACGTAAGTTAGACCATTACAATCCAGTGTAATGCTCCAATATTAGTGGTATGTTATCATATACCACTATATAATTTACCAAGGTACTTGGTGTATGTCATTGGCTATGCCATGATAATAAATGCCCATCATATGCTCCATTACGTTAAATTGTGTGATGCATACTCACACAAATTACAATTTCACCCATCCATTGTAATTACATGGTAATTACAACTATCCACATGTTGTATATACCATATGTATACCATGACACCCACCCATGGTACTCACTTGTTATATGCGTAATCTCAAGGATATGTGCCAGATACGTGTAGTACCACACTATTCATTTCACACCTATATAGGTATAACACATCTATATGCAATGATTATACCCATGTTATAGTGTGGTACTACACTTCCAAACAACAAAGCTGTTAGTATCACATAGTAATACTATGTGATGCCATATATGTGTCAGTAGCTAACAACATCACAGTTAATGCATATATATAGATGTAGGGACAGAATGTATTACATGACATGATAGTAATGTCATATTTTTACCATATATAATGTGGGATTATAAATACAAGTTAGTGATAGTACACTCGATAGCACTTACCAAATATATGCCCATGCTAGGGGAACTGCACAATTAGTAGCATGAGTATTACCGTATGGACATGTATCTAGTATCAAGTGTATTACAATCATATGGATATGTGCATGTCAATAATGCATATTTAATACTGGTCATCACATTAATAGTATCATGCATGTACTACATAACTATTAAATTAGGAGAGTATATACCGGTATTATAGATAACAATATATTATCATGGGCATCTCTCATACATAGGGATTGGACATACAATAACATTGAGTACCACTATGTAATACTATGCATAGTATAGTGCATGTATTGATACCCTAGCATTATATGGTATTATATGTGGTTCATATATAGTACCATATACCAGGCCTTATATTACCTATGAGGACCATTTACCTACATCCTCATTATGTAAATTCACTTAAAGATGTATCATTCCAATACACTAGATTATTATATATATATATATATATATAAAACATATACCAACACAATGATATATATACACCTTCCATCAGGACCAAAAAATATTTGTTATAGTATACCTACATCCATGGTTTTCACGGATGGTATATACTTATATGGTACACCCATAATACACCTTATGGTCTTCGTTAAGGGCAATTATATATATATATATATGTATCATTATATACCATAGACCCAAGGACATACTATATGCCCATATAGTGTTGGGCCCCAAATTTTTATTTTATTTATTAAGCATGATTTGAGTAAATTTTGTGGTCTTGCTAAATAAACCATTTTGGAGTTTAATTATTATGCCAAAGCTAGAATTAAATTAGTGTATGATTTAGGGTATAAGGTTATGGCCTAAAGTAAGTAGTCTTTGGATTAAATGAAAGAAGGGGGTAGAATTGGAAGATTTTTTAAGTCTAAAGATTATATAAGGCTTATGCTGGAGGACAAAAAGGGACATTCGATGGTTGTTATAGTGTAGAATTAGAGGAAGAAACTTGTTGGCTTGGTTGAGAAGAGAGAAGCATCGTGAGTGTGAGAAGAAAAGAAGAAGAGGAGAAAATCAAGCTAGGGTTGTGGAGATCTTGAAGAGTTTGAAGAATTTGGAGCTTAAACAAGTAAGTACAAGCATTCTTCCTTTCTTGATTTGTTGGATTAACCATGTTTAATGATAGTTAGAAGTGAAAATGAAGTTGAATGTGTGTAGGGAGTTGTTAATGAATGGTGTATGGAAATGCTTTAATCTTTTAGGGTTAATGATCAAAGATAGATTATGATGTATTTGTGAATGATTTTGGGTTAAAATGGAGTGGAGAATGAAGTGAATATGAAGTAGAAATGATGGTTGAGGTTTAGGATGTGTTGGTTGTAGATGCTGGAAGTAAAAATAGAAAAATGAAGTATTCTGTGTATGTTTCTGTCAAAGTTTGCCGCAACCAACTCTCCTTGGCTCACCGTGGCCAACTTGATGGATAAAGTTCGCCATGGCCAACCCAGGAAAGTTCGTCACGGCGATCTTTGACTTTTTGGGCCAATTTTTCCTTTCTGGAAATGTTTGCTGTGACGAACTATTTTTGGTTCACCGCGGCGAACTTTCCAGCACCGAACATACTTCGGTATTATGACCATAACTTTTTGTGTAATTATCCAAATGGAGTGATTTGTGATTTCTATTAAAATAGCGACATAGGGATATAAGGTTTATGAAGAAACAAAGCTTAAAATCGGTCTACAAAGATGTCAAATTTTGGAAGGAAGTTAAGTATAGAATATTGTTTTAGTATAAGGACAGTCCCAACATGTTTGGAGTTTAAATTTCGGATTACTTAACCAAATTGAATAATTTTAGTGTCGTTAGAAACTTGAGATAATGGGGGACAGTTTTCTAGAAGAACGTATTAGCAAATTTCTTCTTTTACCTGATCATAACGATCATGGAAAAGTAGATCCGAAAGTCTAGGTTTGAAAAGATTATAGTTCAATTTTAGCTTCTTGATTTCTGAAGCCTTATGAATTTCCTTTGAATGTTGTTTGAATAAGAACTAGGTTTGTTATAGGAAACCAAGCAAGCCTGATCCAAGAGCAAGAGGAAAGACAACATTAAACTTAGATTGTCAAGCGAAATTAGGTGGGTAATCTGTTTATAGTTATTGTATGATTGGGCAAATTCTTGCCTATATGTGTGTATGTACAACTTGCTTGATAGTGAATTATATAAATGCGTGCGATTTATGAATCTTCATCAAGTTATGCCTTTGAAACATGTCATGGAATTTTGTTTAATGAAAGGATAGAAAAGCATGAAAGTATGAGCATATGATTAAATGAGTATGTGCTTTTGTTTGGGCGAGTGTGGAAGCATTTTGTTTGTCATGTGCACGTTGACAAGAGCCTTCTCCCAGCTACCCGCTTATGGCATATGAGCTCCGAAAAAGGACTCATTCTGTTCATGGTGTAAACTTCAGTTTCTCCATTCTGATTCCATGAAACCTTCGAGCTATTTGTTTGTGCATTGCATCTTTGAATTGTCAAGTATGATCTATTTAAATGTTATGTGTTATGCATTAACCTGCTTAATTGAGTTTTTAAACTTTATTGGTCAATGATCAAATTGCTAGAATAGATTTGAGAATACTTGAATTGCTAAGTACATATACATAAATATGCTTGAATTTGTGCTAGTTACTGACGGCTATAAATATATTAGCCACTGAGCTGTATAGCTCAACCTATTATTTTCCCCCCTTAGGTGCGGAACAAGATAGTTAAAGAATTTTGTACTAAGTTAGTGACTATTTTGGATAGCTTTACAGGCATATCAACATTGAGCATCACTTGTATTTCGTATTAAGCTTTGATATGTATGATGTTTTCTAAGTAAAGTTTGTTCGAACTTTTTGGATTAGTAATGAAATAAAGAATTGAAGTTTCTTGTGTATTATGTTTATCTTGTGATTAAGTTTGGATGGTCAGATTTGAATGTATGTGTTTGTCTTGAATGTTTGAACTTTTGAGTTTGGATTTTGAATTCTGAGGGTTTTGCCGCGGCGAACCTTTCCGAAGGGTACTTCGCCGCAGTGAAGAATGACTTCCGCCTCGGCTAACTTTTTCCCAAGGGTCCATAGAGATAACTTCATGGGTTCGCCGCGACAAACTGTCCTTTGCTGCCGCGCTGAGATTTATTATGATTGCAATACTTTGCACCATTCTTTCACACCACCCTCACGCGACAGTCCTGAATGGTCACCATAGGTTTCGTCTTGAGACCCAGGCCAAATGTCTTTTGGTATCCAAATCAATAGTTGGGCTCTGAAAATGGGGTGCAACATCTTGTGGTATCAGAGCCTAGGCTTTTCCTAGGCATAGAATGCATCGTAGCATAAATTGTTATGCTATGTGATTATTTGTTGCATTGTGAATTGCATTAAGTGACACGCATATCATGCATATATGTAGGAAATAAGATTAAAATGAATTGTAAGATAATCCATAGTGCTTATATTTGAAGGAGTAAGATGCCACCTCGTAGAAGGACACGAGGAGTTCTGCAAGGATCCGTTGCACCTGACTCTCCACCAAGAGAGGAGAGTATCGATGAGTCTGCAGCCCTAGAAAAGTTGAGGCTTTTGTAGGGCATGGTAATGAGCCCTCTCAGTCCCCAATCAGGGAGTCACCTGTTCTACAAGAGCAAGTGCCTCCATTAGATCCGAGGATGTTTCAAGCCTTTGCTCAGGCATTTGTCCAGGCCATGGGTCAGATGCCACAGCCTTCTGCTCCAACCCCAGTGAAGAAAGGGAAACAGTTTGATAAGTTGAGGAAGTATATAGCAGTGGACTTCTATGGGACCACTAATTCAGAAGAAGCTGAGACATGGTTGAGAAAAACATAACGGGTATTGGAGCAGATGGATTGTGAGGATGATGAGAAGGTGGTATATGTTTCTAGTTTACTTCAGGAGGATGCTTTGCACTGGTGGGAAAGTGTGCCAGGGAGTTAGATAAAGCCGTTAGTGTTGGGATGGAAAGACTTCCTAGCCACTTATAAGGAGAAGTATCTGTCTGAGGTTTATATTCAGCAGAAGCAGATGGAGTTTCTAAGTCTCACCTAGAGGGAGATGACAGTGAGCGAGTATGAGCATCGGTTTACACAGCCATCCCAGTATGCAACCGAGATGATGATGAGTGAGGTGGCTAAGTGTCTTAGGTTTGAATCAGGCTTGCATCTAGTCATCAGAGAGAAAGTGGTAGTGCAGAATTTTTGTGACTTGCAACAGCTAGTTGAAGCGGCATTGAGGGTTGAAACCATAGTTGAAAAGATAGAAAACATAAAGAGTGCCGTGAATAAAAAGAGAAAGGGGAGAGAGCAGTTCAAGGGGGAGGCAATACTCCTATGCTAGAGAGGAGTGCCAGGAGCTTTCCTATGCAGTCTGAGGAGAGGAGCAGTGGTGCAAGTAGGTCCAGACAGATGAGGATTGTCTCTCATCAGACCTCAAAGGCTGGAGGCAGTAGAAGAGGACAAGGGGACAAGTCATCCATCCCTAAGTGTGACCATTGTGGCAAGTTCCATGGAGGAGAGTGTTACAGATTGACTAGAGCTTGTTTCAAATGTGGAGAGAAGGGGCACATGGCCCGAGAGTGTCCTCAGTATGCAAGACAGGAGAGAAGTCAGATGCAAGTTTCCAAGAGATCTGAAACTATGAGGCACAAGACTACAACAGAAGTGGGCAGTTCTGATGCAACTAAGAGGGTGAACCCTCAAGGAAGACCAAGGGGCAAGCACCAGCTAGGGTGTTTGCAATGACACGGGAGGATGCAGAGACAACTCCGGAAGTTGTGACTGGTATGATTCAATTATTTGTTAATGATATTGTGTTGAAATGAGCTTGGAAATGAAGTAGAAATAATGGTTGAGGTTTAGGATGTGTTGGCCATAGATGATGGGAGTAAAAATCTGGAAAAATGAATTGTTCTACGTATGTTTCTGTACCAACTTGATGGATAAAGTTCACCGCGGCGAACTTTTCAGCACCGAACATGCTTCGGTATTTTGATCATAACTTTTTGTGTAGTCATCCAAATGGAGTGATTTTTGATTTGGTTTAAACTAGAGGCATAGTAATATAATTGGTATGAAGAAACAAAGCTTAAATTAGGTCTATAAAGATGTAAAAATTTGGAAGGAAGTTAAGTATAGAATATTGTTTTAGTATAAGGTTAGTCCCAACATGTTTGGAGTATAACTTTCGGATTACTGAACCAAATTGAATAATTTTGGTGTTGTTAGAAACTTGAGATAATGGGGGACATTTTTCTAGAAGAAAGTGTTAGCAAATTTCTTCTTTTACCTGATCATAATGATCATGGAAAAGTAGACCCGAAAGTCTAGGTTTGAAATGATTATAGTTCAATTTTAGCTTCTTGATTTCTGAAGCCTTATGAATTTCCTTTGAATGTTGTTTGAATGAGAACTTAGTTTGTTATAGGAAACCAAGCAAGCCCGATCCAAGAGCGAGAGGAAAGACAATATTGAACTTGGATTGTCAAGCAAAATTAGGTGGGTAATTTGTTTATAGTTATTGTGTGATTGGGCAAATTCTTGCCTATATGTGTGTATGTACAACTTGCTTGATAGTGAATTATATGATTGTTGAAAATGCGTGTGATTTATGAATCTTGATCAAGTTATGCCATTGAAACATTTCATGGCATTTTGTTTGAAAGAAAAGATTGAATGAAAAGACAGAAAAGCATGAAAGTATGAGCCTATGATCAAATGAATATGTGCTTTTGTTTAGGCGAGAGTGGAACCATTCTGTTCTTCACGTGCACGTTGACAAGAGCCTTCTCTCGGCTGCCCACTTGTGGCATATGAGCTCCGAAAAAGGACTCATTATGTTCATGGTGTAAACTTCGGTTTCTCCATTCTGATTTTATGGAACCCTCCTTTGCTGCCACACTGAGATTTTTTTTCTATATAAATGTGATACCTTTCACTTTTCTTTCCCCCACCCTCTCGCGACTGTCCCGAATAGTCTTCTCGAAATTCGTCCCAAAACCCGAGTCAAACATTGTTTGGTATCTAAATAGATTGTTGGGCTCTGAAAACGGGGTCCAGCATTATGTCCAACATAAAGCATGTTTTATTATTATAGATGTTTGACTCCAATACAGTTATTCGGACTATGGCGAAGTGGATAGTGGAGAAGTTTAATTCTTATTAGTCTAAGGTTAAAGATATTATTGCAGTATTATATGTGTTGGACCCAAGATACAAGATGAACATGGTTGAATATATTTATAATGTATTGTATAATGCTGAAACTCAAGACGTGTACATACTACAAAACAATTATGGTATCAATTGTTTGATGATTATCATGTTAAAATGCAACAAACTCATGATTGGGATCTTAGTAGTATTGCCGGCAGTTTAACTCCAACTTCAATTTTAAGTTTGACCTTTTCTTTTAACCTGTTATTAACAAATTCTCTTTCAAATTTTTTGAAAGAGAAAAGGGCTAGGATTTCTTGCAATACAATGGAGTTAGATAAATATTTTTCTGAATATTGTGTTCCTGAAACTGAGGTAAGCCGTTCGATATGTTGTCATGGTAGAAGATGTCTAGACATAATTATCTGATCTTACAAGTCATTGCACGAGACTTATTATCTATTCCATCATTCACTGTTGCTTCGGAGTCTGCATTTAGTACTAGTGGTTAGGTCATTACTCCTCATTGTAGTCGACTTCATGGCACTGTGGAAGCCCTTATGTGTGATCAAAGTTAGTTAAATAATGAAGATATTGATGGTAAATTCTTTTTTAATATATTAATTTTATTTATCTTTATATTATCTTACCTAATATTGTGTTTTTTATTTTCCTACAGCTGTAGGTATTAATGCAGAGGGAACTAGTAAAATTAATCTACCAATTGAAAGTTATTTTGATCAAATATATGAAGATGAAGGTATATTTAATTTAATTTAATTTTAATATTATGTTACTAAATATTCTTTTTAGTTTTATATTATATTACAAAATATAATTTTTGTACACACAGATGATTTGATTCAAATTGCTGACGATTCTACCAACAAGTACAATTCGATGCTCTCTCAGTCTCCACTCTCCAATATCCAATATCCAAACTTCGTCTATCCAACATGATATTATCTTAATTTTGTAAATTGTATCATTTCTTATAAAATGATTTAGATAATCATTCGTGTACAAAAAATTTTCTATATTTAATAAATTTGGTTTTATCAATTCTCTCTTATAATAATTAATAAATTATTTAATTAAAATTAAAATTCGTAATTAATTGAATTGAAATTCTTAACTATAATTATTAACTTAATGAATTTTCCTACAAATTCCTAATCAATTGAATTAAAATTCCTAATTAATTAATTTTTTATATATTCACATGTTTTAATGGAACATCATTACTAATTCAAATTAATTAATTCAACTTTGTATTTACTTTCTAACAATTGACTGACCAAACTCACAAGGACAACTACACAAGTTTGATGTTTGGCTTGAAGTTGGGACGTGGCTACAAATCAAAATATTCAATTAATTAATCATACCAATAAGTACATCTCAAGATTTAATTTTAAAATGTATTTCTTCATTAATGATATGCAAATGTATCTAGCAGCCTTAAACCTAAACCTGACTTTTAACACAAATTGTGTTAATATTTAGCTCATTATACCTAAAATATCACTCAAAACATTAAGAAGTTAGTGATATTATGCTTTCATTTAATGGCTTATAATTTTATTCAAATGAAATATTAAGTGGTTTAAATAAGAAGATATAAAAATTTTGTAATTTAATAATCGATAAATAAATAACTTTATTATATGATAATTATATGTTGTTATAATTTAAAGTTGTGATAAAATATATATATTAAAAAGAAAAAAGGTGAAAATTTTATAAATTTTATGAAATATGATTATTAATGAAATTATTAATTAATTATTTTTATGACTATAATTTTATTATACCTAAAGAAAGAGATTTATGTTTGATTAGTTATTAAACATAATATTAGAGAGGATTTTTTACATTGGATTGGAGAGAAAGAAAACAAAAATTGGTATGCTTATAACATTCTAAAGATGAGAAGGATTTAAAATAAAACCTATAGGCTATATCAAGGTTTCGAGTAAGGAATTACTCTTAACAAACTTTTTATTAGAAAGACTTAGGAATGAATATTCTAATATTAGAAAAGAGAAAAAAAATTATGAATATAAATTTAGATTAGTTATAATATAATGATTTTAGAAAAAAAAAAGTAAAAGAGGTTATAAACTTATAATATAATTATTAATCAATTTTTGTTGGAGCCCTTATTCCTTAGTAAATTTTCTAAAGTATAGAATGTAACATATAGCAGTTTTTATTAAAATTTCTTTATTAAAGTTTATTTAGGCAAGTCAACAATAGCGACCTCGTAACTTTTGCACAGTACTAACAAAACACTGAATCACTGACTACCATTAAGTGCTTTAACTCATAACTTTTATGAGTTGAAGAATCAACTCGTTTAACTCGATAAAATAAAAAAGTTTAAATGCATTAAGAGCAATCATAATATTTATTTCTTTTAATATTTGTAATAAAAATAAAAATTTTACAATGATTATTTAATAATAGATATAATATGAAAAGACAATAATATTTATAGAAGTAAAAAAATCAACAACTAAAAGTTACATGTATAATTATTATTTTAGGTGTATAATTTACAACATCAACATCGATTAAGAGTTTTGTACATAATTTATAAAAACATTAAAAGTTTGAAAATATTATATTATAAACTTAATATATGTATTTTTAAAAAATCATATTAAAAAGAATTATAATAAATTTTTAAACATGTAAAAATAATATTTGAAATAAATTGTACTTAGATAATAACTTTTTTACATTTACATTATAATTAATTGTTATAATAAAATTGAAAAATTAAAATTAAATTCACTTATTTGTAGAGAATAATTATAACAACATTATCATAGCTACATATTTTTAATAAATGTATATTGGTTCGTATTTTATATCATTTATTTTATATAAATATTTTTGTATAATTTATAGGTAATTTCGTCCTACACTTTATTATAAATGGTTATGCTCGATTTTAATTTATGAATTTTAAAAAATATAACTACAAATTTTCAATTCTCTTAAAATAAAGATATAAAATTTTTTTAAAATGTATTAAAATTTTGGGCCAACTTAGGCCCGACTAGCTACACTTAGCCCAGCCATCCTTGGCCCAACTGAAATTTATCTTGGCCAGTCGGGCCAATGACAGCCTAGGCCCAACCCGACCTATTAACATTCCTAAACACCAAGCAACATAGCACCCACACGCACTATAATCAACCAACATTGAGGATTAATATACTAATGCACGACGTACGATGATTGAATTTATTTTACTTATATAGATTTATAATTTTTGACTGCAAGTGCATAGTGTAGTTGTAGCTAACACTAGTAAGTACGGGTTGATTCTACAAGGATTGTAAATACTAGTATTAACCTTTATTCTATTATCTAACCATTGAATCAAATTTGTATTTACTTGAAAATTAAATAAAACAATATAAACTAAAGTTAACACAATAATGAACTCAGATAAAAAAACTATGAAAAGTCAATATCAAATAAGTAGTACCCATTAAGATTAAATCATTGATTATTGGAACCTGAAAATTCTTATCTAATATCAATATATTTCTCAAGACTATCAAAACCTAACCTTTGGTTGATTAATTGAAATCTCTTTCTAGTTAAAACCCCTAAGATTGCATTATTGATTAATTAATTTCACTATTAATTTTGACCCTAATACGGAGGACTTATGTCGAACTATTTCTAGGTTTGTATACAACTACTTCCAATTATGGTAGATCTATTCACATAAAAGGATTTCTCAATCTCAATTATATGAAATCAAGTATTGAACTAAGATTCTAGATATATTAGCTCAAGAATATAACACATAATTAAATCGTAATAAATCAATCAAGAGAACTGCATTAAATAAAAGATTATATCATATTATCAACATGACTTAGGGTTCATCACACCTGGCATTAAACAATTTAGTTCCTAAATATAGAAAACAAATCCAATGACAAATGTTCAGAAGATCAAATAGAAATAAATGAATTCATATTCCAAATCCCTCTTTTTTCTCTAATTAATCTTCTTACAATTTGGATTGAAGGATGCTCTCAATTGGATCTTGTGACGTAATCTTCATATTTTCCTCATTCTCTATTTAGAACAGCCTCTTCTTTGTGTTTCTTATGACTAAAAAAATGCTTCTAATATCCCTCCTCTAATATGTCTCTCTTAACATCCTTTTATAATAAAAATTAGAGTTTTTGGGATATATACGGTCACTTACATGGTCATGTAGGTGACCGTGTATCTCCAAAATTACCTAAATTTGTCATTTTACACGGGCATAGTGACAAACACACTTGAAGCAAAAAAAGTTCCAAAAATACTATAAAACTATTAACTAATAAGCAAAACACACTAAATATGAGTATATAAATACAGTTAATTAACCGTTTATCATACGACAAGTAGGACTAATGTGGAACCCATACTCACCATAATCAACATCCACTAGCAAGCAACCCACATGTTCGAAAGGTAGAACTAACTCTAGTAGTCACATTTGAGCATTGAACCACACCTTCACCAAGCACATGTCTATCTCTTTGCGATCCATTTTTTTAACCATTGGTTTCCTTTAAAAATAGTGTGTATATTTCCTCACATGTCTATCTCTTTGCGATCCATTATTTTAACCACTGGTTCCCTTTTAAAATTGTTTGTATATTTCCTTATATCAATTTAATTAATTATTTTTAGATAATATTAATTACTTTCATTTTAAAATTTACTTTTATTCATTAATTGGTTTCTTTAGTTATGTCTAGAATAAGTTTTTGTTATTCACAATGATCATAATTATAGAAAGCATAAAAGCTACCAATATGACAGCAGTAAAAGCAAAGTCCAAGGCAAATCTAATTGAAAAAAATGAATCCAAAACTGTACCTACCACAAATACGCATCGGAAGCATGCTCAGATAGCTAAAGATATGTTTATATTACCACCAACTGAGTCGGACCTTCCCTGATATCTCACATTTAATTCTAAAAAAAGGAACAAAGGTAAGCTGCACTTAAAACTCGACAAATTAATTCATGTAAGTATGTGAATTATCCTTCATTAGAAGAATTGCATATCAAAGAAAATTTTGATGACTTGATTACCGATATTTTGTTTTAATTCATTTTCTATTACTTATTGAATTAACTAAGGAGTTTTATACTACCTTTAAATTTGATAAATTGGTTAATTTTACTATACGTAGTCCTATTGTGGTATAATACAGATTAATGGGTAAAGAATTAAAACAAAGTATCATTAAATTCAATTTAGCTTTAAGGTTGATAACTGAGGAATATAACAAGTCAATCCAATATAAGGAATCTATTATGCACTATGGTGATTTTAATTCTTTTGGAGTGTGGAAATCAATGTCTTCTGACCTACATGTTTATCATCCAAGTCAATATAAAGGCAATTATCTTAATGAGCTTAAATGGATTTATTTGTAGCGTTTTTTGGCTAATTAGTTAGGGAGGAAGGCCATAACTTGTATATGCACAAAGGCTGAGTTATAATTTATTTGGTGCATGGTACATAAAATTGATGTGAATTTGGGTGCTTGGTTAGCTATGCAATTTAACACTATTATCTCATCTAACAAAAACTTATGTCTTAGTTCTTTGATTACTCACTTGGCTATTAATTTAATTTGTTTAATATTGTTAATATTGATATGCATGTAAATTATGAGATGGAACCTTTAGAGTATGCTTGTTTGAGCATAGTGAGGTTGGTAGAGCAATAAAATAGGAAATTTGATTTTGTGTCGTATGGTTAACCCTTAAGAGGTTTGTCATCACATCAATAAGAGGATTTTGATGTTCTATAACCTCTGTATCTTCCAGATCCACTAATCCAACGTAAGCATCAGTTTTTACTGGAGAGGTTGGAAAATAAAATTTCTAAACTAAAGAGGAATTTAGATGCTTTGCTCTAATTTATGGGGATGAAACCTGATAGGTGTAGACCATATATGTTTTTATAGGTGTTTAAGTGTGTTTTTAGGTTTTTTTTAAATGATCATCATACGTATAAGATTAGAATTATGTTCTTATTAATGTTTGTATGTGTTCTAAGTGTTTAATTGGTTTCTAACAAGTATTGGATCTTAATTTTTATGTTTTAAGAGGTGTTTGATGTGTTTATGAGTGTATGGAAATAGGAACGTGAAGAAAAGAGAAGATTGTGGGTGTATGCAACAAGGTCACAATCATGACACATGAAGAGCAAGCTACATGTAGAGAGCTTGTGTCACGACCATGATACCATGCACGATTGTTAAAAAGAGGGACAAACCATGAAGGTCATGATCATGAAACCCTTATGATCATGACATTGGTATTTCTAACTCGCAAGAATTTTTAAGTTTTGAGGGTGTAAGGATATTTTTAGAATCGAATTAAGCAGGGAAACCCTAGAAATAACCATAAAAGCCTCAAGCACTATAAACAACAATAAAAACACTAAAAGAAGTAGTAGCCACCAAATCAAAAGAAGATTAAGAGAGACATTAAGAGAGTGTAAGAGAATTTTAAATTTCTAGATCAAGACTCCAACTAGTTTTTCTTTCTTTTTCCTTTATTTATCTCATTGTATTGAATGTCTAGTTGGATTTCTAAGATGTTTAACATGATTATGGATTTCTACATCTATATTAGGGATTATTCTTGAATTGTTTTATTGAACTTTATTCTTATTGGATTCAATAAATCTATCAATGCTTTGTGATAATTGTTATGCTTATACTTATTAATAAATTGAGAGAGTGAATCAAGTTATATGTGTTAAGGTACACAATGAGAGTTATTAGCTTAATAGACCTACAATTATTAGATTAATTAACCGTTAAAGATTTTAATCATGAAATTAATTATCGTTAGGATTGTTTCAAATCTAATTAAATAGTTAGGAGTACTTTTGTTAATCGATAGATTACAATTATATTATTATCAAATTCAATTAGGGTTACTTAATTAGATATCAAGAGAGGATAATCAAAACTTTAGGATATCTAGGATTAAGCATAATTGGATTAACAAGATAAAGGAAAACAAAATAAGGATAGAATAGTTCCTAAGTCTTCAAACTTTGATTAACCTTAATTTTCTTGGAAGCTTAATTGTTCAATTCCTTACTTGTTTTGTTTTGTTAGTTATTTTAACTTCAATTATTTATTTTCATTCACATTAATCTTTAGTACCTTAGATAAAGTTCTATTCAAGTTGTCAGGTTTTTATTAGTCTTTTTAGGAACAATACCTTTAATACTACAAGATACAATCTATATACTTACGGTATTGAAAGTTTTCATTATAAAACTTATCAATAAGTTTTTGGCACCGTTTTCGAGGATTGATTTAACAACTTATACAACTTGAATTCCTTTGATTTAAGGATGTAATAATTTTCTTGTGTGAGTGCATGTGCCTAAACATTAAAAGAAATGAAAGTTTGCAAGCAAAGTAGAAGACACATCAATTTTAGAGATCACAAAGTAAAAAAGAGAGATGCGAAGAACTAAACATCAAGATGTAATAGAAAGAACAATGACAGAGGAAAGAAGACAAGGAGAGAAACAACAGACCCTTAAAACTTAATGAGGCTAGGGTTCAATACTAATTATCAAGGAATTACATGACCACCAGTGTAACCACCAGTGTAAGTGAACACCTTTAAAATCAAACCAATATTGCTAAACATGCAGCAAACCAATGTAGAATTTCATGGTTTGGCCAATAAGGATCCCATTACTCATCTGACCAATTTTTTAGAGATTTGTGATATGTTTCTACACAGTAGGTTGTCAGAAGATGTAGCTAAGATGAGGCTCTTGCTCTTTACATTCAAGTATAAAGCCAATGTGTGGCTTAATTCACTTAACCCAGTGAACATCACAATATAGGAGCAACTGGTGCAAGCCTTTTTGGCCAAATACTTCCCTTTAACAATGACAACGAGGCTCATAAAGAAAATTACAAACTTCCAGCAAAAAGAAGGGGAGCTTTGTATGAAGTGTGGGAGCAATTTAAGGAGTTATAAAGGAGCCGTCTGCATCACAACTTACTAAAGGAGTTCCTTTTGCAAATGTTTTAAAACAGAGTTAATCTACCCATGCACGACACCATTGACGCAGCAACTGGTGGCTCATTAATGAGGAAAACAGTTGAAGTGACAGATGTGCTATTATAAGAGATGGCAAATAATAGTTGTCTTTAGACATCGAAACAAGATAGATAGCAATTATCCTTTTAGGATCTAAAAGAAATAATTATTGTAGATTCAGTGATAGCATTACAGGATCAGGTCACTAACCTAACCAAGAAATTGACCAACTTAAAAACCACCTCTTCCTCTCTACTCAAAGCAATTCAACACTAATGTGAGCTACATGGACAAGATAGCCATATCACAGTCGATTGCTTCCTAGTGGAAAATGACAACACAAAGTAGCTCAGCTTAATAAAAGCACAATATGGACAAGGATGTAACAACCTTTATTTAAACAAGCATGATCCTGGGAGGAAGAACCACCCAAATTACTTTTGGTCTAACAATGCAAGTACCCAAATGAGAGCTCAAGGCCCACCAGGATTCCAATAAGACCCAATTCATAGGATTCAAAGATGGACAAGTTTATGGACATGATGAATTCCAAGCTCAAGAGTCTAGAAGGAAAATTTTAGCAAGTAGCAAAGAATCATGCCTCTTCTATTCACAATATGGAGGTTCAAGCGGACCAGCTAGCCAATGCACTACTCTAGCTAAGCCTCTCCACAGAAAGGATTTTTTGATACACCGCGCCCACGGATGCCTTTCATGCTTTATGCTAGACCACCCCTCTCTATGAGAAATGAATCTACATGAAGTACAGGGAGCCTTCCAAAGAATACAAAAGCAAATCCAAGGGAGGAA
The DNA here is from genome assembly GCA_025629805.1 of Erythroxylum baracoense. Lineage (NCBI taxonomy): Eukaryota > Viridiplantae > Streptophyta > Magnoliopsida > Malpighiales > Erythroxylaceae > Erythroxylum > Erythroxylum baracoense. The sequence continues at coordinate 12,196,063 of JAOTAY010000005.1, forward strand.
GTTAAGATTATCACACTTAAGAGTGGGAAAGAGCTAGTAAAACTAATATAAAAACAAGTTGAACCCCACCTTATAGAAGACCAAGAGCAGAAAAAAAAAAAGGATGAAGAGATGAATGAGGACCCTCCCTACATTCCTTTTCTGTCATACCCACCAAAATTTCCATTCCACAAAGACTTTAGAAGAATAAAATGAATGCACAATTTGCAAAGTTCTTAGAAAAGCTGAAGACGTTGCAAATTAACTTGTCTTTTATAGAGGCTTTTTAACACATGCCTAAGTATGAAAAGTTTCTCAATGACATCTTATCAAATAAGTGGACTTACGATGATAATCAAAAGATCTCCATAATGGAAAGCTGAAGCTCCATAATTACCAACCATATGCCCTCAAAGATGAAACATCCAGGGATTTTGACCTTGTGTTGTTGGTAATTTAGAATTTTCTAAATGCTTTGGGGACTTAAGTGCAAGTATTAATCTTATGCCTTTGTCAATTTTCAGGACATTGAGGCTAGGAGATCAGAAGCTAACTTTTATGCTTATTAAATTGGTAGATCAATCGATAAAGAAACTATTTGGCTTGGTAGAGGATGTGCCTATAAAAGTAGAAAAGTTTATTATTCCTGTGAACTTTGTCGTGCTAGACTTTGAAGAGGATCGAAATTATCCACTAATCCTTGGTAGACCCTTTTTGAACACTGGAAGACCTTTAGTAAATATAAAGGTAACCTCATCCTTTACATTGGTGATGAACAAGTGGAATTCAATATGAATAAGATATTAAAGAATCTACAGGAGCGTTTATGAGAATTGATGTAGTTGAATCTTTAAAGGAGCAAGAGGAAGAGAAAATTTTAGAAACTATTAATGAATTATTATTGGTTGCTTTAAATCTAGATAGTTTCTGCCTCCCACAATAGAACTGTTGGATTTAATTGAAGATTCAGAGTTTCATCATTCCCTTTTTTATTAACAGTTTGTTACTAAAAAGGGCATTACTAAACTTACTTAGATTTCTTAATTTGTCCTTTTGATTATCTTGCAACATGTAGCTTATTTACAGGTTACTAAACTGCCAAGTACAGAAATGGGTGGAAGTAAGCCACTCATTATAGACCCAAGTTAAGGGTAGAAGGCAAAAGGCATAGTACATTAAGCTAATAACGTTAAACAAGCACTACTTGGGAGGCAACCCAAAACTTAGAATATGTTTTATTTTTTATTTTCATTTTTTTTGTTGATGCTTTGTTATTTTTATTTTTTGTGTTATTTTGTAGGGAGTGAATTGAAAGACCTTTATGACATAGAGTCTCCCCAAATTCTATCGCCCATACTATCACCACCTGAATCACCATAAGTATTCTTGCTCTAAATTTTTCTTTGTTATTCTTTATCTTTATTCGTATTGTTTTGTTTCTCACATGAGTACAATGTGTTGTTCAAGTGTGGGGATGTATATGCAATTGCATATCAATTATGTGTGAAATTTGCATTTGTATTGTGTTAGTTTTTGAATAGGTTAGCATTGTGTGAATATTTTGTTGCATAATTTGTGAATTATGTGAATGTGTCAACAACATGGATTGAATGGAATTAGTTTATCTTTGAACATGGTCATTTAAATTGTAAAGAGTGACTTCTGAATTTTGTGTTTTGAGTGTTTTTGGGATGAATATGTATGTTGACTAGGATATGACACCTATTCTTTCACTTTAGGCTTTTGTTTATATACATTTATAATTATAGTCAATTAAATTAGTTAGCATTATTAGTACGCTTTCATGAGAATGATTGATTAAGAAGACATAATGTAGGCTAAAAAATTGAATGAAAAAAATAAAAAATGTGTAAAATTTAATTTTTTTTGTAAAATTATGTTAAGAATAAAGTTGATAGCTAGTTAAGAGTTGTGATATAGCTGAGTAATCGAGGGCATTCGCGACAAAATGTTTGTCTTCGCTTTAAAAGGCTAGAATGACACTCCAACCAAGCTAAATAGAAAACATAATCTAGTTAAGTAATCGGGAGACATTCATGACAAAGCATTTGTCTTCACATCAAAAGACTAGGTTATCGTTATAGAAAATTAAAAAATAGTATTACATTAAATAGCAAGAATTTTCATGAAAAGATACTTAATAATAGTTTGCCTTTTTTATTGATTAATAATAATAAATGTATGCTTACAAGTGCCATAGGTATAGGAATAGGGTGTTAATATTTTGATTGATATGTATATTCAAATCAAAGCACTTAAACATGAAATGAATAAGTTAGTCTGTTGGCAAATTTTAAGTGATTGATTTTTAAGGTTAAGTTAATTCCATAAGATTTGATGCCATTATATCATTATTGCATGTTGCATGATTGTGTGTTTATGTGTTTTGTTGGTTGGGACTTTGGTTTTGCTTGAGGAAAAACAAAGGTTTAAGTGTAGAGATGTTCATAGGTATAGATCATAATATCTTTTTATAGGTGTTTAAGTGTGTGTTTAACTGATCTTTCGTAAATAACAAGAATTTTGATGAAAAGATACTTAATGATAGTTTGCCTTTTTAATTGAATAATAATAATAAATGTATGATTACAAGTGCCGTAGGTATAGGAATAGGGTGTTAATATTTGATTGATATGTATATTCAAATCAAAGCACTTAAACATGAAAGGAATAAGTTAGTATGTTGGCACATTTTAAGTGATTGATTTTTGAGGTTAAGTTAATTCCATAAGATTTGATGCCATTATATCATTATTGCAAATTGCATGATTTTGTGTTTATGTGTTTTGTTGGTTAGGATTTTAGTTTTGCTTGAGGAAAAGCAAAGGTTTAAGTGTGGGGATGTTCATAGGTATAGGGATGGAAATTATGACCCGGCCTGTTTTTGGCCTGGGTTGGCCAGATTATAGGTGGGCCACCGGCCGACCATGGTCCACCCTGGCTGGGCCACTGGCTGACCATGATCGGCCCGTGTGAGCCACGGCTCGGCCTGACCTGGCTCACCGCCCCATTTTTTCGAAACGATGTCGTTTTGAATTTTTTTCTTTTAAAAATAAATAGGCCATGGGCCGCGCCATGGCCTGGTGGGCCATAGCCCAGGCCATGAGCCAGATAGCCGATCGGAGGGCCGGGCCACGGGGTGGCTCATCCCGGCCCGCAAGCCACCATGCCCTTAGCCTAGCTAGCCCCATTGACATGTCTACATAGGTATAGATCATAGTATCTTTTTATAGGTGTTTAAGTGTGTTTTTAAGTATTTTCTTAAATGATTATCATGTGTATAGGCCTAGAATTGTGTTCTTTTTAATGTTTGTATGTATTCTAAGTATTTGATTGGTTTAGAGAAAGAATTTGATCTTATTTTTATGTTTCAAGAGGTGTTTGGTGTTTTTGTAAATGTATAGAATCAAGAATATGAAGAAAAGAGAAGATCGTGGATGCATGCAACAAGGTAACGATCATGAGGAACTAGCTATGTGTATGGAGCTTTTGTCAAGATTGTGATAGAAGTGTTTCCAACTCCCAAGAAATTTTAATTTTTGAGAGTTTGGGCTATTTTTGGAACTGAATTAAGTGGAAAATTTCTAGAAACAATCCTAGAAGCCTCAAGAACTATAAAAGAACAAGAAAAACAACAAAAGAAATAACAACCACTAGATCAAAAGAAGATCAAGAGGAGACATCAAGAGAGCTTAAGAGAATTTCATATTTTCAAATCAAGACTCCAACTAGTTTTTCTTTAAATATTATCTTTATTATTTATTACTACTTGTATTATTTAAATATTATCTTTATTATTTATATTTATATTATATTATATATTTTTATCTTTTTATTTTAGTTTTGATTTCCCCTATAAATAGTTCTCAAAAACTTTTTTTTCTTTTTGTAGTTTGTCTTTTCTTTTTTTTTTTGTTCTATCAGAAACAACTTTTTTATCAATTAGGAATAAGGTTGCATACTTTTGGACTTCCTCAGATTGACTAAATTACAAATCAGAATTATAGATTCCAATTATTCCTAATGCCAATCAATAGAGTGTACTGAGCAGTTTTAGTAATCATAATGGATCTGATCCAATTGATGATATCTTCAGTTATTTGATGTTTGTTTAGTTTGTCACCCTGTAGATCGTTTTGTTCCTTTCTTTCTATAGGGAGTAGATTGTTGTTGTAAAAGCATTTTTGTAAATAACTCCATCCTGAACCTTTAGCTTAGCAATTCGAGTGATGCAATTCAAAGATGTTAGCCAATATCATAAGAAGATATATTATCTGTAAGCAAGTGTAAAATTATACTCCACACTGCTTTGGAGTAGATATTGAAATAAGTGTTCCCGATCTTCTTCAACTTTTTTACACAACACACATATAGGTTCATATGATCTAAACCATCTATTCTTGATATGGATCCTATTCTTGATAGCTAACTAGGTAAATATTAAGGCTTTTTAATTTATGCAATTCTTCTATAGGAGATTGAACCAAAGTTCAGTCTGACCTTCTGCTTGCATGTAACATCCCGTTTCCATATAACGGGTTGAACCAGGGAAATTGATACACGTGAGATCAATCGGAGAAATTAGGAAAACACATCCCATGCTCATGCATTTGTGAACAGTGATTTTTGCACATGAAAAATGTCTGTACATGCATTCATGACATTTTCCCGGTA
>JAOTAY010000005.1:12200836-12229381 GCA_025629805.1 Erythroxylum baracoense
CGTTAGGCAACGGGAGTATATCTGTTGCATATGAGAGAAAGAAGAGGTCGGGATCAGTTCGCGTCTGCATTGTGTCTTTTTACTTTTGCACTGAATTGTATTTTCCGCAAAATTGTGTATCATTGGTAGTTGAATATTACAGTTTGTAATATTTTTGAAAAATTGGAAATGATTGTATTGTTGTAATTTGAAATGGGCCCAATTGGCTAATAAAAGTTTATGTTGATTACATTGTTTGTATCAAATGGTTGTAAAACAAAGTGGAACGTTTTGGTTATCGATTTTTTTGTGGTTAAAAAAAAATAATATCGATTTTTAATTGTTTAGTGATGTGGCACACTACCCTTGCGGGACACGGATTCAGATATCACTATCGATATCGGGTTCGGATCCAGCGGGAGTGGGGTGTTACATTGCATGCTTTATAACAAGATTTGTTGGTGAATACTCCAGTAGGATTAGGTGTCCAAATGATGTCCTTCCTTTCCCGATTAGTACTTTGAGGGAAATATTCCTTTAACAAGTCGAATCCTCTAAAATTGTTGCTCCTTGTCCATGATTCATCAATGAGGACACTTTTGTATTGAGAGTTTGAGAGATAGGATAATTCACTTCTTTGAATAAGAGGACTATGCTCTGACTAGTTGTTAAACCACACCAAATGTGCTCCCCTTTACCTAGCCCATACTTGATCTAAGGGGACACAAAATTCCTTAATTTCAACATTTGTAAGAAAAACCAAGAGTATTCCCTAGTGATAGATAAATGCCAAAAGTTATTTAAATAAATGCCAAAAGTTATCATTCTTGAGATAAGTCTCATGTATCCATTTTATCCAAATGGCACATTTATCTTTATATAGCCTCCAGATTCTTTTGTATAGGAGTAATTTTTGCACAAGTGGAATGGAAATTATCCCTAATCCTCCTTGTTTCTTAAGAATCGTTACTTCACTCCATTTGACTTTTAACTTTCTTGGAGTTGTCAGTTTTCCCTAACCATAAGAAAACTTTTATGATGTCATTAATCTCCTTCATTACTTTCCTAGGAAGAACAATGTGTGAGAGTTAATGAATATAGAGATTTCCAAGCACAGATATAAGCAAAGAAACCCTTGCTGCTAAAGTTAGGAATCTTAAACATTTAATGTGTACTAACTTTTGGGATAGTTTTGGATAAAATGACAGAAAATGAGAGGTTATTATGAGGATGATTGATGTATTGAATTGATATATGCTTGAGACAAGCATCAGGTATGAGGGAATTTGATAAGATGTGATTTAATTATGTTAATTAGGACTTGTCTTTTTCGTTTTGGATTGATTGTGCTTAATTAGTAAAATTAATATTTATTTTGTTTTAAGAGATGAAAACTAGAGATTAATCAAATTTGAGCACTATTCGTTAAAGCCACAAAATTTGAAAAAATATGACAAATTGTTGTAGTAGATCATTTCAAAAGTTTAAGTTTAATTAGGAGACTTATTCACAGTCCTATTATATAGGAATTTGGATTTCTTTAGAAGATAATCTTTGCAATAATAAAATAAGTTAGTTTTTCGGGTAGGAAAGAAGAGGAAAAAAAGATATGCACCTTCTTAATAATTTTGTTTCGTTTTTCTTGGTGCTTTCTCTCCATCTTCCATCTTCCATCTTCCATCTTTCATCCTTTCATCTATTTTTTTTAGCGGAACTAAAGCCAAATGTGGCTAAATTCGAATTTTCTAATTCGAGAAGGTTCAAAACTCTAGTTGTTATCTTGTGAAGTTTTGTTCTAAACCTATATTTTTATTTTAATTCAAATATTTCTTATTTTTGTTCTTTTTCTTTCATAAGTAATCAATATTCGTTAATTTGAAAAATAATTCAATATTGATTATTCTATTGTTATTTATAAATTTGGTGATTCGTAATTATTACGAATGATTAATACAAATAGCAAATATGTTATTTAATTGAGTTTATTATTGTCATTTTATTGATATAGAATGATATTATACCCAATTGGTAGGTTTTTGTTTGAATGTTGAGTATGAATCATTTATTTTTAAAAATTGAGACTTATGATAACAACCCTAATAGGTTTCAGTAAAAATTATTTTTTTAAACTAATGATTTAAAATCATATTTCGATGAGATATTTTTCGTGAATTAGAGTTAAATATTGTTAAAATTTTCACTTTAATACTTATTTTGTTCATTTTTGATCCCCGTTAAATTTATTTTATTACTTAATTAATTATAAACTCTATTTTATTTTATCAATTAAAATTAAAGAACTAATTTTTAGTTCTTTTAGAGTTAACCATTACAAAATTTAAGTGAATTAAAATTAATTTTGAAGAGTTCGGCATCCCGTTAATATATAAAGCCATTTTCTCCTTTCTAAACTTCAATTTGGAGGCTTTCAAATGCAATTCCATCTCTACGCCGATCTACCGCACAAACAACAATTCCAGAAACACAGTGAATAATCGAAGTTTCACAAGTGAAGCAACGACTCGGCACTTGATAGTTTGATCTGCATGCAAAGATTTCAAGGTCAACCTTTATAAGCTATTGCAGTGTAGTATATCTTTTTTTTTTTTTGGGTTGCTATATCAAATATATCGTCTTGAAAGTTCCTTCTTTTTCTGTGCAATTGCAGGTCTTGTTTGTTGAAGCAGTAGTCTGAGATATGCAGAAACTGGGTGATTTTAAGCTAGCCCAGTTCTTCAATTACCCGCCATACTTCACGTATTCTCCTTGCCCACTTTTGCTATTGATTTTGTTTCGAAATAGTTTAGCTTCCCCTTTTCTATTGCTAGAAGGAGTCGTTCTTTTATATTTATGGTTGATGGTTGTGAAAGTTCAGTCTTTTCATAGATCCTGAAATGCTATATTATTGCTTATTTCACTTGTTTCCTGTTTCTGATTGCTCTTTGTTGCTGCGATTCTCTCTGGTCGTTTCTTCCTTTCTGGCTTTTACTCACAAGTTTGCAGCCTGTAAGGGACACTCGAGAGAAGCAGGTACAGCTGTGGAAGGAACTTATCCTTGATTATTGTAAAACTCAGAAGATATATACTATTGGTCTTGAAGAAAATTTCCCTCTTTTCTCGAATCCTGTAATTGAAAGTAAGCCCCAGAACTAATATGTTTCACTTTCTAATATCGTTCGCTGTGTAGTTCATTATTTTTTCGCGAATTCATGGTCATGCCATTATGCTTAGAAAGCCCTGCGTTATTCCCCCTTTTTGAGTGTTATGAGTAATGAGATGCAGGCTTAGAAAGAAATGTCCCCGAATATAATACTATATTAACAATTTCCAATGTCTACACAACTTGATGTATCTGATCTAAATGAGCTAATGAGCTACAAATGGAGTTGTTATTTTTCTCATTTTAGAAAAGTTTCTCGATTCATATAAATAGTAGGTAAATAGATGTTAACTGATCATAATCAGATCAATGAATAGAGCATGGTTTTATTTTGATTTTCTGAGCGAGAAGATTTTCTTTTGATTCCTGAAATTCTCCCCTTATGTCTTTAGTTCTGATCAGGCTTTCTAGGTGCTGTTCCTCTTTCATTTAAGAAAATGTACCAAAAGTTTCAAGATTAGGTAGAGTTTGATAAAAACAGTTTGTTTTCTGATACTTTTAGATATATTTTTTTATCCATATTCTGCTTTTTGGTAATCAACTTGAGAAACGGTTCTGGCTTACATTTACTAGTCTGTCTATACAATGCCTAAAGTCCACTGTTTGGCAACCATGGGATTGCTATTGGTCATTACAGGGTGTAAATGGTGTAATATCTGTCATTTAGTACTTGCTACGAAAGCCAGAGAAAGTATTACTTATCATTGAAAAATTCTTCACAGATTCACAGTCTGTGGTCTGTTAGAACTCTGGAATCAAACAAATTATTTTCATTTTGTTCCAATTATCAAAGGCACAGAAGGACTGGGGCCAAAGAAAGCTTGAAGGTGAAGAAGACGAGCAGGAGTTCCATATAGAGGATCTCCTTTATGTGGAGTTAAACATAGTTGTAATGGGTGTGATAACTTGAAGGGAAAACTGATAGTTTTGATAGAGCAGCTTGTAATCTTGTATTCAACATGAAGGGAGAAGGGTATATCTGATAGAAAATTTTAAAGTAAGAAAGCTTCTGAGTTGCTTCTGGTTCAATTTACTCTGCCCTACTTCAGTTCCAGCTTTGTGTAGTGTTCTTTCTATAGCATTCAAATGCTGGATCACCTTGGTGGTTTTATGGTTCCGAAATTGATTTGACAAAGATCGAGTTTTAGGAAAAAGATCGAGTTTTAGGACAAAGATCGAGTTTTAGGGCTTTTTCAAAGAGTTTACTTTGGTCATCTTTGGTAGAGGGTGATCAATACCATTCCCATGCCAAACTAATAAATTTATTTTAAGTTGATGTGGTATTTGCCTGCTTTTTGAAGGGATTCCATTAGAAGTGTAGAGGATTTTAGCGTGTGGATGCAAATCCTTTTATGTGTGTTTATATATATATATATATATATATTTCAGATTTCATGCAAAGATAATCAATTATGTGGTAACTGGGTTATCTAGAATTGATTGACATTGCTTCTGTGTAAACCTTTGGTGAAAGATTCTAATAAATTGTGGGATCTGAATTTTATTTTGCACAAATGCTGGACTTCCTCACCTTTTTTTTTGTTTGCACTGGAAACCTCATGTTTATGTTGTTGTATAACTAAATAATTCGTGATCAGTAAATGAAAGAGTTGTTTGTTGATAATATCCAATAGTCGTTGTTTTCTTTCCTCTGATTTTCCATTTCATTGTGCTGAGGTGCCATCACCAAGCTAAATCATCATCATCATCATCACCCAGTTTGAAATCCCGCAACGAAGCGGGGTCTGGGGAGGTCTGATAGTACGCAGCCTTACCCTTACATAGTAGAGAGGTTGTTTCCGGTAGACCCACATGCAAATGTGACAATAAAAAATCATGCAGATGAAAACTGATATGCTAAAAGTGTAGGAAAATAAAATTAAATAAGTACATAAATAAATAAAATAAAACAAAACCAAATGGAATAGCTGATATGGTGACCAAAATCGTCGTGAGTAGATACAAGTTTAAAAGAAAAGTTATTAAAAATATTTATATATATATAATAAGAAAAAAATTAATTAGAAACGCTGTAAAGTTCTGTTCATGCCTGTTATGCTGCAAATGTTTGCTCACCATTCCTCGAATTGTGCATGTCATTATTAAATACGGGCCATAGTATACTCTGTATCTTACTAATTTTATCATAAGTCCTTATGAGGATATATGATTAGGCAAAAGATGTGCTTATACTTTGCTAATTATAATGTTGGCATGCAATTAGAAGCAAAGTAATAGTAAATGCTTATGTACAAAACGAACTAGTAAGGAAAATACGAAATAAAACGCACGGTTGCATACAAGTAAAAGCGCAACTACTAACTAACAAAAGAACACGAAGAATAAACAAAAATAAAAAGGAAAGAATACATATAAAAAAATAATAGAAAGAAAGCACTAAGGTGAAGCATACCTAATCTCATTTGTATTAAGATATAAGAACCACGACTAAAGGGATCAACTTGATCATAGTCAGTATAAATTGTAATCTCATTTAACCTGTATAGCATCACAAAGAATATGGAAACAGTCGATATCTTCCTGACTATGATATGAATCGGTAGTTGGTCCATATAAATTTAATTCCTTTGCAATTTGTGTAATCGGCTTTTTTATATATATAGGATGTATGACATTTAAGTATGTTGCAGGATCTCTCAATAATGAAGCCAGGGAAACATTTCTATCAGCATTAGTTTCTGAAGGTTAGTTTAAATCTTGCTGGCTTGGACATCTCTTGTATTCTTGTGACGTATTTGTCATATTTATCCAGCTAGAGATACTATAGCAAATGTTAATTGAGTACGTAATCTGAATGGCAATCTGTTCTCGTAGGTCATGCAGAATGGCTTGACAAAGGCCATAAGAAATGCCTGATTCTTTGGCACAGGATTCAGGATTGGGCTGAAATTATTTTACAGTTTGTGAGTCAATTGTGCTGTTGATAAGAAACTCCGCACGTTTTGTATTTTCTTTAATGAACTCAACATATTTTACTAGGTGAAAGATTATGGCTTGGAGGATGGTGTTATGACTATTGAGGATATACAATTGGGGATTGAATCTCGTGGAACAGGTACTTGAATCTTGCATCAATCAGATTCTGGAAACCATGTTATTGGATTGTAAACTGTTGCAATTTTTTACTGGGTATGGATGATAGAATTAGTTTAATGCAAATGTTTATCTCAGTGCAATTTTGATATTTTAAGTGCCCAATTTTCACTTCCCAATTTGTGAGGACAATGCGGGTAATGCATTGGCTATGGAAAATGATGCATCTGAGATCATTTTGGTCTTTGGTCCCACCTGAGTTTTTGAAGCATTCTCATAGATATCCCTTTCTTCTTATGTAATTATTTGGGTGATAAATAGCTTGGATTTATCTAATAGACAAGTTTGAGGCCTTTATCTCCAAAATTCTTCGTAAAATTTGCATGAATTTTTCTTTCTTTTCTCAAATTCTGTATTATGTGTGTTCTACAGCTGTGACTCCACTTTTTGTTCTTCGAAATATCTTCGATAAAAGCTTGATAGTGGACATGGTTAGTAATGATGGAATGAGTGAGAGAAATAATGGCTTGAAATCTGTTTGGATATCTGCTGATGATAGTGATGCTTATTTGTGTAATCCCAAAATTTTGATGATTGTACTCATTATGAATTTCTTGTTTCCCCATCTCTAGTATCATTGAGTTAGAGATTCTTCTCCAAAATCTTTATCTCACAGATGCTCCTGTTCATCTTTTGCTCAAAGCTTTCTTGGTACCTTTACCTGTCTATTCTAAAATTGTGTACATCTCGATTGTCTATTTGCTAAATCTCAGAGTTGCATGGGGTAGACCGCACAATTCTGACCAGGGCATTGAAAATACTCGAAAGCAAAGGGAAGGCTGCTATTTTTAAGGGAACTTCAACAGATGATGAAGGAGTGAAGTTCTCTGTGTAAATTATGAAGATTCTGTTCAACTGTCACTTGCCATTCACTATACATCAAATGTAGGCAAGATATTGCTGCTTTCTGTTGTTTCTTTCTTATCTTGATTGATGAGTTCTTGTTGAAGTCATGTGCATTTACATTGATTCAATGTAATCACCTATCAGTTTTCCTTTGTTGTATGGTCGCCAAAAGTTACTTCCCGTGCTTACTAGTCTTTAACTTTGTTGACAATTACTTTCCACGTCAGAGACATCATGTAAAATCAGTTCACCATATTACTGAATCATTTAAACTTGAACCCAAGGGTTTAATGTATAATTTTTAACGCTGATTCCCCCTTAGGTTAACAAATGACTTCTTGATCAAATGAAGCTCCTTGATAGCATCCTGAATATCCATTCTTTCTGCTGGCAATTCAGCAGAGCAAATGACTCCTACTCTAAGTATTGATGCCATAATGTGCGGAATATTGTTCCTGGAACTGTCACCTGACTCTCCTTCCTCTTGTAATGAGAGTTGAGGATCAATTACTCTCATAACCTGCTCAGGAACAGCCATCTTGACATAAACATGGAGGCTAAGGTTGTCAGTGAACATGCTGTCAGTAGGTCTTTTTCCTGTAAACAACTCTAGCAGTAGAATCCCATAGCTATATACATCTCCTTGTTTTGATGCCTTTGTACCAACACCATATTCTGCAGGATCATAACAATCAGACAAGTGGCTTCTTAATCATCTTCCAAGACAAGTTTTTTAATTCTTTTTTTTGCTGGAATTTAAAGAGTGAATCACTACCTGGAGCTGCATAACCAACAGTTCCTTTAATCCCACTTGAACTTGTATGTGGCTGAGAGAATGTGCCTCCTGGGGGTAACAACAATTTCGCAAGCCCGAAATCGCTTACATGGGCAGTAAGGTTATCGTCGAGAAGTATGTTGCTGGGCTTCAAGTCACAGTGGATAACTGGTTTGTGGCAATGATGATGAAGGTAATCTAGAGCTGTAGCCACATCAATGGCTACGTTTAGTCTCTGAATCAAGTTCATAATTCTAGGTTCGTGAAGCCCATCATTAACTGAGATTGGGTGCAACCAAGTGTCTAGACTTCCTTTTGGCATGAACTCATATATCAAGGCTTTGAAGTCCTCGCCTTTGAAATTTATGCTCGAGCAGGCTGATATGATCTTTACGAGATTTCGGTGCCGAGCATTCCTCAGAGCTTCACATTCAGCTATGAAACTCTTGTTGGCTCCTCTTTCATGAAGATGGAATACTTTGACAGCAACAACTCTTTCTTCTTCACGGTAGATAATTCCTTTGTAGACTGATCCGTGGCTTCCTTCACCGAGCAGATTTGCTGAAGCGAACCCGTCAGTTGCTTGTAGTAGTTCGGCGTAGCTAACTTCCATATGCAGATTCCCAAATGATAACGCAGAATCACGAACCTGTTTGGTCTTTCTTCTCCAATAAAAGAAAGCGAAAAAACAGGCTGATAACAAGATAGCACAGATTATGGCAACAAGAATAAAAATTTTAAGCTTGTGTTGTTTCTGGGGGGCTTCTTTAGGACAAGGTGGTAGCTGCAGTGATGTAAGTCCTCCACACAAATAGTCATTTCCGACAACTGAAAAGTTACTACTGTTGGCAAAGATACCATCAGTTGGAACTTCACCGTAGAAATTGTTGAAAGAAAGATTGAGAGAATATATGAATTGCAGCTTAGTTAGGAACGTAGGAATCTGTCCTGACAAGTTGTTGCTAGAAAGATCAAGAAAAATAACGTTTTGTAAGTTGCTAAGAGAGGAAGGAACGCTTCCTTGGAAAGAGTTACTGGACAAGTTGATGTATTTCAGCATCTTACAATTACCAAGAAAACTTGGGATCTCTCCTGACAATTTATTGCCATCCAGGTACAAGGACCACATATTTATCAGACTCCCAACTTCTTCTGGCACTGGCCCTGTAAACCTATTCTGAGATAAGTAAAGACCAGTCATGACTGATGCAGAACCTCTGAGTACTTCTCCAGGTATTGTGCCATTAAGCATATTTTGTGCGAGGTCCAAGGCGAGTAGTTTTGTACAATTAAACAATGTAGCAGGTATGCTTCCTTCTAGGGAATTTCCCCATAAGTTCAAAATAATAATATAAGTGATGTTGCCCAAGGAAGATGGGATGTTCCCTGAGAATGAATTGTTGTATAGATGAAGCTCTTGCAACTTGGTAAGTCTTCCGATTGAATCAGGAATGTTGCCAGTGAGAATGTTGTCAGATAACCCAAGGTAAACCAGGTTAATGAGATTTTCAATGCTCCCAGGGATTTTACCAGTTATGTAGTTCTCTCGAAGGCCAAGGAATGCGAGTTTTGAGGAGAGGTTTGCTACTGAGTTAGGGAATTCATCCCTGAAGCCATTCCCAACCACGAGTAGCAGTTTGAGTTTGGTACAATTGGTTAAGGACATGATGAATCCCAGGTCACCAGTACCATTTTCACTTCCGAGACGATTGTAAGAGATTTGTAAGTACTCTAATTCATAAAGAGTTCCAATGTTCAAAGGCACCCTTCCTGAAAAATAGTTTGTAGAGAAGTCTATGTTTATGAGTCTTGAAGCATTCACAATTGTGGATGGAATGGGACCAAAAAATTGGTTGGAATCAATATTTATCTGCTCGAGGTTTGGAAAATTCAGTCCAAAATTGAGTGGCAGCTGATCAGACAACGAGTTGTTAGCTAGAGAAAACGTTAACATGGATGATAGATTGTAAATAGAGTAAGGTACTGCACCAGACAGATTGTTGGTAGCCAAATTCAAGTTTTGTAAGTTGGCAAGCAAGCCTAGCTCTACAGGAATAGACCCTCCAATTTTGTTGTACTGCAGAGAAAGATTTGTTAGTGTTGTAAGGTTTCCCAGTGAAGGTGGGATTACTCCCCTAATCTGATTACTTGAAAGGTCCAAAACAAGAAGCTTAGGCAGAGCGCTGATCTCCGCCGGGATTTCTCCAGAAAAGTGGTTTGTAAACATTCTAATATGTCGAAGATCTGAGCAATTGGATAGACTGGCAGGAATGCGACTCTCAAAGAAGTTATTACCAAGAAGGAGATCACGCAACCGAAAAAGGCTGCCAATCTCCTGAGGCAAAGGGCCACGAAAGTTGTTCCCTGTCAGATTGATCACTCTGAGGAAGGAGAGGTTTCCGATGAATGGAGACAACGTGCCTTCCAGGCTTAGTGATGGCAAGTTCAAAATGGTCACTCTTTGATGTCGACGACCACAACTAATTCCTGTCCATTGGCAAAAATGGAGAGAATTATTCCATGATTTCAGGACTTCAAAAGGGTCACCATGGATTTCACCTTTAAAGGATACCAAAGCAAGTTGGTCTGTGTCATTAGTACGAGGGACAATGATGGCTGAAGAGTTTATACCAAACAGACCACATAATAGAAGGAATAGATATGTGGAGAGTGGTTTCGCATGAATGACAACAACGTGTTTCATCTGCATCTTCTTCTTGTGGTAAAGAATTAGGTAATTGTATTAGTTTGAGCTTTCAGGCTGAGATATATAGAGATGGTTCAACGTTCATGCGCTTTTTTTTATTGGATTTTCCACTAGAACAAAATAATGAAATTAGATTTGGTTCTGAAAAACAGAATCAGGTCAATAATGAACCTTAGCTACAATTTGGCAATTTAATATTGTTATTGTTATTATTATTTTGTAAAAGATTATTATGACTAAGGAAATACTATTTGTAACATCTCTTCGAAGCAATGACTCTGGACTTGACCATAAACATAGAAAGACTTTTTTTTAATACGACTATTTTAAGTCCTCTTGTATGCTTTGTGCATAGGTGAGGAGTTGTATTCCGCACGA
Organism: Erythroxylum baracoense; assembly: GCA_025629805.1. Lineage (NCBI taxonomy): Eukaryota > Viridiplantae > Streptophyta > Magnoliopsida > Malpighiales > Erythroxylaceae > Erythroxylum > Erythroxylum baracoense. The sequence goes on from JAOTAY010000005.1 coordinate 12,211,796, forward strand.
AATTTGAGGCTTAATTGAAAGGAAGTATATGAATGACGAAGACAAGCTCAAAAAGAAGCATGGAATTCAACTCCAATAGCGTTAGCAGCCATGACAGGGTGTAAACATGCTTTTTAAGATTGCCGTTCAAAGTCAATGACTTTCTGCGATTACTTTAGACGAGAAACAGATATAAGAACTCCATTACTGCGTGGCTTGTAGCATTTTTATAGTTGCTCGGGACTCCGCCAAATATGAAAACTTTCTTATGTACTAAAAAGAAGATATTTAAATACTGTCTGTTCAATTATTTTTAGGAATGAAGCGTTTTCAGTCGTAAGCTTGGACTGTAAAACAGTTTCACCATATTCTATTTCATTTCTTAGTGACCCAAATTAATCAAACGTCTTTCTAGTTTCTATTGGAAAGAAGTTTGGGATGTCATTATCACATCCGTAAATGCCCTTTTCTTATACCTGGAAGAGATGTGTATTCAAACATCTTTCAGTTTCAGGATTGTGAAACTTGTCAGGATACCAAGAGAACCGTACAAACGAGTCTAATATAAGCATGCACTCACTAGGTTAGGCAAGACTACTGAATGGTGGACTGTAATTTGTAAAAGTAAGTATTGAACAATGTTCAACGCATGTTTTTCTCGGAATTGTTCCAATTCAATCACAAATTTTCGGGGAACCATAGATTGATAGATTTCACTTTTAAAATGAATATTTATTAGCATGATCAATATGAATTGCCACGTGAATCTCAAAACAATCTAGTAAAACAAAAACCCACGTACTAAATTGGAAAAAAAAGGGAAAGACAATGAGTTGGAAGTTGAAAAGATTACGATACAATGAGTAAGAATTTCCAGAAAATAAGTTAAACCAAAATATGAAATGGGTACGCACATGCACTGCGCTCACAATTTTTGCGCTTTGGGACTATGATGCATTGCCCTAAAAGTTTTTAGTTATGATTAGGGATTCCATTTCCTAACTTCATCCCTGAATCAAAGTTGAGATATTCATCTTCTTCCAGTTGACCCACATACTTTAACACAAATGGTTCTTTCCATTAAAAAGAAAAGGCAAGTAATTGAAACTTTTGACACTCCGTAGGCATTATAAGCATCAAATCTGAACTGCAAATTTTCTAACAAGTGACGAATTTCATGAAGACTTCACGGTTGCTTGATGAATCAAAAGCAAATGATTTTTTCCACAATTATCAAAAATAAATGATGAGCCTGCATTGTCTTCACAAGTTCTTGATTCAGATTAAATGGTGTTTTCCAACTTCAGGCCTGAATCAAAGTTGAGCTATACAAAATGACCTATATGTATCTGATATCCTATCTGTATATCACGTAAGATAATCTGAAGGAAGTGAAGCGGGATCAAGTTCCCAACAATCTTTTAAAAGATCAGGGACCTCATCTCCAGAGAGCTTTCTTGAAGGAATCTGATGTGAAATTAACTGTACCTCGCCTTTCCCAAACCAGCTAATAGCATGGCATCCTATCTCACGTCTCTTGAAGACAGCCTTGAATCCATCAACCTTCTCTAGGTAGGCCATGCTTAGACCATGTATCTCACTGTACGTGGTTAAGAACACAACAATGTCATAGCATCGGTTATTGCTTGCAGTCTGATTTCCAACATCAGTTCCAAAAGCTGCTTCATTATAAACAGCCCACAATGAACCCTTTTTTGGAAAAATTCGATAAACCTCTCTTGCTGCCCTTTCACACTCTACAATGTGAGAGAATATGCCCAAAGATTTAACGGTTGTCTTCCTAGCAACCTTAAACCTTCCACAAGAAACATTATAGCCCATTTTTTCCCAACCAATCACCTTCTGATCCGCATTACTTTGAAGATCTAACCAACCCAGTGTCACCTCAAAGGGATTTACTGAAATAACTTCATCAATCAAACCATAATGCCTTGGCATCCTGTCGTCATCATCATACACAGCCCACACTTGCCCTTTTCTGAAATTTCTCTCCACTCTATCTCTACCAAAGTCGTAGAAATCTGAATCCACCACAGCCATAATTTGCATATTTCTTCTCCTAGAACCACCTTGCTTCTTGCTTTTCAAACTTAAACCATCAATTGAAGCACCATGCTTTTCAATTTCCACAATCACACCCTTCTTCAATGTGGAACTTGCCTTAGCTTTCAAATTGCCACTCTTATTTGAAGCTCCACTTTTCTGATTCTCCGAGGCCTTGTTCGTCTTCAAGACTGTACATTTATCATTCTCCTTCTCCTTCTGAAACACATTATTGGGCTTCTCCTTTTCCTTATCCTTCTCTTCAGAAACATCCTTGAGATTCTTCTCCTGCACCTGCTCCTTCTCCTCCTGAACTACATCCTTGGGCTTCGCCTTTGCCTTTGCCTTCGCCTTATCCTTTGTCTGAGTCACATCCTTGTGCTTCTCCTCCTTTTGAATCCCAGCCATAACCTTCTCCTTCAACTTTTCCTTCTCTTGATGAGCCTTTTTCTTTGCTTCCAACTGCATTTGAGCTAGCGTCATCGTTTCCTCTACAAATTTCACCCTCTTTGGCTTTGATCTCTCCAACGTCTCACCAACAGAACTAACTTTTCTCCTAAGACCCAGACTCCTTACTCTTCCACCACTCCATTCTGTTGTCCTACTCCCTATCCCTTCCACACTTGTATTTCTTACTCCCCAACCACCAACTTCACCATTGCCCACTTTCCTCCTAAAACTTACACAACTCATTTTCTCACCACTGCCCATTTTTTCTGTCGTTTCCTCACCAATTTTCCTGCCACTATCAACTATTCCCCTTTCCGTTTGTGACACGAAATCTCCCATCACTTTAGCACCACTCAACTCTGCTTCCCCGTCCAACCTCTCACTCCTAATCACATCTCTAACCCCTTTATCCTCTTTGTGCCCTTCATCCACCTCCACAGCCTCAAAACTCTTTTTACAACTAGGACAGACCAAATTATGCCCCAAATACTTCCTTTCAAACTGATGCAAAAGCCTACATCTTGAACAAGCCGTCCAAAACGTCTCCACAACAGCATTCTGACTATCCCGCTCCTCCTGAATCCTAATCCTCAACTTCATATCATACTCTTTCCTCCTAATTTTGTCAGAAAGCACTCTAAAGCCCTCACCCACGAGCTTAAACGCATCTTCACAACCCAAGTATGGGTTTTTATCAGGGTGGAATACTAAAGCCAACTTCTTGTATTGTTTCTTAATAGTGTTTATGTGAGAGAAGGGCTCTACCTGAAGAATCTTGTACCAGTCGGTTAAGCCCAGGTGGGGTTGGGCTGCGACACGAAGAATCTTGAAGGCGGTGAGCATTGAGGAGATGCCGTCGAGGTTTGGATGGAGATGGTAGGCTTTCTTGGCGTGCTTGACGGCTGATTTGAGGTTTGAGCTTCTGAATTTGGCTTCAGCGATGGCTTTGAGACGAAGAGCTTCTTTTACCTGGTCAGAGTGTTTTTCCATTTTAGAGAGTAGCTGGTAATGGCTGAAACAAGGAACACAGAGAAAACAGAAGCACAGTATTGCATCCAACGGATAAACGACGCACCAGATCTTATGATGGTACTTTAAGCAATCAACTAAATCGAATAAACATCTACAGCAACTAAAATCTAAAAGTAAAAATTTACAGTAGAAATTAGATAAATAAAATAAGATATTTTATAATATCTATTAATATATAAATAATTATAGTAACTGAAATAAAATTCTTAAGAGTGAAAGTATGGCCATTATGTCCTAACGAGTAACGTATGTCTCGAGAACGAAAGGATAATCGCAGTCATGTTCTAAGTCATAACATATGTCATTGTCTCTCTTTTTTTTTTTTAACTCACAAGATATTTTTGAATAGACCTGAATTGTCGGTGGCACCTTTAAGTCATTACAACGCCTAGATTAATCTTCGCTCGTGCCTTGTGAGGCTTCGAAGGATGACTTAGTACTACAATCAAATATTTAACACTATTACATTCACAACGTGGGAGTTGAATTCCCAATCTTGCTTAAGCGAAAATCAACCCCTTACCACTGAATTTCGATTCACCAAATAAGGTCTTCCTTCTATTGCTTATGACTATTCTTCATATAACTGTAGTTTTAAATGCTAACCGAATTCACCATTGTATGCTAGTTATTCATATTATTTGTCTTGTTCTTTCTTTCATGTTTTGGCATAACAATGGCCTTTGTTAAACATAATGAAAGCAACATATGAGAAAATAAAAAGTAAAGAGTATAAGAATTTATGTAGTTCAATCAATTTATAAAATTTACGTTTATGGATAAGGAGACATAATTCTTTTATTACTATAAGAAAGATTATGCGAGGAGAATAAATGAAAACAACTTACATAATCTCTTTCAAAGGTTCTTTCTAAAGATTTTCACCAAGATCTTCTAAGGTCTCCACTTACAAAACCCTTAGAAAACTACTTGTAATCTAAAGTTATTTCTTAGAAGTCTAATTGCAATAAAACTTTATTATCATAGAATCTTAATGTCACTGATATTCTATTTCCATAAAAGTTTAAGATTACTGAAATTTTATTTCACTAGAATTTAAGGCATATTTTACAATTGTCTGCTTTGACTTGAATTCTCCAATGTTTAACCAAGAAATTATCCCTCTCATACAAGCCCCTAAAGGCTTTAAGCTAAGCAAATATTCACTAAGTCTGAGCTATCCCTGAACTTTTTTGCAGACAACTACTTTATCAACATGTTAGTTGCATCCTCCAAAGTGTGAACATTTTTCAACAAAAACTAATTAGATGTAATCATTTTCCCTAGTCCTCTAAAAGATATTTTCATCTCCATTACCTATGGTCAGAACATACATAACTGAGTCTCCCCAACCAAATCTCCTTAGTTGTCTAACATTCCTTCTCGCTCTAAACTTGGGTATACCATACTAATGCTTTTTTCTTGACATTGTTTTATCTCCTAAACTCGAATTTTTTAGCTATTTTAACATCTGTTACTGTTATAGTTCCAGCTTTGAATAAATAGTACTCATTGTTGATCTTAACATGTATTTTTTATATATTTACCTTAACACATGTTGCTCCCTAAATATTATATCCTTGAAGGTTATCATAGACTATTTTTACCAAGCATATGAGACTTACAAAAGTCTACCTTCTCGTGTTTATCGTTCTTCAATAAGCTCCCCTTGTAAAGTTCCATCATCTCTTACTCACCAAGATGACTCATATGTATGTGTCATACTGTAGTACTATCTTTCTTTTTTAAAGATTTAAGACACAACCATGATCTTATTATTATCTTTCCTATTAAGACATAGATGGCATTTATAGTCTTCCTTTCATTACAGTCAACACATCTTTTACCACTTTAAGTTAACTATCATCACTAGAAAACTTATACCTTTGCCTATTAAGAGTACCTATAGAAATCAGATTCTTCTAGAACTTATGAATATACTAGGCATCCAATGTTCTAATAATTCCATCATCCATCTTGATCTATGGTAAACCACTGCCTTTGGCAGCACCCTCTCCATCTCCACCTGATATAACAGTATCATTCCATTCTTTAAGAGAATAGAACAAGTCTTTATTGAAAGTTATAAGATAAGAGGGTGTTGGTGTTTATCATTTATCTATTTACAAAATCATAATTACTTAATGTTGAAATATCATTGCCTCTTACATTTTTTTTTAAGAAATCTCCTAGGCTACAACAACATTTGCTTTTTCATCCATTTCTCTTTTCTTTTTTTCATTATTCTGTTATGGTCAGTACCTTTAAAATATCTTTTAACTTTACAGTTAAAATATTAAACAACTTTAGCCTTCAATCTATAGCATAACTTACTCATATTTTTATAATCCTTTTCCTCATTTCTTTTTTTGTTGACATCCAAACCTAAATATGATATGTATTCATATATGTTAGAGATATTTTTCTTCAATTCCTTGGAATGTAGGGCATCTTTAACATTACTAATAAGAATAGTCTCTATACTATACATCATCATATCAATAAAATTCTCATATAAATTGGGTACGGAACAAAAAATAGTTATAGCTTAATTCTCATCCAAAATTTTAATCCTATCAACTTATAGATCTCAGATAACCAATTACTACTATCAATGGATCCTTCACCTCTTTACTTTTGAAGAGGTTAGTGAGCCTCAAATTTTATGGTTTACCAATATTTTTAACTATTTGGCTATTAGGATTCTTTCTAAAGGGATTTCTCATTAGCAAAAGAAGAAGTTCTTCTCTGTCTTGAAGAATTATCTTTAGGAAGACCTATGCTTATTAAATGTTTATGCAAATAAGATAGTTCGACGTTAAATTCTAAAAAGAAGGGTGAAAGATTTTAGGACATTGCCATGCCAGTCCAGCTAGAGGGCATTATCATGTAAATAGAACAGTCAAAAAGGTTCTTCAGTAAAGTTTTTATTGGCCTGTATTATTTATAGATGCCTAAAGGTATGTTCAACTTTGTGATAAGTGCCAATGAATAGGTATCATTTCTCACCAAGATGAAATACCTAAGAATTTTATTTTGGTTTGCAAAGTATTTGATATTTGGGCCATTGACTTTATAGGTCCCTTTCCAATTTTTATCATAAATAAATACATCCTAGTTGTTGTAAATTATGTCTCTAAATAGGCTGAGGCTCAAACTTTACCTACAAATGATGGTAGGGTTATAGTAAAGCTTCTTAAAAAGTTATTTTCTTGATTTGGCAACCGATATTGATTATTAGTGATAAGGGCACTCATTTTTGTAATGTACAATTGAAAAATTCTTAGGAAATATGGAGTTACACATAGAGTTATAACCCCTTATCAACCTCAAACTCGTGGTCAAGTGGAAATAACTAATAGAGAACTTAAACAAATACTAGAAAATATGGTGGAGCATTATAAGAAAGATTGATCTATTAAGCTAGATGATGCTCTATGGGCCTATATAACAACATTTAAGACACTAATAGGAACTACACCTTATAAGTTAATGTAAGGAAAAACATCTCATTTGCTTATTGAACTTAAGCATAAATCATATTGAGCAATTAAGTTTATTAATTTAATCTCAATCTTGTAGTTGAGAAAAAGAGACTCCAAGTCAATGAGCTTGAAAATTGGTATATGATGGCTTACAAAAATTTGAAATTGTAGAATGAATGATCCAAAAGTTATTATGAAGGAAGGATTAAGCAAACCAAGCAATTTAAGGAGGGAGATAAAGTCTTCTTATAATTCCCAACTTAAATTATTTTCAGGAAAGTTAAAGTCTAGAAGGTTTGGACCTTTCATAGTCAAGAGTTTTTCACTATGGCATTATAAAGATAACCGATTTAGAGAAAGTTATGTTTAAGGTAAATTCACATGGGATTTTGAGAAGCATGTTATAGAGTAGCTTAATCTTTGAAATCATGATGGAGTAAGTTGAAGTGGAAGCATCAGGCTAATGGCATTAAACAAGCAGTTCTTTGGACACAACCTAAGATTTTAATTTGGTAATCTTGTTTCAATTAGTTTTATTCTAGGTTTTAGGTTTTATTTTCAGTAGTTTAACTTATATTTGTGTTAATATTATGGTTTAGTATAAACTTTTGCTTGGCTTATAATTATGTGTGTGTAAATTTCATCTTTTATGCTTTGGTTATGTGTATTGATTTACAGGTGTAAAAGCAGTTACAATATTAACTAAGTTATAAAGTTATAGAGAGTTACACACACATCAACACTCTCATATTGAGCTACATGCTCATATTGATAAGAAACACAACCATGTTCCATCTAGAAAAGAGGTGCCAAAAAAATTACAAAAAGACATACAGTCACCGATATACCTATGTCAGTGACCATATTGCTAAAAAGTCACTATAAGTCATCTGCACACCTATCAAAATTTCCACGTTGCCAAAACCGAGTTAGTTGTTTAAGAAACAATAAGATGCATGGCCACTAACACATCTGTGTGGGAAACTATGTCGAATGTTGTTTTCTTTTCTCTTATTTTATAAAAAGTTACATAATCCCTAACACACTCGTGTAAGTGGTTATGTAGATTTCAGGCTTTTTAATTTTAGTGTTAACACGTTCGTGTTAAGTCCTAAATACCCATATAATTTATCATCTTGTTATAACCCAACACACCCATGCTAATAAAAATTATCCATAATTTGTTCAACATGAAGTAACTACATACTTTTGTTGCCGCTCATATTTAGCAAAATCCTCTTTAAATTGCACCTCTCCAACCAAAATCCCATTTTTCACTTTCTCTCCCTTTTTTTCTCTTTTGGGCAACACTTGTCCATTTCTCCATTGTACAAAAACCATCTTCTAACCTATTTCTATTGAAATTTCATGAATTTAAGGTATGTTTTATGTTTTGTTTCAATTGTTCTTGAGTTGTTAAATGGTTTTGGGGAAATTAGGTGTGAAAATCAATGTTTTAAGTATTGTGGAGTTGTTAGGGATTACCTATGTGATTGGAAGTTTGGAGATTTAATTGACATTCTTGACATGTTGAATTTGAATTTTTTAAGGGATTTTTCGCTATTTTAGATTTATTCATGTGAATTTAGGGTTTTTAATTAGTTTTATACGAATTCAATTGTACAATTGTTCATGTTTTGAATGTTTTACATTTTTTAGTCTTTATGCTATTAATTGCATAATATTTAGGCAATTTAGTTTTATTTAGGTTTATGCGATTTAATTAGGGTGTTTAGATAAATTAATTGCAAATTTTGTAATTAATCGATATCAAGGAGTATTGTTTGATTAACTTGGATGTTTTAGGATTGTTAATGCCATTATATTTTCATAGTTATGAATTAATTTGAGGTCTATTGGATTTTTTTTGCTATTAATCATTAAGAAATTGATTGTGGGATTACATTATGATGTTTGTTTATCATGGTTTGATTGATGTATATTAATCTTTTTATTTTGGTAATTTTTGATATTTTCATATTTTAGAGGAATAGTGACAAAAAGAGGAATTGCATGATACCAAAGGTGAGAAAAGGAGGTCTAAAGGAAGAGGCAAAAGGGTGAGGGTACTTATCAATAACTACCTTGATAACTGAAGTCTGCATATCGTATGCCTACTACATATCCCACGATTCATTTTATAGTGTGAACTTATGTCGCACGATTTGAGAAATTGAGATTGAAGCCTTACACTAAGAGTTGAAGCATCGACTAGGTGGTTCTCGACCAAGTTATTATGTATAGTTAGATGATTCTAAAACTTGCTTTTATTATGGATATTGAGAACTCATATTTATATTAGAGGCATTAAGACCATATATAGATGAATTTTTCATCTTAGTGCCTATAATCTAAAAATATGTTTTCAACATGCATAATGAAAGCAAGTTCTAGAATCATCTAACTATTTATGACATTCACATAACAAAGAAAATAAATCATAATATAATGATAATAAATGTTTGTAGGTTTGAAACCTTTTAATCCAAGCCTATATGTAAAAAAAATCAAAGTAGATTACCATCTAATCTTGCTTTTATCCTTTCATATTCTAGCTTAATTCAATAATTCACAGCAACAAAAATGCTTTAAGATAAGAATCAACAAATTAGTGATCTTTATAAACGGAATCAATAAATAAAAATTAAAATATGTTTGAGTCATAATTAAATCCATATCAGAATCAAAATTCTCATTCCTCGCACCTAAAGATTATATCGTCCCTGATATACATAATAAAGCTCATGAAAGAATAGAGAAAAGGTAAAGTGAATTCGTACTTCCCTAGTTTATAATTTATAAGTTTGTATCTACGACGTGAATTCCATCCTTTATCATCCTTGCAAATACAAAATAAAATAAAATAAAGCATCAAAAATAGCATAAAAATAAAAGAAACGTAAGCTAAATATATTTATAAAAATTTTGTGCTTTAATATATTAACAATAAACAATAAAAAGTGAAAGGAAGAACAAAATAATATAAGTTTAACAAGGTTAATCCCATACTAAATATTAATACCAAATAACATTGAAAACATGAAATTAAGGATTAAAGATAAAAATAAAAAATGCCTTATTAAATGTCTCGAGACTCCTGAACAAGCTGAGTGACTATAATGGATAAAGAGTCTAATATATAGTCATTTGTCTGCTCTTACTTTATCTCTACCCTAAGATCTATCTAGGTGAAAGGAGTGTTAATCTATCGTGTGTTATCAGGTACTTCCTCTATCATAACAAGAGCATCTAGCTGTTAAGAATTTCGTGACAATATAGTGGCTTGTGTTGATGGAGGTGGCACTATGGCTCCTAATTGTCTAGCAATCTGAATGTGTACCTCCTCCATCGATCATTCCTACTCTTTTAACTATACTACTCACTCTTTCAGATCATGTTGTCCCTCTCTGATAATATACTGCACTCTCATAATATATCTCCAATCGAGCAATCTTGAGTTGGTCATGATTTAGGGGTATAGAAGGTTGACTAAATGTGTCTGTATTATACGAGGAGTCATCTTGATGATTTGGCGCTGCTAACACTTATGGGTAAGGATCTTGCCTATGCTACTGTTGAATGTAAAACAGACTACTAGTTTTACGCTCAAAATTGTAAGTATACGACTCACAACTTGTAGTAAAAAGCGGATATTGATCCCACAAAGATTGTGCTTAGGCACCACTTAATTCAGATTGATCTTTGTTTAAAAAACAAATTTTTAAATGGATGTAAATTGGAAAATTAAATTAAATTAAACAACTAACAATGCACAAATGATAAAGCAAAAATGCAAAAACTTAGAATTCAAGATTTTAACAACTAGAAATCACTTTTTCCCTATCTTATCTCCCTCTTATTTTGTTAATTGAATTGTGCCTCACCTAAGATGTCCTAATGTATTAACTACCCTCTCTTATAGTGTAATTAATTGTCCCTATCAAAATTAAATGGAGATGATTAAGTAATCTCCTAATCTATAAAATCAATCCACCAATTCTACTAGTTATTAAGTTATTGATTGTGGTCTTCTGATATGTGTAAGTTTCAATATTTAACCTCGATAATCAGCAAGCATACGGGTCGTTCGCGTAGTACCTAAGGTGTTGATCCCATAATGAGGGTTAATCTAATCCTAAAATCTAAGGCCAAAACAATACGCAATATTCAAAATGTAATAAAACTAAAATGTGAATGTAATTCAATCAAATAATTCAATTCAAGAATCAATCACGAAATATTAACAAATTAGCAATTGCAATGAACACATTCAAGAATCGACCCAAAGAACCAACAAATTACTGAAAGGAAAATTTTTACCTATCTTTAACACTAACCTAATCGATTATGAACTATTGGATCATTGGTCCTAGACGATTCTAGGGTTGATTACTCTCTCTCAAGTTATAACCATTAACCCTAAATTATAAATCCAAATCAGATTATGAAAAATTGCAATCTCTCAATTAACAATCTATCCAAACCCTAATTAGATATAAAATTTTCCAATAGACTATCGGGAACCTATGTGATATCTCTCTTTACACAATTACCGATATGATTAATTTCTCATTCTTATTAAATTACCTAACTCTCGTTAACCCAATTTAATTATTTTTCATTCGATTCACCTTCTCAGTCTATTACCAAATTATGCAATCTCATAAATCAATCACAATGAATCCAAATAACATAAAACAATTAGATTTTATTAAATTAGAGATAAAAACAACCAGAAGGTGGGTCTAGACATCCTCAACATTCACACAATCCTATCATCAGCGCTTATTCCAATTCTATACATTAATAAAATTGAAACTACACCGAAAATAAGATCTGAATGGATGATGGAGGCAGCAACGTCGAGAAACCTCCTATTCTGAGAAGTACTTCGTGTCAACTTCTTCTCCACGTCTCTCTTCCTTCTTCCCTTTCTCAATCTCTCGATGAACTCTCTCTAGGGTTTCTCAATGGTGGCTAACTCAAAAGCTCTCCCATCTTCTTTATCTTATTCTTTATATACCTTTTGTATTCTAGGCAGTCCTAGGATTTTTTTAGGGTCCAAAAGGTCCAAAAACTCCCTTGAAACTTGACTTTTCTGAGTTTCTGAGCGTCTACGTGGCCTGCATCGAGTAGACGTGTCTTGGATTTTTGTCACAATTGTGACCTATTCTGCCATAATCGTGGGCCGTTGTTTTTGCCCGAGTGCCTCCGAAACTTCTCCATTCTTCGATATTAACTCTGAAACACTAACAAACACATCAAGTTACTTCAAAGACATAACAATTAGGATCAAAGACTTGACTAACCCATAAAAACACTTAAACACAATTAATTAACAAACTAACACAATTCTAATCTAAACAATATTAAACGATTAAGTTAACACTTAAATACATATCAAACTAAGCCCTAAAACATGATGCAGTTCACATTTATCAACATCCCCACACTTAAATGTTAATTAACAAACTAACACATTTCTAACCTAAACCATATTAAACGATTAAGTTAACATTTAAATACATATCAAACTAAGCCCTACAACATGATGCAATTCACATTGATCAATATCCCCACACTTAAATGTTTGCTTTTCCTCAAGCAAACAAAACAACAAACACAAAGAAATTCACACAGCACACATTGTAGTAATGAGACAATGGCTTCAACTTCATGAAATCAACTTAATTTTAAACACAATCATTCGAATCATTTCAATCATTAACATGCCAAATTTGCGTCTTGGGCCTTTGAACTACATATACATATTAATTCAGACTTAAGTGTTAAATTGTTTACCCTTTTCAATTGCACAGGTCCATTAATAATTCTTTGGTCATTTAGATTTTGTAACTACTCCTAAATACGTTTTTATGAAAAGTCAACTATTATAAGTTCGATAGGTTTTTATTCAAAAACACATTTTGTTTAGTTTTTTATTTACTTTTTGTGAACATAGACTTAGTCTTTTTATGCGGAGGAAAACATTGGTAATGAATGTCGATCCGGTTACTCGACTAAGTTATGTTTTTTATTAAGCTACTTGGTTAGAACGTCATTACAGCCTTTTTACTCGAAGGCACACATTTATGATGCATGTCGATCCTGTTACTCAGCTATATCATGTTCTCAATTGGTTACTAGCTCTATTCATAACTCGAAGGCCAGTGGAATAGTTATTTACTTAGCAAACATGATTTTGTTTTTCATTGCCTACCTTGTTGCTTTAGCTACTCATTTATAAGAAAAATACTAGTAAAGCTACTTAAATTGATAGGCCTCAAATTATGAATGAATGTGACAATTTAGAGGGTTACAAACTCACATTAAATCCTAATTAAGTTGCATATAAAGCCAAAGACCCCAATTCACTAATTTTGTGGGCTAATGATTCTTCACAACCTAATAGACTATGTTCACAATTAAATCAATTTCAATTCATCTAAGCTATTGACACATTCACACAATTCACAAAATGCAACCTAAAAACTATCATACAATATGCAAAATCACATTCAAAGCAAACCACATAACCCTCCTCACACTTGAACAACACATCATCCTCATTATGAGACAATGTGAGAAGGGGACAAACAAACATATAAGGAAGAAGAAGCATAAATTAAAGTAAAACAAAAAAAATAAAAATGAAGACTAAATTTAAAAAGAAAGGGGGTTAGAACAAAGCCTCATGGTGATGGAGGTGGGGATGGTGTTGGAGGTGGCAATTGAACACCCTAAGCCTCGAAATAACAATGGATATGACATATGTCTTGGCTCTAACGTTGTTGAGTTCAGGCCATCTCCTTCATTCTTCTGGAGTTATCCGCAAGTGTATCTGTAATTACCTTGGTGTTTGCGGAGATTGTATCTAGTACTTTCTTCCAGCCCAGTTCTTCTATTTCTTCTTCTTCCTCAAATTCCTCGATTGTCGAATGCCCTTCTTATTGTTGTTGAGCACTTAAACTCGCTTGACTAGTCGTGACCTTGACGTGTATCTTGGCACTAACATCCTGAAGTTCCATATTATAGGATTTCAGGATTTTAGCTCGCCATAGATGATGATGGTTTATGAATTCAGGATGGTATAATGTGAGTCCATTGTACTCAACTCTATAGTTATTAGCTATGGTCGAAACCAAGTAGCCCATTCCTAAGTTATTTCTCCTCTTCTTTCAAGCAGCAATAATGGCGTTAAAGAAGTAGGTGGTTGTGAAAACTGAGATGCTATGAACCATGCACCATAATATGAAATGTTTTTTCGTTGAACACTTGTTGGTTTCCATTTTATCAAACACGATTTGACATATAAACTTCTGCATCAAGAAGTGTTCGTGGCTCCTAATGATGTTGTTGAGTGCATTTTTAGTGTCGAAACGCTCTAACCCAGTTAGTTTAGTCCAGTAGTTTAGTCCAGTAGGGGTTGACACAGAAATCATCGTGCTGATCCACTGTAAACGACTCAGGAAAACCACAAATTTCATACAAAGTTTTATAATCAAGCCTATAAGGTTGTCTTCGCAACCTAAACCACAATTCCCTTGGGTTGTTGGATTCGTACTAAAGGGATGTAAAAAATTCTAAGATAAGTTCTTCGTAAACTGGGAATTGAAATTGAATGAATTGACCCCATCGAATTTTTTCTGCTAAACTTTTAACCTTGTCTCATAATTCTAATCTATCTAAAGTTTCAAAATGGAAATTCTTTGGAAATAATTTGTTTATTGCGAAGCGAATGAAAGCAGGTACCTTCCTCATCTGAGAAGATCAGGAAAGGTGCTTCGTAATCAGCCGCCCTATTTCTTTTCCCTCATCTCGAGACTTGGTTTGCGTCATACTATTTGTTTAATGCATGACATACTGGCTTGCAAGTTGGTAAAAGTTGGAAGAAATTTAGAAGTTTGAAATTTGGGTAGAGAAAAGTGAGAGTGTTTGGAGGTTTCAAATTTAGAAAGATAAAGTAAAAATGAAAGTGAGTGAAAAAATGAAGTTAGAACTGAATATATAGGTGATTGGAGGGTAAAATGGTAAAATTTGAAATGACATTCACGTGCCCCTATTTTTAATCGTGGCTTGCAATTTTCCACCAATTTTTTCATTCCTTCTTCTTTTGTTCTTCTCCACTTCCCTGAAATCACTTCTTAACTATTTGTGGCCCTTTGACCTCTCCTTGCTTACTTCCTCGATCATATAATTAATGGCAAAGTCCTATGCCTTCTCGATTTTATTTGGAAATGAACTAACCTAACTACGGAATTTAACTTTCTAGAAATAAAATTCCATAGGTTGTCTCCCATGCAGCTCTTCTTTTAACGTCAATAGCTCGACGCTCTTTTTTTTTTTTGCTCACAGTGGTTCAAATGAATGCTACAATGGTAGTGCAATCACTGATCTCACAATTTGCACATGAGCTACCATGCTATGAATTCCACCTTCCTTGTGATTCTCCTTCCTTCGCCTTCTTCTACGTGATCATTTCTTTTTGAATGCATTCTCAGGATCCTCAATATCTTCCCATTGTCCTCCAGGTTTGGGTTCCTTGATATTAGTTGGAGGTAAAGGAGAGCTTTTGTCTTTCTTGGATACTTTGAAGGTTAATTGCTGCTTTTCTACCCTCAGAGTTAGTTCACTCCCATCAACGTCAATTATTGAGCGAGCAGTGGCCAGGAACGGTCGTCCAAGGACCATACAGGTTTCCACATCTTCTCTAATATCCATTATATAGAAGTCTATAGGAAAGGTAAATTTATCAATTTGTATTTGCACGTCCTTAATTATCCCCTTCGATTGATGAACTATTCTGTCGGCCCTTTTACTAACATCTTTAGGTTCCAACTCTCCTAACCCCAACTTCTGACAAAAAGTATAGGGCATCATATTGATACTCGCTCCCAAATCTGTGAATGTCCTATCTATGTTGACTCCATTGATACTATAAGAAATGTAAAAATCCCCTGGGTCCTCTTTCTTCTGAGCTATGTTAGGATTTTCTTCCACTATATGCTCTTTAACCTTCTTCTTGACTGATTCCTTTAAAGTGAGGCTCGTTTGTAGTTGTTCTGTTATGTCCTCAACCTTATTTGATTTGGCCTCCTTAAAATTCCTCGTTGCCCTACTTGAAATTGACTTCTGCTGAGCTAGAATAGGGTATGGAATTTTAGGTTGAGGTTCCTTGATTGACTCAATTACGAGTTCACTTGGAAAGAATTTCATAATTACTTGTCCTTTTCCTTTATCTCCCTCTCTCTTCACATGTTCAAGTTCCTTTTCCTGGGTCTTAGTGATGGCCATGATCCGTTCCTTTAGGTTAGACTCGATATTGCTTGGAAGGGTTCCCGTATTTTGAGTAGATATTGCCTTCACTAATTGACCTACTTGGACTTCCAGATTGTGTATTGAAGAGGTGTGATTCTTGGTTACTTGCTCGAATTTGTTTTAAAGCCTCCTTTGTGCATCCTCCATGCCTCCAATTTTATCTAAAAATTCTTATCCAACTTGGATTACATTGAGCTTGGATTATCTTGTTGAAAGCCTGATTGTCCTTAGATCTGAACTATCCTCCAACATTGTTCGTTCAAGAAAAGTTAGGGTGATTCTTCCACCCAGGGTTATAGGAGTTGGAGTAGTGATTGTTTCCCTCTCCTTGTCTATATTGAGCTCCCATATAATTCACTTGTTCTGGATCACTTTTCTTCATCAAGTAACAATCCACTGTATCATGGTCTAATTATCCACAGAGTTCACACTTGAGTTGAACGGCTTTCACCAGAGCTGAGGATGAAGCCTTCATATTGTTGAGTTGTCGCGTCAAGTTATCAATTTTCGCTTGCATTTTACTCATTTGATCAACAACTACAATTCTTTTTTTTTCACAGAATGTAGTAGTTTGTTGACTCTGCTTGTTCGTCCATAGGCAACTATTACTCCCCATCTCCTTTATTAGCTCTCCTGCTTCATCAACAACCTTCCTCATCAGTGATCCTCCTGAAGCTGCATCAATCGTGCCTCTCGTATGTGGGGTTACTCCATTATAGATGTAGCACCCCAATCCTGCAAGACCCAAACTTGACATCGATGGGTGATGTCCGAGCTCGTGCCCTGCGAGGGTGGTGTGCTAGAGAACTCAATCATTCAGAAATCGGTATAAATTTTTCTTTTGTTTTAAACCACAAACATAAAGTGCAGAAATCCCTAACCAAATCGGCCAACTTTGTTTCATAACCATTTTCAATCAACACAATACAATCATCAGAAATTTCATTAACTATTTGGGCCCCGTTTTTACAAATACAAAATCACTTTAGTTGTTTCGCAATACAAATTTATACAAAAAGTGCGGAAGAAACAAGTCAATACAAATTAAGGACATGTAATGCAGACGCGAACTGATCCCGACCTCTATCCTTCACTTGTATGTTATAGGTATACTCCCGTTGGCCTAACGGGGTGTTCTTCTGATCCTGAAAAATAATTGCAAATTTTGGGTGAGTTTTGCAAACTCAATGAGTGACCATCATCGATGGCTCACCCAATCACATAAACCATAATTCACATAA
The DNA here is from genome assembly GCA_025629805.1 of Erythroxylum baracoense. Taxonomy (NCBI): domain Eukaryota; kingdom Viridiplantae; phylum Streptophyta; class Magnoliopsida; order Malpighiales; family Erythroxylaceae; genus Erythroxylum; species Erythroxylum baracoense. The sequence continues at coordinate 12,229,365 of JAOTAY010000005.1, forward strand.
CACATACATCACACATT
>JAOTAY010000005.1:12229481-12240494 GCA_025629805.1 Erythroxylum baracoense
CTCAACATGTTCATCACCAATTCTCAACACAAGTTTCCCTTTATGCACATCAACTAATGCCCTACCAGTATTCATAAAGGGCCTACCTAAAATCAGTGGACAATTTCTATCAGCTTCAAAATCCAACACAACAAAATCAACAAGAATAACAAATTTGTCCACTTTTACCAATACATCTTCTACAACTCCAAATGGCCTCTTGCTGGATTGGTCTATAAGTTGAATTAGCATGGATGTTTGCTTGACCTCTTCTAGTCCCAATTTCCTAAAAATAGATAAAGGCATCAAGTTAATATTTACACATAAATCACATAAGCATTTAGAAAATTCAAAGTCACCAACAACACATGGAATAGTAAAACTCCCTGGATCTTATAGTTTTGAAGGTATTTGGCTTGATATGATCGAATTATAGTTTTCCATCAAAGTTATCGTCTGATTGTCCTTCCAAGTGTGTTTGTGTGTGAGTATGTCCTTAAGAAACTTCATGAACTTTTGCATGCATTCTAAGGCTTCCACCAATGACAAGTTAATCTACTACTTTTTCAATTTCTCTAAAAACTTGAAAAACTGAGTGTCCACTTGATGTTGTCTCGCCCTTTGTGGATACGGAAGTTTAGGCTTATAGGGTGGTGGTGGTATATAGGGCCTTTCTTCTTCTTTCCCTTCTTCTATCTCCTTGCCTTTCCCCTTTTTGGCTATCCTTTTGCACACTTGGTTCCTCCATCTGCTTACCACTTTGAAGTGTAATAACCTTAAGTTGTTCCCTTAGGTTAACCTCAGTATTGCTTGGTAGACTACCTGCACTTCTAAAAGACAAAACATTAGCAAGTTGACCTACCTAAACCTCCAAGTTGTGTATGGATAAGGCCTGGTTCTTCACAATCTGATCAAACTTTGCCTCCATCCTCTTTTGACTTTTCTCCTAGCTAGAAAACATCCTCTTCTGGTTCTCTTTTTGAGTTGCTAGTTTAGACCCCAAAACATCCATCAACTTGTCCATTTTGCTTTTTATAGATCCAAGTTGATCTTGCTAAAATCCAGGAGGTCCTTGCAGTCTTACTTGGCCACCTGTATTGTTAGTACTCCAAGAAATGTTTAGGTGGTTTTTTCACCCCGGATTGTAAGTGTTAGAGTATGGATTATTACCTTTTTGCGACTGGCCCAAGTAATTTATCTGTTCTGTATCACTGACTCCTAGCAAGAAACATTCAGTTGAGCCATGGTTGTTTTGCGCAACTCACACTGTAATTGCATAGCTTTGGCCGTAGATGAAGATGCTCCTTGCATATTGCTCAACTGCTTAGTAAGGGCTATGATTTGGGCCTATAAAGCTATAACGGAGTCAATCGGGATCATACCTTTTTGCTCCTTTTACCCTTGTCTACTCCTCTCACTTGACCACATACAACTATTACTTGCTAATTTTTCCAAAAGGTCATGAGCTACATCGATAGTCTTTCCTATCAAAGAACTTCCAACAATTGCATCTATGGTTCCTCTTGTGCTCTGATTTATACCATTGTAGAATGTCTGCAACAGGAACTCCCTTGGAAGGTTGTGGTGGGGACAACTTCTCTATAATTCTTTAAACCTCTCCCAGGCTTCATATAAAGACTCCCCATCACTCTGTTGAAACTTTGTGATTTCCTTTATGATTCTTATTGTCTTGGTCAACAGGAAATATTTAGCGAGGAATGCTTAGGCTACTTGTTTCCAAGTAGTGATATGCCCTGAACTAAGTGAGTTATACCACGCCTTCGCTCGATCTCTCAAAGTGAAAGAAAACAATTGCAACTTCATAGCATAGTCAGACATCCTATTAAATTGGAAGGTGTCGTAGATCTCTAAAAAATTTGTAATATGGGCATTGGGATCTTCGTTGGCCCATAAAATTGTACACTACTTTGAAGTATATTGAGGAGTACCGGCTTGATCTCGAAATTATTAGCTTGAATCGCTGGCCTTGTAACTCCTTGAAGACTAAAACCTGGCCTTATAAAGCCCATCAATGTCATCTCAACTTCTCCTTGCTATCCTTCTTCTGTCATATTTCTTTGTATAATGTTGTGGCACTTTGATCTTCTTAACCCTTGTTCGTGCCTTATGATATCGGATAACTCTTCATCACTAAATTCAGTCAATCTTCTTGTGCTCCTTGTATTCATGCACCTACAAATACACAAGGAAAAGTATCAAAAACTCTTAAATCAAAGTAACCTAAACTAAACAAGATGCTAAACAAACAATCCCCAGCAACAACGATAAAAACTTATTGAATGCAAAACAGACTATTAGTTTTACGCTCAAAACTGCAACTATACGGTCGCAACTTATCGTAAAAAGTGGATATCGATTCCAAAAGGATTGTGCTTAGGCACCACTTAATTCAAATTGATCTTTGTTTAAGAATCAAATTTTTAAATGGATATAAACTAGAAAATTAAATTAAATTAAAAAAACTAACAATGCACAAATGATAATGCAAAAATACAGAAACTTAGATTTTAAGATTTTAACAACTAAAGATCACTTTTTCCCTGTCTTATCTCCCTCTTATTTTGTTAATTGAATTGTATCTCACCTAAGATGTCCTAATGTATTGACTACCCTCTCTCAAGGTGTAATTAATTGTCCCTAACCAAATTAAATGGAGATAATTAAGCAATCTCTTAATCTACAAAATCAATCCACCAATTCAACTAGTTATTAAGTTATCCTATAGGCGATCAACTAATTAGCCAAGATTTCTCTCTAAGTAATCAATTAACTTGATGAATGTAGGTCTATAGAGTGCCAATTCTCATTGTACGACTCTACATAAATTACCCTACTCAATCTCTCAATATATTGCAAAGTATAAGTACATCATTCATCAAAAACATCATTCATTCAAATCAACAAAATAGGAGTTCAACAAGTTTTAAAGTAATCTCTACAAATAAATTAGCTACTCATGATGTCATTAATGTCCCCAACAATCAAATAATTCATCATACAAATGCTAGAAGAGAAAAAAAACAAAAGAAAACTAAATGAATCAAACTCCTCCTCTTCTTTGCCCGAATCTAGAAAATCCAACATTAGTATGCTCTTAGCGCAATTGTGAATGAAAAACCTTGATTTACTACCTCTCTCAAGACTCTAAACATGTGTTTTTACTTAAGAAGGCAAGTCTCCACCGTTCCTCTTCATCCATAGGCGTTTATGTCTTTATATAGTCTCAAAAACCTAAAAATAAGTGAACCCTGCATGTATCTTTGAGTTAGGCATCCCACGATCGTGGGAATTGGCATGAAACCCATGATCATAAGTTCTTGTGTTATAATTCCTCCACTTTTCTTCTCCTCTCTTGGTCTCTAGCTCATTCACAAAGGTGACCACCCTTCATTCCTGCATCAAAATGATCAATTCTTACCCTAAATCAACATCAAACATAAAAGAATAACCATGAAGATCAAACTAAAAAAAACATACAAAATAAATCCTAAAACACACCTATTATGCAAGAAACACATGTCAAATACTTAGAGAAACAAACACTAGTGCACAACTATCAGCTACTACTCTCAAATATCAAGGCAATTACCGTATACTCCATCTGCAACCGCGAACTCTTGAGCTCTCACTAGAACATAAACGAGTTTTATTGACCTGACCTCCTCTAAATTGGCCCCATCGCTCCTAATGTTTCGAGGTGATAGGCATTGTCTAAAGCACCGATGTCATCACATATAGTCACTCCAATAGTCTCATTCCTTATATTAATCTGGTTATGTATAGGCCCACGCAGATAGCTGCTACTATAATGTCATATATCTAATGCTTAAAGAACTAGGCCAAGGCATATCCGAGGTGGATTAGGACCCTCTTTTCATATTGTAAAGGTAAAACATATCTGTCATCCCTACTATTTTAGTGTTGTCTCCTCTTCCTCTGATCATATGGTTAATTAACATATGCATTTATCTCATTGCAGGGGATCTTAGATGTGATACCTTGGACCTTATTAACTTGTAAGACCACTCTTAACTAATGTTGCACCAAAATGCATTCTTATCAACCCTATTAGTAAAGTGAACTAAAACACTACATACTCCTCCGAGTATAGGCCCATGCAAAGTGAAGACCTGGTGTAGTTTACTATACATTTCTTTAAACACTTGAACTATAATTTGATATCGATGTCCCAAGTGTAATGTTGCTTCTCTATAGCGAAGGTGGTGAGGAACTAAAAAGTTAACTCTTTGTAAGTAGATTCTTTGATTGTAAAGATGTGATCTCATCCACCAACGTGATTAACTCTCAGATTCCTTGAGTATTCCCAATTTGGTTAAGCATTACCTAATTGATGCTTCGGCTCTCGGAGTAAGGTTTTGACCTTAGTCTTTAGAACCACACAATATGTGTTGATGCTATGAAATGAAGCATGTGATGTGTAGTAGGCATAGATTATGTAAACTTTAGCTATTGAGGTGGTTATTAAAAAGTACTCTCACCCCTTTGCCTCTTCCTTGGTACCTCCTTTTCTTGCTTTTGGTGTTGTGTGGTTGCTCTCTTTGTCATTAGTCTCTAAAATATGAAAATAAAAAGAAATTTTGTTAGGAATAGTATACATTAGTCAAACCACAATATATAAACACCATAATATAATCCACGATCAAGTTATTAAGGATTAATAGCAAAATTAAGAACAAATATGATAAACATCAAGTTAATCTGACTATTAGAATAAAATGACATTAAAAACCCTAAAACATCATAGTTAAACAAATAATGCTCCCTGATATTAGTTAATTTCAAAAATCACAATGAATTTATTTAAACACACTTATTAAATCAAATAATACAAATAAAAAGTTGCCCAAATATTATGTAATTAAACACTATAAAAGCCTAATAAAAAAGTAAAACATGATTTATTTAACATTTGAATTCATACAAAACCAATTAATAGCCCAAAGATTTAAACTCATATAAACAAATCCAAAATAGCTCAAAAATCCCTCAAAATTTTGAATTCAACATTCGAAATAACGCAAAAATATCAAATAAACCCCCAACTTCCAATCATATGAGTAATCCCAAATAACTCCACAACACCTAGAACATTGATTTTTACACCCAATTTCCCCAAAACTATTCAACAACTCAAGAATAATTAAAACAAAGAATAAAGCATACCTTAACTTGAAGAAATTTTAAGAGAATTAAGTTGGAAGTTGGTTTTTGAGCAAAAGAGATGAATATGATCATTGCCTATAAGAGAAAAATGGGAGAGAAAGTGAAAATGAGATTTTAGGTTGTGGGGTACAATTTAAAGAACATTTTGCTCAATATACGAAGGATCACAGGTGTGTAGTTGCCATATGTTAAACAAATTAGGGTTAGTTTTTACTAGGCGCAGTCATCTTCAATTATATCAGATATGTGTATCTCAATTGTGTTATGACAGAGTTTAATATGGGCTAGAATACGTGCATATATCTAGGTTGTATTAAAACAAAAATAAGATGATAAATTACACAGGCATATTAGGATTTAACATGGCTATATCGACACTAAAATTAAAACACCTAAAATTTACATGCCCAATAACACACCCATGTAACTTTCTATAACTTTTTGTAAATAAGAAAAAAGGGAACAAAATTTAATATGGTTTCTCATATGGGCATGTAACTCTCTATAACTTTTTAGTTTAGATAGATTTTCCACCTGCTTTCACATGTAAATTAACACTTATACTTAAAGCATAAAAGATGAAAATGGCACCCTTATAACTATAAACCAAGCAAAAAGTTACACTAAACCACAAAGTTAACGTAGATAGAAGTTAAACTATAGAAACTAAAACCTAAAATCTTGGAATAAAACTAATTGAAACAAAATTACCAATTTAAAAACTTGGGTGTCTCCTAAGAAGCACTTACTTAACATCATTAGTTTGACATTCTCACTTCAACTTAACCTAGATACGTAATTAATAACTTTCTTCCACTTATCTTACCAAATTAAGTGCTTATTAGCCTACAAATAGGCCATATGTTGCAATATAATAAGAACATATAGTTTCATATTAGTAAGACTAAATAAAACTACCAATGCCATTTTTTGTAATAAATTGTAAATCTAAAAAGGAATAATAAAACTCTCTTAATCTTCAATTAACTCTGATAGTTTATTTTATGAGAAGTAGGAGCCATTTGTACTTAAGATTACTGTCAATAATTCCTCGATAGCCTCCTTATTTGATTCCTCCTATTCATCTTCCTTCTCTTTTTGACCAACAACTTCCTTCCTTTCTTCAACCTCTAACTTCTCCATTCTATAAAGTTATTGTATTCTCATGTTCCCTAAAATATGGCTCAGAATGTCCAAATGAAACACTTCTCTCTTTAGTTTATGGAAGGTTGCCTTAACTAAAGCAACAAATTTCATAAGAAAATCCTTAAAATGTTGATATTACTCTTGTTGTTGTTATTACAGAAATCTAGATGAAGTGTGATCTTTCCGTGCAAAGTCATAATAAATACTTCATTTTGGATGATAAGTATTCATATATGGGGCGTCTTAAGGTCAATCTCTATACAAATTAGATGCCCTTATATATAGTCTACTGCCTGACATTCATAAATGTGAAAGTTACCCTCATAAATGTCACAACATGTAATGGATGGAAGGTTGAGTTTCTAAATATATGTCCCCATGCTTCTCGTTCTAAGCTTCCAAAACTACCATAAGTGATAACATACTATAATTCTCCTGAGAATATTGTCCTCTCGATCCTTCCATTTTTTTAGTGACTATAACAATTAATATCCAAATCTTACAAATAAGTCGTAACACAAAGACAAAACATAAAGCTCTAAGAATAAATAAATAAACATAAAAAGAAAAGGAATAAATTTGAAAGAAAAATAATGACTAGGTTAATAAAAGGTAAGTTTTCCTAATATCCTAATCCCTGAAAATGTCACTAAAACCTTGATAGTGCATTTATGTTTTTACTGCAAGTGCATGATATAGCCGTAGTTAGTACTAAAAAGTACGGTTCAATCCCACGAGGACTATAAATACTAGTAATAACTCTTTTCTTATTTTCTAATGGATAATTGAGTTTATATTGATAAATTAGATTTAAAATGAAAGAAAATAAACTAAGGGTAAGTCAACATAATCAAATAAACTAGAATGGTAAAAGAATGAAAAATTAACCAATAAAATAACAATATCTAGAATTCGAATGCCCTTAGGACATCTCGTACAATCATACTTTCACTAATCAATTTATTCTAAAGTTTATTTAACCATGAAAATTGCCACTTATGATAATATCTTTCTCAAAACTATTAACACTTAATTCCAGGTTGATTATCTGAAATCTCTTTCTAATTAAACCCCTAGAATCACATTAATCAATTTATGAATTTCAATATTAGGTTTAATTATAATCCAGAAGATTTATGTCGACCTATCTTTAGGTTTGTATGCAACTCCTTTCAATTATGTTAGATCTATTCGTATATTAGACTGCTCAATCTCAATTGCATGAAATCTTATATAAATCAAAATGTTGGCATTATTAATTCAAAAATAATTAAAAACACATAATTGAATCTCAATGAAACTAAAGAATGAAATAAATTAAGATAAAATCACTACAAGGTATATCCTGGGGTTCATCTAATCTAGATGCCAAAAAGAATTTAGCTCATACTCATAGAAGAGAAAACATTAAAACAAAAGAAAAAGTTGAAAATCAAAGATGACGTGATTGAAATCCCTAAAATCTTTAAAAACTTTAGTTTAGATTGATGAAATTTTGCTTTGAAAGGGTTTCATTGGTTGTTTCCTGTGCTTTATGCTAATCTAAGGTTTCTCTTTATGTTTCTCGAGCCTTTTTTTCTTTTACCACTCAATCTTAACTTCTAAAATTTGAAATTCAAATTATAGGAGATACACAAGCATCAACACTTATAAAACCCTTATCAAACTATTTGTAGACTAGGGTTACCTATAAGAAGTTTAATTATAATGAAAATTTATACATAATCTTAAGGTGATTGATGTAATTATAAACCATAAGTACACAGTTTAGTTATAGTTCGAACCTGTAAATATCGATCGATCTCACAAGGATTATAAGTACTAGTAATGTCTCTTTTCTAAATGTCGAATAAGATGATGATTTAATTTAAAACTAAACTAAAATAAAACTCAACAATATAAACAATCAAGACAAATATAATATAAAGATTGACCCAATATCAAATAACTAGTACCTAGGTAATGAATCCTCCTAAGATATCTTAAGTAACATCCCTTTATCATTCAATTTAATTATTGATCATTAGACCGTTGAAACTCCCATCTTATGTTAATAACTTTCTCAAGACTATTAACAACTAATCTTTAGTTGATTAACTAGAATATCTTTCCAGTTAAAACCTCTAAGATCACATTATTCAGTTCATAGATATCTCTACTAGGTTTGACTTTAATCCAGAGGATTTGTGTCGACCTATCATTAAGTTTTCATGCAATTGCTTTCAATTATGGTAGATTTATTTGTAAAAAATGATTTTTCAATCTGAATCATATGAAATCAAACATTGAACTAATATCCTTAACATATTAATTTAAGAATAGAAACGTATAATTAAACATCAAAGAATTAATCAAATAAATTGCATTAAATAAAGGACCAAATCATAGCATCCATCTCAACTTAGGGTTCATCCTACCTAGGCATTAAACAAATTTAGTTCCTAAACATAGAAAATGAAACAAAAATGAAAAGCTTAAAAGAATAATCAGAAAGAAAATAATCCATAGATATGTATATCCACCTTTTCTATAATGAAATCCCCTTAAATCCTTAATGAAAGCATGCTCTTTATCCGATCTTTCGAAATCATCTTTTTGTTTTCCTCATTCTAAATTCAAAATCATGTCTTCTACTCTAACTTTGGCTGTAACTTTCAACTCCACCCGCTTCTCTTTCGTCTCCTCTTTATAATTGCCTTTTACATTACAAAACTAAGGTTTTTGGATTATACATGGTTAGTTATATGGTCATATGAGTGACCGTGTATGTAAAAAATACTTCAATATTGCAACTTTACCCTTTCTTAGCTACTTACACAAGCATATATCTCCACATGAGCAAAAACAACGTTTTGAATCTTTACACGGTTATAGTCTCTTACACCATCCTTTTACACGGTTGTATATGTTAATAACACGAACGCGTGCATCTTCACGTGGGCGTGTATCTCCAAGAAAACTCTAATTCTTCTTCAGTTTATACCACGATTTCCCCTTAATTCTTCTTCTTTTAATCCATTAAGGCAATTAAGACCTAAAAACACACTTGAAACAAAATAAGTACCAAAAAAATTTACAACTCTCAAATAACAAGCAAAACATACTCAATATAGGTATAAAAAAAGTACAATAATCTTTTATCATAAGGTCGCTAATATTATATTTTCATATAAGTTTAAGGTTACTGAAACTCCTATTTCCATAGATGCCTAATGACACTAAAATTATTAAAAGCTTAAGGCCATTAGAATTCTATTTCATGAGAATTCAAGGCAAATCTCGCAACCTTGTTCAACCTAGTTTGTTGACAGAAAACTTCCTTTTAGATGCTCTAATATCTTATTAAAAGGATTTCATACTATAATATAAAAAAACAAAATGAATAAAAGTAAATGGAAAGAGATAAGTTTTTGTTGAATAAAGCAAAGTAAAACCAATAAGTACCAAGTGCGAGATTCTTAAATAAAGAATATCTAGATAATCTAATATTTTTCATATAAAGGAAGGCAAATATGATTTCTGAAAGCAGGGATAAGAATGCCTCATAAAAGACTCAATGACATTTAACTAACCCATATAAGTTTTTGAACTTTTTAAAATACTCTTGACTCAATCCCTTCTACCATTTGAATTTTAAGATAAAAATTTTTTAGAACTTATTCATGACTTGTGCCAGAAATGACATGTTCATTAACCTATATAAGTAGTTTTTAAACATGTCTAATATCATCCAACAAAAACATTTTGTAGCATTTTACCTATAAATATACATATTAAGTTGAGAAAACATTCTAACAAAATTTTCAAATATAATAAAAATTAAATATTATTAAATATATAAATTGAAATCAGAGCACCTACCTCAATAAACCTGTTGATAAAAAAACAGTTGATCAGAAATGGTCTATTTTTTGTGCTCTTGCTATAGTTAAGCTTGTTAATGTCAAGTTTGAATAAAGAAAAATTCAAACTTGTGGGCATGCTTTAGGGTATAAGAACAATAAAACATACTGTAAAGTTTGAAACTTGGGGTAGATTTCCCATTAAAACTCTAGAAAATTAAGAAGAAAGATAAGGGATATTAGTGGATTCATCAAATTACTTTAAATTTTGCAACTTTATAAGTTCTTTTGTCACAAGTTTGTGTTTTTATAGGTCTCACTATTTAAGACTTTGTCTTTTAATACTAAAACTTGATGTTTTATACAGGTAAAATCCTACATGAATTTCAATAACATCATAAAGATCTCATATAACATAAAGATTTTTCTCTACTAGGAACTATTTTACTTTGCTTACCCTCCATATGCATATCTCATGTCCATGACATTTCTCACTATGACCAATTTATTCCCATTTAATTTATATAGGACTTATGGTACTGCTATCGCTTATAACCAAATTCAAAAGAAATCACTTCCTTTAATACAAATTGATGTAGTAATGGTAAGTGGATATTGTTCCCACGAAAAAATTTTAACGGCAAAGGAGTTATGGATTCAAAACAGAACAAAGTAACGAAATGGGGGGTTTTTAATTTAAATTACGATTTAAACAGAATTTCAATGGAAAACGAATTTGAAAAATAACAAATAGCAAAACAATGAAATATAACAATCAATAAGAATGAATTTTGGCTTCCGGTCTCCTTTATTATTGAACTTGCGTTGATCATCGACACTA
>JAOTAY010000005.1:12242830-12258306 GCA_025629805.1 Erythroxylum baracoense
AAGGCAAAAATTCAAATCTCATGCTTATTCCATAAACTATTATGCTTAATTTAACGAAAAATTTCGGGGGCCAACAGTAACCAGATGGACACGTATCACAAATGTGTGCCTTTGTGTAAAAAGGATATAATGGCATTCCAACTAAGCAATTTAATAACAATATGACTTAGTTGAGTAACCGGATTGACATTCATCACAAATGTTTTCCTCTACGTAAAAAACTTGGTTCATATCCTTAAAGAAAAATCATCAAAAAATAAATAAATAAACTACCAAACTTGTTAGTAGCTTCATTTTTTCATGAAAACCTACTTAGTAATAGCTACACGTTTATTTTGACTGAATGATTATCAATGTGTATGTGCTAGTGATAGAGGTGAATAAAATTAACATTAAAATTTTGATTAGTTTTTATATTTAGTCTAAGGTGCTTAGACATAAATTTCACTTGTTAATAAGTTAGAACGACTTGAAGGATTGTGTTTATAGTTAAATTCGTTTCACTAAGTTGAAGCCATTGTCTCATTATGGCATATGCGTGTTTTGTGTTTTCTTAATTTGTTTGATTATTTTTGTTTACTTAAGGACAAGCAAACATTTAAGTGTGGGGATATTGATAAGTGTAAATTGCATCATATTTTAGGCCATAGTTTGATATGTGTTTAGTTATTAATTCAATCATTTAATATTTGTTTAGGTTAGAATTTAGTTTGCTAATTATTTATGTTTTAAGCGTTTTATAGGTTAGTACAAGTCTTTGAGCTTAAATATTATGTTTTTGGGATACCTTGATGTGTTTGTTAGTATATTAGGGTCAACAACAAAGAATGAAGAAGTTTCAAAGACATTCAAGCCGAGACGACGGCCCCCGATTGTGGCACAATAGGCTATAATCGTGACAGAAGCACCAGAGTTGGCCCACGATCGTGGCCTACATGCCACGATCGTGACAAAAGACTTAGAAGTAGGCCACGGTCGTGGCCTGCATCAAGGAGATGCACAGCCACTTCCAACTTTCGAGTTTCAAGGGATTTTTAGACCTTTCGAACCCCCAAAAAACCCTAGCTCAACCATAAACACAAAAGAACATAAATAGAACAACAAGAACAGAAAGAAGGAGCTTTTGCATTAGCCACTTTTGAGAGAAAGCTTAGAGAGGATTGTTGAGAGATTGAGAAAGAGAAGAAGTAAGAGAGAAGTGAAGAAGAAGCCAACATTGACGTACTTTCTGGATCAGGAGTTTCCCAACATCACTACCTCCCATCTTTATTCAAGATCATATTTCCTGTTATTTTCCTTTTTATTATTGTATAGAATTGGGAATAGCAATTTGGTGATAGGATTTGTGAATGTTGAGATGTTTTAAACTCACTTTCGGGTTTTTGTTTTTGATTTAATGAATGTTAGGTGATTTAATAAATTTTCATTCGATTCATCCTCTCAGTTTATTACCAAATTATGTAATCACAGAAATCAGTCACAATAAATCCAATAAACATAAAAATAATTAGATTTCATTAAATCAAAGATAAAAACCCAAAGGTGAGTTTAGAACATCTCAACATTCACAAATCCTATCATCAAACTACTATTCCCAATTTTATACAATAATAAAAATTGAAAATAACAAGAAATACGATCTTGAATGGAGATGGGAGGTAGCAAATCGATGTTGACTTCTTCTCCACTTCTCTCTTCCTTCTTCTCTTTCTCAATCTCTCAACAATCCTCTCTAAGGTTTCTCTCAAAAGTAGCTGATGCAAAAGCTTCTTCTTTTTGTTCTTTTTGTTCTATTTATGTTCTTTTGTGTTTAAGGTTGAACTAGGTTTTTTTCAAGGTCCGAAAGGTCCAACAAATTCCTCGAAATGTGAAGTTTAGAAGTGGTTTCCCAACATAGGCCAAGATCGTGGTCCTGCTGTCACGATTGTGGCCTATTATGCCACGATTATGGGCCATTGTTTTGTCCCGAATGTCTCCGAAACTTCTTTGTTCTTCAATTTTGACCCTGGAACACTAATAAATACATAAAGGTAACTCAAAAACATAATATTTAAGCTCAAAGACTTGTGCTAACCCATAAAACACTTAAAACACAAATAATTAACAAACTAACACAATTCTAACCTAAACATATACTAAATGATAGAATTAATAGCTAAACACATATCAAATTATGCCCTAAAACATGATGCAATTTACATTTATCTACATCCTCACACTTAAACGTTTGCTTGTCCTTAAGCAAATAAACGCAATCAAATAAATCAAGAAAACATAAAACACGCATATGCAATAATGAGACAATGGCTTCAACTTAACTAAACAAATTTAACTATACACACAATCCTGTAAATCTTTCTAACTTATTAACAAGGGAAATTTAGGTCTAAGCACCTTGGACTAAATATACAAACTAATCAAAATTTTAATGTAAGTCTATTCACCTCTATCATTTGCACACACACATTGATGATTATTCAGTCAAAACAAACGTGTAGTTATTCTTCAGTAGGTTTTCATGAAAAAATCAAGCTACTAACAAGTTTGGCATTTTTTTTGTTGATTTTTATTTAATGACATATACTTAGTCTTTTTACGCGGAGGCAAACATTTGTTATGAATGTCGATCCGATTACTCAACTAAGTCATGTTGTTATTAAGCTGCTTGGTTGGAATGTCATTATAGCCTTTTTACATGAAGGCTCGCGTTTATGATGCATGTCGATTCGGTTGCTCAGCTACATCACATTTTCATCTGGTTACTAGCTTTATTCATAACCCGAAGGCTAGTGGAATAGTTATTTTAGGTTTACTGCTCTGAGCTCTTGCCCTCTTCAAACCCTTCTATATTCACCAATAGGTTATAAAAATAAAAGGAGCTTTAAACCTTTCTTCCTCCACTTCTATAATAACTTTAATAGGAGTATGATTCAATTATATAGGTGAACCAAAAAGGGCCATCCTCTTTGAAGGTTGATAACAAATGGAGATTAACCAATTGTTAGAATATGCCCTTGCAGCTAATTAGTTGGTTGCAATTTTATGTATTATATTATTAGCTTAATTAATAAAGGCATTTTTAATCTTTATATATTATGTTAATTACACTTGATGATTTAATACTAAAGGTAAAATTCTTATAATAATTACTGTGTAATTGAAATTTTAATGAGATTATAATTATGAGACATGTCGATTCGGTTACTCAGCTACTTCACATTTTCAACTGGCTGCTAGCTTTATTCATAACCTGAAGGCCAATGGAATAGTTATTTTAGGTTTACTTCCCTGAGCTCTTGCCCTCTTCAAACCCTTTTATATTCACCAGTAGGTTATAAAACTAAAAGGAGCTTTAAATCTTTCTTCCTCCGCTTCTATAGTAACTTTAATCGGAGTATGATTCAATTATATAGGTGAACCAAAAAGGGCCATCCTCTTTGAAGGTTGATAACCAATGGAGATTAACCAATTGTTAGAATATGACCTTGTAGCCAATTGGTTGGTTGCAATTTTATGTATTATATTATTAGTTTAATTAATAAAGGCATTTTTTACCTTTATATATGATGTTAATTACATTTGATGATTTAATACTAAAGGTAAAATTCTTATAATAATTTCTGTGTAATTAAAATTTTAATTAGATCATGATTATAAGATTTAATTTTTATTTATATATTATTCTCAAATTGTTCCTAGTAATAGATTCATTAAGAAACGATATTGATAAGATGGCAAAAATAACATACGTTATGTTTCTGTTTTATGAAAAAAGTAATCGATCTCATAGGAGATAAACAAATTTGTGGATGCTTATTAGAGAATAAGTTCACTAAACTGACTCAATTATAAGGATAAAAAAAGGAATATTACTTATGTATATGTGGATTTCTTCATTATGACAGTTGTATAATTTATCATTAGACCTGAGATTACTAAAGTATCTCATATGAGAATTACAGTGTTATAATGCTACTTATGACCTGTCTCATTTAGGGTAAGTCACTCAATATCACTTGGATATAGAATGAACTATATAGAGATTGTTGAATAAGTCAATAAAGGATTTGCGGCTCTAAAACAATTAGAGGGAATGTTCCACTGCTCTTAAATAGTGGTGATTTAAAGAATTCTTTGGCTAGAGTGAATTGACATTTGAAAACATATTTTCAAATATCAATTATAAATCAATTACTAATTAGCAAAAACAAACATGTTTGGATTGAAAAAAGAAAACATTGTATCCATACTCTGTCCAATTGGAAGATTGGATGATTAAAGGATTAAATTATACGTCATATGAAAGAACCTAACCCAGAGTTCCCCTTCGGGAACTTGAGTGGAGCCCTCTCGGCAATCCCACAGTAACCATCCAATTGATATCTAACCCAACCCAGAGTTCCCCTTCTAGAACCCGAGTGGAGCCCTATCGGCAATCCTATAGTAACCCTCCAATTGATATCTAACTCAACTGAAGGGTTCCTACAAAGCCAAGTCATTCAACTATTAAAAACCTTTTATACTTTAACTTTTACAAGCGCGGAAAATAGTGAGAAATTTTTTTTCAAAATGTTTTATTAACAATTTCAATAGCATAATGACTACTTTTCTAAGATTCCAAAATTTCAAAAGCCTGCATAACACATTTTAAAACATTTCTATATTCACATCAATTTAACTACAACTTATGGACTTCAAGTCCACTCACAAGTAACCCCAAACAAATAATTCTCAACAATCACTACAATAAACTTTAAAAAGCTCATAAATATTTAAGCATTTCATTTTAAAGCCTTTATAAACATCCATTCTTTACACAAATGTACATATCAAAATGACACAAGCACAATAGCACCCGACGATACAACTAATGTTGTGACGAAGTCCCAATTACTGTAACACCGGTACGCATACCTAGGGTGGATTGTTTAAAAACATAAAAATAAGGTTGAGCTAAACAAGCTTAGTGAGTGTAATAAGTTTACTAAAAGTTAACTTTTCATAGCAGCATAACTAAAATATTCCATACAATCATAAAGCTTATGGCAAAACATTTTCCACAACAATTTATTCGTTCATCATCAAATCTGGTAATAACATAACATTTCATAAAACACAATTTTAATTTTTTGAAATGCTTTTTGAAATTAAACTCATAATATAAAAGTTTTTTATTTTCCATTCCTTTTTCCTTAAACAATAAACAGTAGTGGAAATAAGTTTTCTAAAAACTTTAATACTGAAAAATAAGTCAACCACTAGAATTGATACCATAAGATACCTCTCAAATCACTTTTAACAAAAATAGTGCAGAATTAATATTTTCATGACTTCCTTACTCAACATCGCCCACCACTAGTTTCTTTACCATATGGTACGCTAGGCATAGAGTCACGAAGCTGGTTCTACATCACTTTCTTGTGACTGATTAACCAGTAGTTACGGAGCTGGTTTTACATCGCTTACCCTTAACAAGTCACGGAGCTGGTTCTGCGTCGCTTACTTGTGACTGGTTAACTACTATTTACGGAGCTGGTTCTACATCGCTTACCTGTAATAAGTTAACCGCTATAAATATACCGGTATAATAACATGTATAAAGCCTATCGGTGTACCATAGACAAAAGCAACTCTTACATTTATGACTCATCTTATTTTCTAAATGAAGTGTGGGAGGATCCATAATTGAATTATTTCAATGTAACTCTCAATCATATAAAATTTAACTTTCAAATTAAAATTTATATATTGCCAAAGCATACACTTATGCTAGCAATATTCACTTGTAAAATATCATTTGCAACTAACTCAACATAAATATTCATTTCATGATCAAATGAAAACCATTTGCATAAAATCATTTTAAAGAACACTCACATGTCATTAATTCTTTTGCAAAGAATTTAGTCAAACAAAACAATTAAAATACACTCACTGTTTTGCGAACTTATCTCCAAGCACACTCACGCAATCTGTGCCTCTCCTTTACCTACATAAAGTGAATTTTGCTTAGGCATTTATTTCCAAATTAGGAAATAAGGCATTAAAACTATATACTCGATTTAACCGAATTCGAGATTTGTATCTAATCGTGAAACACATATGCTAATTGTATTTTTGCTTACTTCTGCAAGCTAACCTATTAGTCTCCATTTCCAAATATAACTTCAAAAGTCACTTAAATATCATATTTTACCCATTATAAATTACTAATTTCTTCAAAACACAATCTTACCTAATTTAATTCACCATATTATGATCATGCATGATGGTCATGGTTATGACCTATGTCCATAATCCATACCTCCAATTATTCCTTACTTTTCACATAGAAAACTTTCCAAATAGGCTTTGAGTCTTATAGAAATTTGTTCCCTTAAGTCTCTAGTTTCCATATCATCAAAAATCATGCCATTGCAACTTCTAAATCACGAATCATGTACTAAATATCATAAGTTGTTTCAACACAGAGACAATATCAGGTCTCCATTTTCAATCTCAAATTTCAATATCCTTCATCCTGAATTAGGCCTAGGTTTCTTCTAGACATTTTTAGTACTATGTCTTAGGTTTCAAATCAAATTGGAATCACCCAATTTGAAGAATTGTAGGACGATTTATGGTCAAAACAATGAGAATAGTTTAAATTATCCTAACATGGAATTCCAATACACATTGCTCTCTTGTCACATTCAACCAATTCTATACAAAGAAATATCAAAAAATACCAAGACACCATTGATCTTAAACACATCCATCTCACTCAAGAAAACACATAAAAATTAAGGTAGAAAACTTACCATTTTTTCCTCCAACCTTGAGGGGATTTGATGAATACTTAGTCTTGATCAAACTCTCTTCAAATCATGCTCCAATACCCATCAAAAATCAGTGGCACTCACCTTCCCTCCTTGGCCGAAATTTCACTCTTTCTTCTCTTCTTTTTCTTCTTTTTTCTTTGTCTCTCACATTACTCTCTCATCACTCTCTCATTTATGTGGAAAGAATGAAGCAAAATGTCTTAAGTTTTGCTTTTTATACTCATTTAATAGATTACACATGTCACCTTCCTATTTGCCATCACTAATGACTCATCAAACACATATCATCATCTCATTGGTCATCTCTAATGACTCATCAATCCACTAATATCATGTGAAAAGATCAAATTGCCCTTAATTAGTACAACAAGACCAAATTGACTTTTAATGCATTTAATTAACCAACTAACCGAATTAAATCCCAAAAACATTCCACAGTTGTCTTATTTTCAAATCGACCATGAAATACTCTAATTAGGATCAATAATTATTGATTAGATGCTTTTAAAATTTTTGAGTTTAAATCATCAATGCATATTATTTTCCAAAAAGGGCATTTTAGTCCAATAATTTCATATTATCCGAATTCTATTTAAAAAACCTCTGTTTTGACTTGTTTCAGTTCCTATAGACTCCAAGCCTAATTTTGGAGCTTTTCATAGTATTTTGAAATTATTCAGTAACTTCTTAGTTGCCTGGAAGAATTTTTGGATTGAATCTGAAAATCACTAAATGTCACCAAAATCATCTGGATTTCATTCAAAAGTATCACATAAATATCAAAAGCACATTTCGGGGCTTTTAAAGCTCATTTGGACTCATTTCGTAGCTTTTGAAGTTTTTAAAAATTTTCAAGAAATCTTTGGTCAAGTCTAGAATCATCTCTGGTCTATCCATGATCTCCATTATAACCTCGATAATACATTTAAATGCTTAACTTAATCTAGTACACCATAAATAGAGCATACTCTATAATATGCATGTACAACACATTTTATAGTACAATAATCGAACTAAGATATTACATTACAACCATGCATGGACATATTAAGTTAAAGCACTTTGACATTCCTCATATTTGAGTGATCATGATATGTCGCTAGACATCAATCTTGATTTATGAATATAAATTGTTTAATTAGAGAATTAAACATAAATTAAAATTTTTTAATTTATCTAATTTTAATTATGAAATAAAATTATGATTTATAATCATTGATAACATATTAAGAACCTAATGAGTTACACATAAAGAATAGTTTAAAAGAAAAAATCAATTTCACTTAAGTTGGATTTAATTTTAAAGTTTGAGAAACTTTAGGGATCAAATATGAGATATTTGATTTTACTAAAATTAAATTAAATTATAATTATAATTAGAGTTTGACTTTAATTATAATTGAAATATTTAATTTTAATAAAAATTAAAACCTTAATGTTTTTTCTATTTATAGAAATAAGCGTAAGGAGGCTAGCAACCATGCTAATTTCCTGTCAAAGAGTCGAGTGTATTTTTACTGCTTTGTAAATATTGTTAGAGGCTAGACACGTAAACAACTTGTAGTTGATACATCAAAAAAGTTTCGAAAAGGTTTCAGCATGTATGATTCCTCCATTTTATGATTTACATTTTCTCAAGTTATTCAATTATTATGATTCGATTGGAAAATGTAAAATTTTTATTTTTGTTTCACCCATGATTCGATCACTGTTAGTTTTCCAACAGTTTTGTACCAAAGGCTCCTTTGATTGTTTATCTTGAATTAATTGATTAATTGTTATTGGTTTGATAAAATTTAAGGCTTGAAATCATGTTTTAGTGAATTAGGGTTTATGATTTAATTAATTCTCGAATCTATTTTCTAGAAAAAAAATGACGCACCTCCTTTTTTTCTTCTCCGCTTTTGGAAACCTAAAAATTGCATGCTCAAGTTAGTGTTTAATTAGAATTTCTTTTGTGTTATTGCTTTCTGGAACCTGGATTTTTTTGCCTCGTATTAATTCTTTCTGAAAAACATAAGTGCTTAGAAACCATGATCCATGCATGATTTATGGAAATTGATTTCTTTGTTTATTATTGTGAAAACGTGTATTCTTGCATGCCATCCTATTTCTAAATTGGGTTTTGATTTTTGTGTGCGAATGATGGCAATAGATCTCCACTAGCAGTGTTGCTAACCACTGGTGAAGCTGCTTCTTCGTCGTCAGAGGCGACAGAACAGTGGTTGTCTAGCTACTGGTGAAGGGCGATACACGCCCTATAAGATGCGAGAGAAGGTCTTTGAGAGGAGACCTATGGAGGCAGAAGCACCGATATCTGGAGGAGCACAAATGGGACAGGGAGTGGTCGAAAGCAAACTTAGGAGGTGATAGGAGACAGAAGCAAGAAGAGATGATGGCGCACAAACCTTAACATGCACCCCACATGGGGACCAAGCATTATACCAACACCCACAAAAAGCACAGCGTGCATGTGCCAATCAGTCCTGCTCCTTTTATTTTTATTTTTATATATTTTAGTACTTAATTTTAATTTAATTGAATAAATTAAGATTAAATCGGTTTAAGTTCCTAATAAATTTGAAGAATTATTTTCTAAATATTTGAAAATTGTTTTCAAAAGATTATCTTTATCAAGAATAATTTAGAATTTAGTTTAATTTTTCAAAGAGTTGAATTATTAGATTAAATTGGTTATCAAATTAATAATTAGAATCAAACAAAATTTTTACAAGACTTCTTTCATAACTTGATTGTGTTAAAAATTATTAATATAATGAGATTATATTATTTTGATAAGACCAAAAATTTTTAAAATTATAAATTTCTCAATTAAATATTAAATATATGTTAAGAACTGGATTTTTGCCTTCCATTATGTAAGACTATGTTTGATTGGGTAGTTATTAATGGAATGAAATGGAATGTAATATTATTCCATCATTTGGGAGGAGAGTTTATAATGGAATAGAATGGAATATGATGGAAATGAAGGGTTTCACATTACATCTCATTCCATCCTAACAATAAAAATAAGTTACCTCCGATTTGGGATGTTTATAATGAAATATAAAATGATAAATAATATTTCACTATATTGCATTATGAACTCTTCTTCCAAACAACATTCCACAATATTACATTATGAATCCTCCCATCCCTCTCAAACAATAATTTTCTAATATTACATTCATTTACATTTCATTCCATATAAACCATTCAATTCAATTACATTCTATTAAAAACCTTACATCCAACTAAATATAGCTTAAGAATAAAACCAGAGTTCTATTTATTGTAAGACTTGTTGAGCAAACTAAAGGCCTTTTAACTTGAATATCTTTTATCTTAAATTAACGGGTCTTACTTAACTAAATTTGTATGATTTGGATGAGTAAACTCATGATCATATGAATTTAAAGGCAAGATTAGGAATAATATGTAAAATATATTTTGGCAAAGAATTATCACCTAACGAATCTAAGATTCACATAAAATGTGATTGATAAAGTTGTTATCTACCTAATTTAAATTTAGTTAGATTATTGAGTAAACTCAAGATCAACCGTTTTTGAATAAGATCCTAGCCTATTAGGAAATTATTTGAAAATTTATTGATTTAATAGTGAGGGCTATTATTTGGAATAAAATGGTGGGACTAATCAAATATTTATTAAACTCCTTATTTATTTAACTTTTTGGCATAAGCTAATACTTGCTCTTTTATGTCTTTTGATCGTTAGAACAAGATGAGTAACAATCTATTGTTAAGGAGCACTATGGATGCTAATAATCTAACTAGACCCAATTTCTCATATTGATTTTGTAACTTGAGAATTGTTATTAGACAAAGAAGAAACTATGTTTTTGACATTGTAGTTCCACCAGAACCTAGTTTGGATGTGACTGACAAGATTTGGAAGAGATATTAGTGTTATATTAATGACGTTGAACAAGTTACATGTGTGATGTTGCCTAGTATGTCTCTAGAGCTTTAGAGACAACATGAGAACATGGATGCTTTTGCAATAATTCTGCATCTCAAAGAGTTGTTTAGTGCACAAAGCAAGGAGGAGAGGTATTAGTTCTTTAAAGCATTATTTTAGTGCAAGATGGTAGACGGATCTTTAGTGGAGCTACATCTATTGAAGATGATTAACTATATTTAAAAAATTAAGTTAATTAGGTTTCGTCATAAACCATGGGTTGAGCATTGATATGGTGTTACAGTCTCTTAGTTATAGCTCTTCCCAATTCGTTATAAACTTCCATATGAATCAAAAGGATATTTCATTTCTTGAACTGTCAAATATACTCAAGATTGCAGAGGGGTGACTTAAGAAGGAACCTAGTTTTGTTCTTATTATGGATTCTTCCAAGAGTAAGAAAAAGGGCTATAAGAACCATAAGAACAACAAATAAAAGGCTTATGCTAGAGTAACAAAGACAAAAGATGGTGTCAAAAAGAAGAGCAATGATAATGACACACATTTTCACTCTAAAGTTGATGGACACTAGAAGAGGAATTACACAGTTTATCTTGCTAACCGAAAAGATAAGAAACTAAAGGAAGCTAACTCTTCTAGTATATTTATGATTAAGACCAATCTTTCTACGATTGCTCCACATTCTTTAGGTATTACATACTGGATGTGGTTCTCCTATTTGTAATAATATGCTTATGTTAATAAGGAGTAGATCATTAAGGAAACGTGAACCTACGAGTTGGAAATAGACCAAGAGTTATTGCCTTAGCTATAGGAATTTATATTATAACTTTACCTTCTAACCTTAAACTAGAACTAAATAACTATTATTATATTCCAGTTGTTATAAGAAACATCATTTCTATTTCTTATTTAGATTTGAATGGAATTGTCTTCATTATTTAGAATAAGATTCGTTTTTTTAATGAAGATGATTTTTATTATGGATCTGGATACTTACAAATGGTTTGTATGAATTACATCTTAAAAGACCAATCCTTAACATAAATAGCAAGAAAAGAAAGTTAAGTGACCAAAATCCATCTTATTATTGCATTGTAACTTAGTTCATATAAAAAAAACTATAATCACAAAGTTACAAAAGAAGGATATTTGGATCCTTTTGATTATGAATCTTGTTTATTGGGAAAGATGACTAAAT
Organism: Erythroxylum baracoense; assembly: GCA_025629805.1. Taxonomy (NCBI): domain Eukaryota; kingdom Viridiplantae; phylum Streptophyta; class Magnoliopsida; order Malpighiales; family Erythroxylaceae; genus Erythroxylum; species Erythroxylum baracoense. The sequence continues at coordinate 12,254,800 of JAOTAY010000005.1, forward strand.
AACCCTTTAGTGGAAAGGGAGAACGAGTCAGTGAGTTACTAGAGCTTATACATTTAGATGTATGTGGCGGCCCTATTTATGCTTATGCTGGAGGTGGATTCTTATATTTGATTACAAGAATAGATGATCATTCAAGATATGGTTATGTGTACTTAATGAAATAAAATTCTGAATCATTTAAAAGGTTTGAAGAGTTTAGACTTGAGTTTGAGAAACAAACTGGTAAAAGTATTAAGATACTTAAATCTGATTGAGATGGTGGATACTTAGACCACGAGTATCTTGATTACTTAAAAGAGAGTGGGACTTGCTCATAATGGACTCCTATTGGAACTCCATAATATAATGGAGTGTTTGAGAGCAAAAATCATACTCTATAAGATATGGTATGTTCTATGATAAGTTATGCAGTCCTTCATATCTCCTTTTGGGGATATGCCCTTAAAACTGTTGCTTACCTTCTGAATAAATTTCCATCCAAATTGATTAACAAGACACCATATGAGATATAGACTGGTAATAAATCAAGGTTGTCACACTTAAAGATTTGGGGATGTGTAAAGCATGCAACATTTGATAAGCTTCAAGCTAAATTAGATAAATCCAAATTTGTAGGATATTTGAAAGAAAGTATTAGATAGTAATTTTACCATCCTTTTTTAGTAAAAGTTGTTTGTTTCAAAACATGCTTCATTCTTAGAAAGAGAATTTATTCTCAATGAAAATAATGGGAATGAGGTAGAACTCAAAGAAGTTCAAGAGCCACAAATTCACATCCAAAAAAGTTGATACACATTATATACAACCGATGGTTCAAGAGACATATAGTCTGAGCCACACTAGTAGGATACATCATCCCCTATTAGATTAGTTATACATATTGACGAGGTGTTTGGAAACTAATGAATTGGATTCAATTCATTAATTTTATATAATTGAATTCAATTCATGCGTTTGGAATGCTAAAAAGGAGATAAATTGAATTCATCCACGTAATTGAATCTCATTTCTGAATTGAAGAGCCAATTCTATTCAAAAAATTAAAAATTCTTTTTCCAAATATACACACCATAAATATACAAATTACTACAAAACACACATATTAATTACATACTATTTTTAGTTAAGGATAAAAAAGTCATATAAAGTAGTTGAATTCATTTTTATTGTATTCCAAATAATGTAATTGAATTCAACTCTAATATTTATAGATTTATTCCAAACAGTATAAATCGAATTTAATTCAATCTCACAAATGTAATTAAATCTAATTCGTCAATGAATCCAATTCAAAAGTTTCCAAACGACCTATGAAAAGCAGAAGGACAATGTATCGCTCATAAATGATGAGCCTACTACTTTTAAAGAAGTAATTTCTAATACATCCCTAATGATCAATCTCTTGTCCAACGTGTCTTACTGCTATAAGCCTTTAGGGAACAAGCCTTTCCATAAGATCTAAAGTGGAATTCATGTACATTAACAAAGTATGGACTTTGTAGATATACCTGATATTATTGTACCTGTTGGATACAAGTGGGTATCTAAGAGAAAAACTAACATTGATGGAAATGTATATACTTTCAAAGCAAGGTTAGCAGCTAAACGTTACAAATAAAAACAAGGAGTTGATTTTGATGAAACCTTTTCACTGGTAGCTATGCTTAAATCCATAAGGATCTTATTGGTTATAATCGCCTATTGTGATTATGAAATCTGGTAAATGGATATCAAAATAACACTTCTCAAGGGGAATTTGCTAAAGGACATGTAAATGACACAACCTGATTTGAATCCAATATAATTTCTAATAAAGTATGTAAGTTGCAAAAGTCTATTTATGGACGTAAGGAAGATTCACAAAGTTGGAACATTCATCTTCAGGAGATATTCAAAAAGTTTTAATTTATCAAAAATGTAGATGAACCATGTTTTTATAAGAAGGTTAGTGGGAACGCAATTATCTTACTAGTGCTATTTTTGGATAACATATTGCTAATTGAAAATGACATGTCAATGCTCTAGTCTATAAAGATTTGGTTGTCTAAGAACTTCTCCATGAAGGATATGGGATAAGTAGCTTATTTCTAGAAATAAAGACATACAAAGTGCTAAAGAGGTTTTTTAGCTTATCTCAATCCACATATATAGACAAAGTGTTAAAAAGGTTTAGTATGGAGAATTTCAAAAGAAGATTCTTACCCATTTTGCATGGGATTTCTCTCTTACAGAGTATATGTCCTACCATACAAGAAGAGAGAGATAATATGGAATGTGTTCCATATGCTTCGGTAATTGGATCAATCATGTATGTGATATTAGTAATTGGATCAATCATATATATGATGTTATGTACTAGACTAGATGTCTCTTATGATTTGATAATAACAAGCAGGCTCTAAGCCAATCCTAGTGATGGTCATTGGATAGTTGTGAAAAACATCTTAAAGTACTTGAGAAGGACTAAAGATGCTTTCTTAGTCTATAGAGCAACTAAACTAAGAGTTTATAGGTATTCAAATGCTAGTCTTCAGTCATATTCATATGATAGTAGATCACAATTAGGGAACATTTTTACTCTGAATGGTAATGCAATAAGTTGGAAGAGTTACATACAAGCAACCATTGCAGATCCTACAACTGAGGCAAAGTACATTTCAGTGTCAGAGGACGAAAAGGAAACATTTTGGATCAAGAAATTCATCACTGAACTTGGAGTAGTTCCTAACATTATTAAGCCTATAGTATTGTACTGTGACAATAATGGCACTATTGTATTGGCAAAGGGACTAAGGTCTCATCAACAATCTAAACATATACTCAAGAAGTTTTACTTGATCAAAGAGATTGTGGGGTGGAAAGACATGGTATTGGAGCAAGTTCCCACTAAGGAGAATCTTGCAGATCCTCTCACAAAGCCATTGTTTTAGAAGAGACGTAATTGACATATGGATGATATTGTACTAGATATGTAAGTGATTGCATTTAGTGTCAGTAGAAGATTGTCAATTTATGCCCTTGCAGCCAATCGATTCTTTATCTATGACATTATTATTTTGATTAGTAAAGACATTGTTTATCTTTATATATAATATTAATTTCATTTAATGTTTTAATAATAAAGGTAAAATCCCTAGAATAATTACTACCACTACAAGAAAATAGTGAATTACAGACGGAACTTACCGACGGAAAAAACCAATATACCGTCGGTACACAACATTACCGACGGAATAAACCGACGGCCGAAAACGTCTGTGATTCGGCCGTAGCTAAATTCACCGACGAACCCTATCCTTACCGTCGGTAAATATTACCGACCGAAATGGCAATCCGTCAGTAAAATCAACGGAAAAGTTGTCGACCGTCTAATATAGTCCGTCGCTAAATTTACCGACCGGTGACATACCCGTATGTAAATTTGTCATCATACAGTCGGCAAACGTACCGACGGGAAGATGGTCCGTCGCTACATAAGTCAATAGTACCGACGGAACATAATATATT
>JAOTAY010000005.1:12258406-12283628 GCA_025629805.1 Erythroxylum baracoense
AATTCAAAGAGAACAAGGAAGAAGAGAGCTACGGAAATGATGGAAAATATTCCACTTAACTACACCAAAAAAACTTTTATAAGAAGAAGCATCGTGAACAACTAAAAGATGATGGATTTTTATTACTTAACAAATATGGTGGCATGTTAGGCAAGTGACATATGTCACTTGCCACATGTCACACTCTAAACTCCTCACTTAGGTTTTTTTCCAATTTCTAATCTAATTTCTCCCCAAATTTTCAATGGCTCAAATTAAAAATTCCTAAATTCATGTATCTAAATTTTCAGTGCCATTGGACAGTCATTTTTGCTACCGATAAACCCTTATTCTGCCACTTGGCATTTTCCTAGTCTAGAAATTACCCCGAAAATTTCCAGAAAAATTTCTAAAATTCACTAAAAATCGGAAAACCAAAATGACCATCTCCAACACAATTTTTCATACACACAAGTCATATTTTTCATAACAATCAAATTTCTTAACAAATATACCGGGAAATGTCATGAATGCATATACAGTCATTTACATGTGCAAAATTTACTATTCACGGGTATGTGTATGCATGAACAAATCAAGACAATTTTAAGCACTTATAAACTATTCCAAATGACTATTTTACCCTTCCCATTGGTGATGGGATGTTACAAGCACCCGATGGTACAACTAACTTTTGTTTCAAGTTTCACTCCTAATTAGTTATTTCCTCCATACAAACTTTTATTGTAAATTGTAATACTTAAAAAGTCATAAATATCTATTATTCTTTTTATTTGATGTTTTGAATCTTTTGATGTAATTATTATTTATTATATGATGAAATAGTAACATTTTAAGTACTTTGTATTGTCCTTAATTTTATACTTATATGATGATTAAATGATCTTTTTCATATTAATTGTGGTTATTATTTTTATGTGAGATATGTGAAAAGTAATATCAATGAAAATAAATAGATTTTTGTTATTTCAAATTTCTATCATTATAATTTTTATAGACATGGTTGGTATAAAATTATAAATTATACAATACAATATATTGATAGACTGTTTTGTAATTTTTTTAAAAAATTCAATGACTATTTTATAATTTCAGAAAATTACTCGAAACGATATCGAATTAATATTGATACGATATTTATAACATTGATTTGTTATAAATTCACAAGTGAAGTCATCTCACATTGGAAAGAGACATATGAATAAAGTGAGTTATATACAAAAATAGGGCTTATAACCTAGTGTCTTAAAGTTTTAGGTTGAGATATAATGTTCTAGTTGTATATAAGTCTATTTGTATTCGGTTCAATTTATCTCTAAGCTCCCTCAAAACCTGTCATTGCTATTAGAGCCAAATTGGCAAAGTTTGATGAATAGAGATTCATTGAGTTAGAGTAACTCAAATGACTTGGCATAAGCTATTAGTTGAGGGCGAGCTAATCTTATATGGATAGATCCACTTGTCAGGAGGAGATGATGGAAATTCACAAGTAGAGTCATTCCACATTGAAAAGAAACATATAGATAAAGTGAGTTATATATAAAAATAAAGCTCATAACCCAATGCCTTAAAATTTTAGGTTAAGATATAATGTCCAAGTTGTATATAAGTTTATTTGTATTTGTTCGAATTTTTCTTGGGCTCTCTCAAAACCTTCATGATTAACGGTAGAGATTATTTCATGTGCGACGTTAAACAAACGAGATCGTAGAGAGACAAGCTAGATCTTTGTTGGGCTATAATATACTTGTATTTTCTTGTTTGAACTCAAAGGTATTTTAATTTACCACATGAAATGTGAACTAGAGACTATAGAGAGAAACTCAATCTTTGTTGGGCCTTAGTATTGTGAGCACCGATACCGTTCGACGACCCACACGATCGGCTCGGTGAATCCACATCACCAAACTTAACCTTCCGCTCTCTCTCTCCCCCCTGTGAAATCAACAACTGCTAAACCCTAATTTTAATTTTTCTTCCCCAAATTCACTTCCCCCAATACATACATACATATATATCATTCTTCGCCCCTAATCTTTAGCCCTAAATTTTACTTCTATTCTCTCCTCCACGCACCGTTTTTGTCCTTTCTCTTTTGTCCGGGTTGATCCGGCATCGAATTCAGCTTATTTTAGAGGGTTTTAGCTCCCGGTAATTTAAAAGTTTGTTTCTTTGAATTGCATGAGCTCTTGAATTCTGCTTGCTATTCTGAACTAGAAAGCTTTTGGATTGAATTGCTATATTCCTCTCTGTATACTGGTTTGTTAATCTCTCTTATACATTAATATATTTACTTTCTTATTTTCATAATTGGGATCTGAAGTTCGTAATCTAGGGGGTTTATTGATTGAATCTTGGACTCTGGAAATAGTGGTAATGCATCCTTATGTTCCTGCATAAGTTTGTGGTGATTGGTCTTTCTGGGCTGAGGAGGATCAGAACTGAAAAGATTATGGGTTTTTTCCCAAGTCCTAAAGCTAGAATGTTTGTGATTTATCGTCTTCTTTTTTTTAATCTATTTCTGTAGTTTATTTCAACATGCTTGAGTTAATTTTTGGTTTACTGAGTGGTGAGAAATCCTGAAGGATATCTTACCGAGTAGACACTTATGATGTGAATTGGTTGTCATGAAGGACATATATTATTATAATGGGTGGGAATGACATGGATAAAACAACCAAAGAAAAGGACTCAAAAACACCGACACCACCTGCTAGTGCTAGTACCACACAGGTACTCTTTTGTGCTTGTTGTTTCATAAATCATGGTTCTAGGATTAAATTAATCTTTAATATATGTTCCCTTCCTAAAACTAAGAAAGTTTTCTTTTTGTTGTTCAGGATTCAACTCCCAGCACTGGTCCTGTGAATCCAGACTGGTCAGGATTTCAGGTTTTGTAGATGATCACCACCACTATTTCTGTTACTTAAACAAGATATCAATGTCAAGTCTTGCAGCTGTTACATAGGTTGCTTGTTTCTTCTACAGGCATATTCTCCTATGCCTCCACATGGATTCTTGGCATCAAGTCCTCAAGCTCCTCCATATATGTGGGGGGTTCAGGTACTCTTGATTTCAACTTTTATTTTGCTTAGATGTCTTATTGGTAAACCATGCATTTAACTTCATAATGAACCTAAAAGACTGAATATTACACTTGAGGAGACAGTAACTGGGAACTTGGAATGAGTTGCTGTAATCGGGGATAGACTGATATCAAATGCTTCACTTATTTCAGTTGAAAGTGATGGTATCAGTTGATTAGGGCAATGCAAAGTTGAAGAAGACATGGTCTTCTTGCTTATGTGGCGTTCAAGTAGTGTGTTTCATATGCTTTAAAAACTGGAGGGTGTTGAATCCTTCATTGCATTTAATTGCGTTGGCATTCGTGCCATCCTTTTTGCATGAGTTGTGTGCTTTTGGTCTGCTTCACTGCCTAACTTTATGATATTTAAGTGTTGCAGTTCTAACTTGAACTTTTAAGTGCAGCATCTTATGCCTCACTATGGCACTCCTCCACATCCATATGTTGCCATGTATCCGCATGGAGGAATTTATGCTCATCCATCTATACCTCCGGTATTTTGTTTGTCACCATACTCATGATTCTCTGATTTTCCTTCTATTGTCATATATAGATTCCATAAAATTAAATCATCTTTGCATTTTTCTGTAGGGCTCTTATCCTTTTAGTCCATTTGCAATGCCTTCTCCAAATGGTATCATGGAGGCATCTGTGAGTTCTGCTATACTAAATTTAGTTAGTACCCTTGTCTTATGTCTCCGGAGAATTGTACTTATTCTAATCATAAGTTTAATGTAGGGGAATACACCTGGCAGCATGGAAGCCGATGGCAAGCCATCAGATGCAAAGGAAAAGCTTTCCATTAAAAGATCAAAAGGAAGCTTAGGCAGTTTAAACATGATAACGGGGAAAAGTAATGACCTTGGTAAAACCGCAGGAACAGCTGCCAATGGAATTTATTCTAAAAGGTAAATTTAGGCATAAAATTGGAATTAATTATTGCTGCATATTAGTGGATGGTTTCTGCCCAATGTTTGGTTCCTGAAATTTTATTTCCCTGAGGCTTGCTATGCTTTAGTGTCATGTTCAATCCTATGGAGTTGTTGAATGAAATTGGTTTGGTCTTTCCCTCTACTTTGTTCCTACAGTGTCCAAGCATATTGATCCTTATTTTAATATATGATTACAGTTGATCAGAGTCTTGGAACTTGTTCTCCTTTCCTGTCACTGAACATCATTTCTCTATATCCCTGATGGTTTGAGGGAGTCAGGGGTCCTTTTCACTCTAGCTTATTTGATTTATATCCCTCAATTTCTCATCATTAACTATGTAGTATATTTGACTGTAATTTTATGTATTGAGAATGCACTAAGCATTTTTTTCCATTACTTTTTAACAACTTCTTGATCTGATTTAATATTTTTACATTGAAGTGGCGAGAGTGGAAGTGAAGGCACTAGTGAAGGAAGTGATGCAAATAGTCAGAATGTAAGTGGCATGTTGCTGAACTTGCTTACTTCGCTATAAACTGTGATTCCTTTTCTTTGCTATTTTACACACATTCCTCAATTTGAAGGCCAGTTTTCCTTTTTTTGTGTGTTGTGATTGGACTTGGAGGGGGTTGTGGTGTTGCATCCGTTCTTCACATCAACCAACCATGTGGATTGTTTATGAACTTTTTTGTGCTTCACTTGTTCTGAAGCAAGCAAGCGCTTGTCCGATGTGTTTAGTTTTTCACTTCCTATAACTTTGTTTTCTAGACATACCAGATCTTAAATTTTGGGAAACATTTTACATCTTTTTGCCAAGAAAGTTTCCATGCTTACCCTCAAAAGCTTCTTTAACCAAAAATTCCAATATATCATTTTATTTGGTGTGAGAAACATGTTAAGAAGTCCAAGACATCATTTTATTTGCTTGTGAGAAACATGTTAAGTTTTGAAGTGGATTACTGCAGAAGAGGTTGTAAGTTTTAACCAAATTCCTTATTGTTATGTGCTTTTTATGATTATTTGCTTGACTTAGACTATTAACAATAGTTACCTGCCACAAAATGTTATTGCTTCAAAATCAGATCATTCATCCTATTTGATGAGGATTACAGTTAGCCTGAGGTTGGTGGGACAGAACTGTTAATCAATGTGGCAGTTTCCCTTTATATTGATGGGCAGAATTGGGACTTGCTAAAAACTTAAGTATTAGTGTGTCTGTCGTTTTCATTTGATTTGTCCTACAGTAGAAGATTTTAGCTGGTCTTGCTGGAATTCAGTGTGAATTTATATCTTCTCTTTCAATACCAATGCATAAGCTTGAAGCCCCTAATGTTTAGCTTTCAGGTGTGTTTTTAGGAGCTTGTAAAATGAAGGATGTGGGTTGTGTTCTAGATTGGTTCAAAGTGTCTCCGTAATCATGTTGTGAAAATATCAGTGGAATTAAGAGACTTGATCATTACCTTTACTTATGACAATTGTTTTCAAGGTGGTTAAGTTCTGTACAGTAGCATGCATGTGGAGTGGGAAAGAGAGAGAGAGAGGGACCTGCTGTTGGTTTGTGAAGCATGGACTGAGTAGTTCTTTTCAAGATTTGAGTTGAGGGGCTTTAGGTTGACCTTTATCTTGAATTTAGCTCAGTAATGGCTTTGCAAAAATTCTTTGGTGTACTTCATATTTGTTATATAGATATCATATACATATGTGTATGCCTTCTGTGCTTGCACTTAATATTTTCAATCTCTGTGACTGTAGGACTCACAAATGAAGTCAGGTGGCCGGCAAGATTCTCTAGAAGGTTCAGTTATGATGTTTTCAATTGTGCAATGAAGCCAACATATGAAGCTAATTTGCTAGAGAATAATTGTAGGATTTTCTCTCTCCGTTACAGCTGATGCATCTCAAAATGGTGGTTCTGCTCATGGTTCTCAGAATGGAGGACAGGGAAATTCCATAATCAATCAACCAATGTCAATTGTTCCAATTTCTGCTACTGGGGCTCCAGCTGGTCTACCTGGTCCGGCAACCAACTTAAACATTGGAATGGACTACTGGGGAGCTCCAACTTCATCTGCCATCCCTGCATTACATGGAAAGGTTTCTTCTGCGCCAGTTGCTGGTGCAATAGTTACTCCTGGCTCACGAGATACTGTTCAATCACAACTTTGGCTACAGGTTTATGTTAATACATGCAACTTTCATTAGCTCTATGGATATGCGTGTCATTTTTTACCCAACTATGATAACCTTCCATTACCAAAATTATTGTCAATTATTGAATTTATTTCTTCTTTTTTATGTTCAAGATTGTAATAATTTTCTACTGAGAAATAACAGTGTGAAAGCAGGACTAACTGTTTTGTCCTGTATATGTTGATGAAATTTGCAAATCAATTTTCCATTTTGTTTTGTACGAGAATGATGCTCTGTTCTTGTAATCCTGCTCTGTTTTGTGGGCAATTTTTTTGTTAGTAAATTCTGCGGTGTTTAGGTGTTAAATTGATGGTAGCCCCAAAAATTACCGACTAATTGTGCAAAGTTTCATTTAGGAATTTGTTTTAAAAAGGGAGAAAATGGAATTTTTATGCTTCCATAACCTCAAAATAGTATTTGGGCACTATATGAACTAGAGCTGTTTGGCATGCTGCAGTTTAACTAATATATCTGTGGCTAAATGTGCCTCTCTATTAGTTAAGGATAAGATTATGTATTATTGGACCTCTCCAAACCTTCCATATCAGCAGGATTTGTATTGGATGTTGTTATTGTTGTTGTATCTGTGGCTAAATATGATTGCATGTCCTAATTTTGTGGTTTAGGATGAAAGAGAGCTCAAGAGACAGAGAAGGAAACAATCAAATAGAGAATCTGCTCGTCGGTCCAGGTTGCGTAAGCAGGTAAATGAATACCTGATGTTCATAATCTTGCCTAGAGATGTTTGTTAGTGCCTCTGCTTTAAAATCATTTGCTAATGTGTACTTTTACCAGGCTGAATGTGATGACCTGGCCCAGCGTGCTGAAATCTTAAAAGAAGAAAATGCCAATCTAAGATCGGAAGTAAATCGAATCAAGAGCCAGTATGAGCAGCTTCTTGCCGAGAATGCTTCCCTTAAGGTAACATTCTGGCATTGGTTTTGTTCTTGAATTTAATTTATTTCTTTGCCAGCCAGCAATCATCTGCTTGATGTGCTTTATACATTCATGGGGGACTGAATGTATTTCCAGATTTGACTTCATATAGATTCTTTATAGCATAGTTTGAATTTTTTTGGTTTATTGAGGAGCAATTCCTTTCCTTGGAAAACCGTACTTGGAAAATAGATATTCGAAGTGACCTTTTAAGAATTTGTGGATTGATCATGAAGGATAAGGATTACTTGCACTAAAAAGGCAGACTCTACTTTTATTGCAACGCAGTTGTGCAACTGTGTGAATATTGACCTCCTTGTTGATTCCTGCTGCCCCCCCGGGCAAACGGGATGCTGTTTTACATTCCTATTTCAGTGCAATGCTAATTATGCCAAAGAATGCAAATTTAATGGTACGTTAGTAGAAAAAACAAAAAAGACCCCTGATACATGTTTGATCTTCCCTTGCAGGAAAGGCTTGGAGAACTTCCTGGAAATGAAGATCTTAGGGCTAGCAGAAATGGTCAAAATATAAGCAATGACAAAATACCGACTGCACAAAAAGAGGTCGTACAGGGTGGTCAGTAGTATTGCCCTGTTTCTTGCTGCTTGTGAAGACCATAACCTAACCAGTTAGCAACAGAAAAGTCTTGTCTTGAATAGCAATGTAGTTCCAAGTTTTATGAAAGCTGATCTTTATAGATCTAGGGTCTGTTCATTTCATATCATCATAATATTTGTATCCGGTCTACGTTGAAAGGCCTGGGATGGTATGAAGAGTGAAATTTGTGACATACCCTGTTTTAAGAGGGTGTTATTCACACTTACAACATGAATCTGTGTTAAATATATGTGTTGATGATTGTGTTGATTGTGTTGATTAGATGTTGAAGGACACCATGGTTAAATAATATCATAATGATTAATGGTAAAAAATTTTAAAATAAATATAATTAAAACAAAAGTTAAATGAATTTAATATAAATACATAGATAATTCTTTTTATATTTTAGTGAGATTTGACATCATTATCAATTCAAATTACTAAATAAATTAGAAGATCCCATGTCAGATAATCTAAATCCGCCCAAGTATTTGGAGTCTCAAAACTTGAGAAACTATGAAGCCACCATATCATGGACAGTTGATCGTACTTAAAAATTTAACAAACGAATAACTCAATAATGAAACGCTTCTCCCAGATAACCCAGTTCAAGGCCTCCTCTCCTCACTGAGGGTGAGGGACACAGGAAATGTAGATCAAAATCTAATAGGGTAATGTAGTTTTTTCCTTCATTGAGAATACATGTCAGCATCCATTAGATGAGTTGAGCCTTGTAAAAGGGTATTAACAGGATCTTTGCAATGATACAAATGGCCACGTAAGTTTTCCCGCTGTAATGAGAGAGACGAAAAACAGCCGCAGATCCTCCTTTCCTTTTGATCTTCTCATTGTCAAATTTTGGTTAAGATTGAATTATTTTCGGTGGTTTCACATTAGTTGGAAGAGCGGTACCAATGCAGCAGTTGAGCTAATAATGCATCGTACCTTCATCAAGTAATGATTGATTGCTTCATTGCCAGCAAAAGACTGACGTCCGTCTCAGCGGATACAAGCGTACATCAAACTATAAGAGCATGAAGAAATAAAGCATGCTGGAACAAAACGTAAACTACAAACATAGAAAACATCTTTAGCCAATACATAATAACGTTAAGTAGTAACAAAATAAAAAGATTATTATTTGTTTCAACAGGGTGCACTAAACCTTTTCCAGTTGAGTCAATCGTTATTAAAAAAATTAGAGAGGCTTTCCATTATTAACCAAGTAACAGCCACTTATATTTTAAGATAAAAGAGTTGCTGACTGGTGGCGACAACATCTGAAAGAATATCGTTTGAAAGATTGAATCCTGCAATGATTTCATATGTTAACGAAATGAACAATCACCCGCTGCTTGATGTTAAGAGCTCAAGAACTAGATTGCAGGTCAGTCAGATGGACCAAGCATTTTTTCAGGCACCACGAGGCTATCAAATTCTTCACTCTTTAGCACTCCAAGTTTAAGTGCAGCATCCTACAAAGTTCGTAGAAAAGATAATTCAGCAAAGTTGCCAGATGCCTAACGTAGAAAAGAATAATTCGGCAAAGTTGCCAGATGCCTAAATAATTCCAGAGCCCTTGGACAACCACTTCCATACTATAGCCAGTTATTGCCACCAGTTAGAATGCTAAAATCAAGATACTGCTCTGAAAAACCGTAATAAGGAAAATATACTCAAAAGAACTTATCACCTTCAGAGTAGTTCCTTCCTTGTGGGCTGTCTTGGCAACTGCTGCAGCATTGTCGTAACCAATTTTCTGGAAAACGTGGTTTACAAAGTAAATATATGAGAAACACCCAAATCAAAATGAATTTCAAGGTGAAATAAGAGAGAGAAACTCACAGGGTTCAATGACGTGACAAGCATTAGCGACTGCAAGTAGAGCACATGATAATCAGTTGAGGATCTAAAGGACAAAGTATAAACTAAAGCATTATGTCTAAAGTGAAAACTGACCTCATGTAGCAATTTTGAAATTCTTTCTCTATTAGCTTGAATTCCTCTCACACAGTTTTTTTCAAAGGAGGTAGATGCATCCCCAAGTAATCTTATTGACTGCCGCAATGAGTTAAAAGGAACAATATTAGTGGGCAAGTACATAAGTTCTCACTCATGACCAAATGAGTCAGATGCAGGTCACTGAGTGCAGAGCATACAGTAAAGAATACAGGAAGATAAGATAATATAAATAGGTCAATAAAGAATTAAATTTATTTGTCATCTTAGATTCAGGTCTGAGATATGATATTTATGATTCTGTTACTAAAGATGCATCCAAGAGGCAATGTCATTATTAACCTCAGTTTCAAAGACAAATTAAAAGAATATGAATCTTGTGAAACCTGATTTAATTATTACCTTTATGATTGTCTTCTTTAACTGAATGTCATCACAACATTCACAAAATTGAAACTTAAATCCCCTCTTAAAAACTCTGGAAAGTAAAATAGCCATAAAGACAGCTCAGCACAAAAACAATCATATCAATTAGGGTTTTCTCCTACCGTATAAGTTGTATCTAATTTAGAACACTTGTATAACACCAAGCTAGACTTATTACCTGAAACTATTTATACACAAAATAGAACTCCATGGAAATATGACTTACATGGAGGAGATTACTAGCGATCATTGGTTTGAACACATTTAACTCAAAGTGGCCATTTGATCCACCCACTGCAATGCCAACATGATTTCCCATAACCTGCAAATTGAAGAGAAATTTTAAACTGTCTTTCCTTTTTCTTGCAAGGAAGGACCATTCTGAGTTCAGAGTTCAAAATAAAGGGAAAGTTTTCCATAGAAAAATATAAGCAATCATGCACATATATAAACTGTTGGTGCTGGTTTAGTGATCCATTGATCCTAAAAGGAGCAAAGTCAAACACATGAAAAGTTACCTGAGCGCAAACCATTGTAAGAGCTTCACACTGGGTTGGATTAACCTTTCCCTGAAAAGGAAAAATCAGATCGCAAAGCAATAATGTTAGTCCTGTGACCCACAAATTTTTGGTTCATAAGCGAAAAAGACGGGATAAAAAATTTACTGGCATGATACTGCTGCCTGGTTCATTTTCAGGAAGAATGAGTTCACCAAGGCCACATCTTGGACCACTGAGCAAAATAGAACAGTGTAAACTCCAAACTCAAGTAGTAAAATACATGAAGAAAATCAGAATAGAATTATAGAGCAAGCATACCTACCTTCCTAAGAAGCGTATGTCATTGGCAATCTTCATCAAAGAAACAGCAACAGTGTTGAGTGTTCCACTGGCATGAACACAAGCATCATGTGCAGCCTGGAGAAGATGAATCATGTTAGATTTGAACTCGGAACATGGATTTACTATTGGCTGATAGAATGAAATGATCATTGATTGATTGAAATCATAGAAGCAAAAAGTAGCATTTGATGTCATTAATGAAATAGGAAGATAAAGAATAAAAGCAAAGGAATGGAGATGATAAAAACTAACCAAAGCCTCAAACTTGTTTTCTGCTGTAACAAATGGTAGGTTTGTTTCATCAGCCACCGCTGCAGCTATCTTTTCATCAAAACTGGATGAAATGCAAAATGTCAATAACTGTTAACGAACAGAAATATTTAGCTAGGCATCAGTCAAATTACTTTTCGCATAGTTTTGATGGTTCAAAATTTCTCATGTATCTATTTAAAGGAACAAAATTGATTGGACAGGAGGTTTATGAACTAGACTGTAACGCCCTCTGGGTCATTTGTGCAGGCATGTCCATGTTAATGCACAGAAAATGGCATATGCCAACCCAGAAACTTAAGAACGTTCTGTACTTCAATGAAAAAAAGCAAGAATTTTTAGGCATCTAAGTATGTTCTAACAAAATAAGCACCTGTCAACTAGCAAGTGACACGCAAAAAAAATGTATCGCAACGTTTTCACTTTTCTTTTTGCTTCTGTTCCTAAGCAAACAATATTTACATGCACCTTTTCCTTTCTTTATTTGGTATAGGATCCAGGAAAAGAAAAATGTATTCATCCTACCTTATATTCAAAATTACTGTAACAATTCTTTCATGTCAGCATAAAAAAAAAAAAAAAACTGATTCTATGATGCCAGATAAGTATAAAAAGTCTCTTAAAATGGACATCGTATAAAACAAACGTTTTCGATTATCAATTTGGTTAGGTTTTGGGGTTGGAACTTTACTCAACACAGACACAAAATTAGTATTTCATGCCTTTGGAAAATGTCAAATTACATAAGATACCAAAATAGAATCTATGTTAATGCGGCTTTATGAAGGCCATAGATACCCTTTCTTTGTGTTCAATCCAGTTCCCACAGCAGTTCCACCTTGTGCAAGCTGCATAAGCAACAACATATATTAGAAATATGTTTCAGAAAAAGAAAGGATCAAAAAAAGAAGAGCATAGTATAAAATTTGGTGTTTGTCCACCTGATAAAGCCGGGGTAGAGTCCAGATGATTCGATCAACCCCATATTTGACCTGCAAACAAGGGAAATGATTTTTTAATTAGTGAAAAGACATAAACGGCAAGAAAATTTTGAGAAAGTCTTATAGGAAAGACAACTGACTTGTGTGGTATAGCCACTAAATTCTTGCCCCAGTGTCAAAGGTGTAGCGTCTTGAGTGTGAGTACGGCCAATTTTGACAATATCCTTGAACTCAATAGACTGTATAGAGCAACAGGATTATTATCATTCCTAGCAACCAAGGCAAGAATATGCACATAAGCGTAAAAGTAAACATGTAGACTAAAACAGATCCGGTAAACTTATGAACCTACAAAGACCTTGGCCAAAACACTACATGGATAAGTGAAAGATCATTGCTTTCAACAAAGAAAGAGATGCAACTACAAATTTGTCCTTCAAAAGAGATGCATTAGAGTACAAACACAATTCTTGAAAAGAACAATAATGAAGATGAAAGGACGTGCCTAGTAAAGTTCAACCTGGATTAAACTATCAAATGTTTCAAATTGCTGCAACTATACATTAATGTGTAAATTAACTTCGGCATTGGAAAGTATCTACCCAATCACAAATAAAAAATTAAAGATTTATAAAAGAGAAGTTATCAGGTGCCAAATTTCATGCACGTGATAACTACTAAACAATGTAGATATCTCATACAGTTGCAGATTTAGCAACAATATCGTGGCATTAAGATAATACTATAAAGAACAAAGACATGCTACACTCAACCATACAGTGGAAATGCTAGATCCATACGCACAGAATGAAAAGAAGTCAAGATAAAATATATACAGTAGAAAGCAGCAGATGTATATATTGGTACTTCAGTCAATGAGGTTTGAACCTTAGCATGGAGTGTATTCTGCAAAATTTTCAACTTTGGTAGTAATCTTGAATTTATTTCGGTTGCAGCTGCAATGTGCATCACCTGCAAAACAAGAGGAAAAAGGATCAAATACTTCATATGGATGGTTTCATTTGAGTTCTGCATAATATTTATTTAAGATGCACTCAATTTTACTCTTGAGAATGGATCATTCAGAGACGGTGGACTGTCGTGAGGTAAGAATGTAAGACATGACTTTATTTATTTAACAATAACTTAAAATACATATCGTGCTTACAGTTGGGAATGTGTCATTAGAAGACTGTGATCTGTTTACATGGTCATTTGGGTGTACAAACTTTTCACCACGCTTATGTCCAAGGATCTCAGCTGCTCTATTAGCAATGACCTGGAAAATCCATGACATAGAGGATAAAATCATAATATATACATACATACATATATTTATGTGTGTATTTTCCTCTACCTTCTTTTCTGAAGAGTATGAAATAATATCGATACGATAAATTAGAGCATTTGTGCCAATTATAAATTACAACTAGGACACTCTTCCTGAACCAGTACATGAAGCAACAAGCTCAGATAGCAGTCAACAGGGGCTGACCTCGTTGGCATTCATATTGGACTGAGTACCACTACCGGTCTGCCATATAACAAGTGGGAAATGATCATTTAGCTTCCCCTCAGCCACTTCATCAGCAGCTTGCATTACCGCTTTCCCTATGGATGGATCAAGACCGTATTCCAAATTTACCTGCAGCAATAACAACAAACTCAATACCCAACAGACTTACGACACCCACAAATCATCAAATTGACAGAAGTTAGGAGATGAAAACCAACCTTGGCAGCGCATTTCTTGAGAATTCCAAAAGAACGAATGATGGGCTCTGGCATTCTCTCCCGCTCTCCTCCAATATCGAAATTTTGCAATGATCTTTGCGTTTGTGCACCCCACAATCTGAAAATGACGCAAAAACAATTACTCATAAATCCAAAAAAAAAGAGAGAGAGAGAAGGCAAAATCTAGGATTTGAAAATAGCATCAACGACTAACTTGTCATCAGGAACAAGTATGGGACCGAAAGTGTCTCTCTCCTCCCTAAACCCTGTGGAATAAGATCTCCAGCATGTAGCGTAACGCAGCGCTCCGACCAACGACGAGGTAGTCGTGGACGATCGACCGGACAGGCGGCCAGACATAATAAGCATGGCCATATCTAGCTCCTAACGTTTTCTACAGAATATTTCAAAAACTGTTACGTATCTACACCATGCAAGTAATATGATTGATTAAACCAAAGGTTTGAAGAAAAATCGAACTCACTGCCTTTGTCTATGTGGAGTGACGATGTTCGACAGAATGCCTGAAAGAGTTAAGGAGCCCAGGCTATTTATCTTTTGCTCGGGACGCAGACTTTGTTCTAAAACGAAACTACTAAAGCAGTGACTTCAGTGATGAAAAGATTTTATTATTTAATTAAAAAATGATTATTTTAAAAAGGGAGGTTAGAAAGATTGTTTGCTAAAAATTATTATGCTATAAAAAAACTTTTGGAAATTAAATATATAATGTTAAAAAACTAATCTAAGAATAATTTTACTAATTCATAAATTTTAATTAAGTTTAAGATATATCATATAATACCTCATACCTAATGATGTAATCGGAATACTGAATGTCACCACACTCTTAAACAACAACGACAACAATAATAACACCCAGTAAAAATTTCGTTGAGGCACGAGGTCGAGAAAAGTCTAGTAATATGTAACATTATCCCTAACTAATAGAGAGGTTGTTTTAAAATCACTCACATGAAATAAAAAGAAAAATAATTAAAAATAAAAAATACATCAATAAAAATAAATGTGAAATAAATATATTTAATAAATAATAATGAAAAATATATAATAAAATGGTTGAGAAAAAATTAAAAATAAAAAAGTAATAATAATAATAATAAATACAAATAATAATAGATAAAAATAATATATAATAAAGTAAATAAAATAATAACTATATATATATATACATTCTAATAATAATAATAATAACAACAACACTAATAATCATAAATATAATAATAAGAAAATTAATAATAGTAATAATATTAGTAGTAATAGTAAAGAAGAAGATGATGATGATGATGCCCGTAGTAGTAATAGTAATAAGAATAATATTATTAATAATAACAACAACAATAACATTAATAATAATAATTATTATACCAATAAGTAATTACCTCTTAGGTTAGCTATAAGAGGCAAGAGTTAAGAGACTAAAGACAACTATCAAAATCTATTTACGAGGGATCATTTACTTGAATACTGTCACGCCAAAGTTTTCTATTGTATGTCATGTTTTCAGTAAGTTCAAATATTATTATATCATTTTTTATCACCTTCCCTCAATTTTTCTTAGGCCTCTCTATTTTTCTCTTATCATATTCTTAAATACCAAAAATTTCGAATTACAAAATTTTTTATTTAAATCCTTTTTTTTTAACGGAGGAACCCGCAGGCGTTATTCTTTGAATGCGTACTAGATAAACCTCCAAATTGACGCAATAGCCTGCAAATTATGCCAACTGAGTATTCCATACTATACAAACCTCGTACGATAAACTCGATCGAGAGAGTGTAGATAGGGGATTGGAACACAGGACTTTTTCAAGCAATTTCATTTCTCAAGGCTTAGCTGTATTCAAGCAATTTCATTTCTCATCTAATTCAATTCATTCAACCATAACATGCATAACATATAATATTTTCCAAATATAAATATCTTCATTTATTTCTAAGTATAAATAGGCAATAAAATTAATTTATGAAGCCCAAGCATGCATCTATCATATTAATTCATATCTAATTACATAATGATCAATAAATTTTACAATTTAAATTTTCAATCAATTACTACTTCTAATCAATGTTATGGATACCGTACTAATATTGGTATCAGATTTAATTTTAGTATAGTACTGTATGATACCGATTAATACAGAGTACAGTTTCAGATAATTTTTTAATTTATAAAATAGTCCCTGAATTTTTTTACAATTGCAAAATAGTCTTTTAATATATTATACTGCATAATTTATAATTTTACACAAACCTTATCTCTAAAAATCATAATAATAAAAATCTAAAATAATAACAATTCGTTTATTTTCTTATTACTTTCACACATTCCACATAAATAATAATCATAATTATTACTTAAAGAAAAAATTTAAAGTAAATTTTATTATTAATAGAATCAATTGGATACTAAATATAGTAATCCAAATCATATAAATTAAAATATGTTCATTAACAAAATATAATAATTACAATTGAATTAAAAGTAATATAGACACCATAAAAAATTCTATTGTAATAATTCTTAATTGTGATAATAAAAATAATATTATCATAATTATAATTATAAATTAAAAAGATAAATAACTTTTGTCCACTAAATTATATTTTATAAATTAATTATGTAAAAATATAAAATTTTATTTAATAATTAAATGATACAATATACAATTTATTTTTAATTTTACAAAAGTTTAAAAGATAAATAATGAAAATAAATCTTTATCTATAAACCTAAACAATAAACCCTTAAAATATTTATAGGATATAAAATCCTCTCCACATGGTAAACAATTAAAATCTGTAATTGCTTGTTTTGTGAAATTGAGTTTTTCAAGGCGGGTCGTGGGCTAGGATGGACCGGCCTGCGGCCCTGCCTGTCCATATTTTAAAATTTTTAAAAATACAAAATGGCGTCGTTTTGGACAAAACGACGTCGTTTTATCGAGCCGCGGGCTGTGCCAGCTTGACCACGGCCGGCCCGCCAAACTCGAGCCAAAAACGGGCTGGGCCGGGCCAGAATTGCCATCCCTATCTAAAATGTACTTACATCATAGTCTTTTCGTTGGGCAAAAATGTAACTTCTTACATTCAGTGAAAAGGCATGTTGAGATTTGAGAATACATGTATGAACAAAAAGCAAAGCTGGAAAAATATGGAAAGCTTTTTGTCTCTCATCTTTCTCAATTTCGCTCATCTTTTTTCATGTATTACTGTCGAGGTTTGCTTTGAAAGTAGTTGTGTTGCTGTCTTGATGGCAGATGTTGGGTTTTATCAGGTTAGACTACTGTATTTTATTTTCAACCTTATTTGCTTTGCTTGTGACAAGTAGCAATGGCAGTACCCAAGTGGAGCAGCGTCAGCGATGGAGAAGTAGATTAGAAGAAGAGACGATGGTATAGAGTCATCGGAGAGGAGAACTAATGTGTGTGTTAGTGTGTGTGAGAGAGAGTAACACAGTCGCGTCGGTGGAGGAAGGACTTTCAAAGAACTTTTTTTCAGAACAGTTCGCCTATTTTACAAAATTTACGACAAATCAGTATTTGGCCAGTACTCCTTAATGTCATTTTTTTCATTATTGATTTGAATTTAGTTCATATAACATTCAAGATATATTCATCTCACCAATTAGTCAAAATAACATATATATCAAATTTTCAAATTCATAGATTATGTATGTTAATAGAAGAAAATATGCATTATAAGCCCAAAATGCAAATTAATCAAATATACTATTTTATATAGTATCTAATCAAATATTTTTAACATTAATTTTGTAAACCCTCAATTTTATCTCAAGAACCTTAAATTATACAATGCATAATTTTTAGGAAAAATAAAATTACATAAACACATACCAAATTAATGTCCAATTCGCTTCAACAAACTTCAATTTTACCATCAATTCCTTATTCTTTCTCTTTGTCTTTGTCTTTCTCTCTCTGTCCTTTAATTCCTCTTCTTTATATTCATAATATTGCAAAAAATTCAATTTTGTGCATTTTATTCATTAATGAATGCAACTACATTAAAATCATATACTAAAAATAACCAAAACTTCATTATCTTACCTTGATAAATTTGAGCATTATTCATCAAGAAAACTCATCTACTTTTTCTTCATATTTTTCTAAAATTCTTATTGATATGATGATTTTAGAGACCCTGGGTTGATGATTCAGTGTTTAATTTTGATTTAGGGGTTAAAGATAGAGAAATATGGCTTGAAAATGGAATAAAAATGAAAGAAAGTGGAGAAAGAAGAGGGAGGACTATTCTCTATAATTTTGGGACAGAAGAGAATATATAGGTGGCCAAAAATACAATTTGATCCCTTTAAATCCAATAGCTTTTTTTTTCAAGATCCAAAATTAACTTTCAATTTTAATTTATTAATTGGATTTAATTCCACTAAAATATCTTTATTTAATACTTTTCTTAAAAAAATTCATAGTTAAAAATTATTTGGATGCTATTTAGTCCACAAGTCTAAAAATAACACCGTTAAAACTTATTAATTCTTTTCTTCTTCTCAATAATTAATACCCATTAAAAAATTAACCTCATATAAATACCTTAATTAATATCATTTATTTTTCATAAATATTTTTTAAGTTTGACTTTCACCACTTTCTTGGGTCAAACTTTGAACACTAATCAACTCTTGGTCAAACCCTCAAAATGAACTCGTTTTAGCCTCAAATTTGATCCTCAGGTTGTCCTTGAATAATACTATCCGATGCCAAATAAAGTACAGTTTAGGTCCCAGGTGTCACTATTTTTCTCAGGAGGCACTATCTGATGCCAATGAATCTAGGATTTAACTTACCCTTCTTATCAAATCGAAACATTTTCTTCCATGAGGAAGCTTTCAAGAAAACTTTGTCACCAACAACACATTCAATGTCCTTTCTCTTCAAATCTGCATATCATTTTTTGCAATTAGAAGTAGCTTTCAACCTTTCCTTTATAATCTTCACCTTATCCTCAGTTTCCTTTAGCAATTTTAGACCCACAATCTTGCTTTCGTTGATTTTTGTCCAACATAAGGGTGTTCTACACTTTTAACCATAAAGAGCCTCATACAGTGTCATCTTTATGCTTGCTTGATAGTTATTATCGTATGCAAATTCAATCAATAGAAGGTGTTCATCCTAGTTTCATTTAAAATAGATAGCATATCTTCTAGCACCTGAATCACTCTTTCTGATTGTCCATTCATTTGATGATGAAAAGTTGTACTAAAATTCAGTTTAGTACCTAAAGCCTCACATAATTTCTTCTAAAATCTTGAAGTGAATCTTGGATCTCGGTTTGATATGATGGAAGATGGTACTCTATGAAACTGCATTATCTTACTAATGTACAATTCTACATACTTCAGGAGTTGGTAGTCAGTTCTGACAAGCAAGAAGTGAGCTAACTTGGTCAATCTATCTACAATCACTCGTATGACATTATACTTCTTCCTAGTTTGAGGCAAACCGGCCAGAAAATCCATTATGATTTGAACCCATTTCCATTCGGGTACTGATATTGGTTGAAGTAAACCCAATGGAATTTGATGTTTTGCTTTTACTTGTGGGCATGTAAGACACTTGGTAACATAATCTGCAATGTCTCTCTTCATACCTGGCCACCAATAATGTGTCTTCAAGTCTTGGTACATTTTAGTACTTCCTGGGTGCACAACATATGAACTGCTATGGGCTTCTTTCATGATATTCTTTTTCAGCTCATCATCATTAGGAACTTAGATTCTATCTTTGTAATACAAATAGTCATCCTCTTTGATTGCATATTCATTATCCTTCCCCTCTTGAATTTGTTTAAGAATGGTAACTAGATTTTTATCTTGCTTTTTTGTTTCCTTAACTTGTTGTAACAAGTTTGGTTTGAGCCTTAACTTAACTACATGGTTCCATCACTGGCTACAGATAATCTATCATTCATTGCTCTTAAATACGATAATGATTTCCCACTAAGAGCATCAGCTACTACGTTTGCTTTGTCTGTATGATAAAAAATGATGCAATCATAATCTTTAATTAACTCTATCCATCTTTTTTGCCTTAAGTTCAACTCTTTCTGTGTAGGAAAATATTTAAGATTTTTGTGATTTATACAAATATAACATTTTTCTTCGTATAAGTAATGCCTCTAAATCTTCAAAGCAAAGACTATGGCTGCTAACACTAAATCATGGGTCCGGTAGTTCCTTTCATGAGATCTAAGTTGCCTAGAAGCTTAAGTAACTACCTTTCCCTCTTACATAAGTACATATCCAAGCTAGTTATGTGTGACATCACTATAGATCACGAAGTCTCTACCAGGTATAAGTTGTGTAAGAACAAGCGCTTCAGTCAACATGGCCCTTAGCTTTTCGAAGCTTTCCTAGCATTTATCACTCCACACAAATTTTGCATTCTTTTAAAGTAACTTGGTCAAATGTGCTGCGATTATGGAGAATTTTTTAACAAATCTTCTATAGTATCCTGCCAAACATAAGAAACTTCTAATCCCTATAGCATTCCTAGGTGGCTTCCATTCTAACACGGCTTCTATCTTCTTAGGATCAACTCTAATCCCATCTGTTGATATGACATGACCAAGGAAAGAAACTTCATTAAGCCAAAATTCACATTTACTAAACTTGGCGTAAAGTTATTTATCCCTTAAAGTTTGTAAAATAATTCTCAAATGCGCATTATGCTCTTGTCCATTTTTAGAATAAACCAAGATATCATCAATGAAGACTACTATGAATTGATCCAAGTACCGATAGAAAATATAATTCATAAGATCCATAAAGGCTGTCAGAGCATTTGTGAGTCTAAAAGGTATCGCTAAAAATTCATAATGCCCATATCTGATTCTAAAAGATGTCTTAAGGACATCTATTTCCTTTACTCTCAACTGGTAATACCCTGATTTCATATCAATCTTAGAGAAAAAACCTGCACCTTTAAGTTGATCAAAAAGGTCATCTATTCTAAGTAGTGGATATTTATTCTTCACAGTCACTTTATTCAATTATCTGTAATCTACACATAGCATAAGAAACTCATCTTTTTTCTTGACAAATAACACAGGTGCACCCTAAGAAGACACACTAAGGCATATAAAACTCTTCTCAAGAAGTTCTTGCAGTTGGATTTTCAATTCCTTAAGTTCTATATGTGCTATCCCATATGGTGCAATAGATACTAGTGTTATACCAGGTATCACATCAATAGAAAATTCAACTTCTCTTTCTAATGCTAACCCTAGCAACTCCTTCAGAAATACATCCTGGAAGTCACATACAATTGGTATGTCTTGAATTTTAGAATCATTCTGTCTAGCTTCAAGAACACAAGCTAAGTTGGCTACACACCCCTTTCTAATAAACCTTGTTACTACTATTTCTGATATAACAGTGAAGAGAAAATTTGACCTTTCACTAATAACTGTGATCTCATCAATGTCAACTATTATAAGAGTAATTCTTTTAAGATGATAATCTACCATTACATGATGTCTAGATAGCCAATCCATATCAAAAATCACATCAAATTTGCAGAAAGGTAATTCAATCAAATCACTAGGAAATTCATAATCTTGTATTTTTAGCGGACAATTCTTGTAGACCTTATTTACTACCTCATTATGACCTAAAGGATTTGTAACTAGAATATCATGTTCAAGAGTGTCAACATGTAACCCTATATTTTCAAGCAATGGCATACATATATAAGAATGCATAAATAGAAATGTCAATGCATGAACTTAAATGTCAAAGATAGTAAAAGTACCTACAATCACATATAGGGCATCCTAGTTATCACGAGCTCGTATAGCATATATATGAACTAGAGTACAGGTATTAAGTCCATCAACTGTCTTTGATGCAGCCTTATGACCACCAGTACCAGAACTAGCTCCCATGCCTCTACCTCTGCCCTTAGGAGGCATAGGAACTAGTCTCTCTACTTTACTAGCTTATTGATACTGTTTACCAGGGCAATCTCTCTGAAAATGTTCCATAGATTTATAGCCTAGGCAAACTCCCATCATATTCCAACACTATCCACCATGTTTCTTCCCACAATGATCATATGGGGTAACTACCCCACGTCCTAACCCACCTATTGTGCTAGCTATAGATGGGGTTGGTTGTCCTACTCTAACCATTGATCTCTAGCTTTGTCCTGATTGGCGACAGGATGTTTATGTTTATATTGGAGCCTGCCCTGAACCCTTTTGCTTCTTACTGGCTAAGAAGGATGAATTAGATTGTCCCTGGCTCCTCTTTTGTTGTCCCCTATTTCTCCATTTTTGTATATCAATATTACTTTTTCAATCCTCAAAGTTGTTTTCACAATCTCTCTATAATCCTTAATTTATAGTGCAACAAGGAGTTTTTTGATATCATGGTGGAGACTTGCTTCAAATCTTTCACAATTATCTACCCCTGTAGGAATTAATGTCTCAGCATACATATTCATTCTATCTCTTTCTCATATTCTGATACCGTTTTATACCCCCATTTCAAACGAAGGAATACATCCCTCATCTTATCTTTATAAGCCTCTTCTACAAATTTGTCAGTAATTTGGGACAAAAAGTACTCCCAAATAAGATCCTGTGGTGGTACAAGCATTTTAATGGACTCTCACCACTGACATGTTGGTCCCTGAACAAGATCATTTGCACATTCCAATCTCTCTTCTAGTGTGCAATAGAGAAGATAAAAAAATTCTTTTTATATTAATTAGCCAAAACGCGACATCTGGAGTCGTGACTAATGACTCTCCCAGAAAATCCTCTGCTCCACTTGGCTTTCTCCAATGTAAGCTTTTATAGTGGAAGAGGTGGTTGTGGCTGTACAGGAGGTGCAACAGCCATCTGTTGTGTAGCACCTCGTTACCATGGGGTATATACCAGAACACCCTGAGGACATTCCAATATATAACCTATGATAATCGTGTGCTACGTTCAATCACAACATTCACTTAACATGGCATCATCATTCTTTATTCTCTTATAAGACATCATAAAGAAAGACACAAATTTTTAAAACCAAAATTTCCCTATTCTATTCCATAAATCCAAACTTATTTACATTGTACCTTCTAAATACCCATACATGTACATCATCATATCCTAATACAAAATATGCTACATGAAAGAGAAAAATATACAAAAAGTTTATCTAATCCTTCCAATCCCAGCTGATCGACCTTTGAGTCATTTCTTCTTCTTCCCAAAAGTACAAGACTATACTTCTTGTAGCGTCTCTCAGTAGCTAAAGTCCTCCCTCGGTCCTGAAATGTTAACGTGCAATTTTGGGTGAGTTTTGCGAACTCAGATGAGGTAACCATCATCGATGGTTCACTCAATTCATGCAACACATCATACATATAACATATAATTCACATCTTTGCATTTTACATAAATCATCACATATCACATTCTTATTTAAGGGTAAGACAATTTTGCATTTCAAACAACCAAACATACTCATTAAAAATGTATATGAAATGCTCATGTGACTCTTTTCCAATTATTGCATTATTGTGACTGATTGCTTAAACTGTCCTGTATCTATTGTAGATACCAGACTCATTTATACTATTGGGACCCCGCCCTTGCGAGTCACATGCTCAAAGTCCTAAGAGACATCTGGACGCGCATCCCACAAGGGTGGCATGCCCACACCAGGAAATCATAAAAAAGAACTCACTTTTCCTATTTCCAAACATATTTTGGGAAAACTCAAATTGGAATTTCAATTGGATCTCTTCAGAAAATTTGTTCCCCATTGTCTTGAGTCTCTAATGACACCAAAACCATTCAATTTGGTTCAAAAATATGAAAGTTATAGCCCAAACATTTTCGGACTGTTTTCGCACTAAGACAGTACACTATACCCAACTTCACTCCAGAAATTGAAAGTCTTAAGGACTGAATTAAAATTCAATTCCTTCATATAATTTGTATTTCTATGCCTCTAGATTAGTTAGAAACAATAATCATCTCATTTGGAGCTTTACGGTTTAAGATATCATCAAAATACTGAAGTATGTTTAGTAAAAATGTCCAACTCACACTCTTCCAACCGATCCCCTCACTTTGATTCAATCAATATTTTTCAAAGTAATGCTAAAAGCTATAAATTTTTTTAGAGAGATAGAGGAATGTGTTAGGAATCCAATATTTCAAAAATCAGGTCATTTGGAGGTCGGACGACGAAGTTATGATCAAAAGAGTGAAACATATTCAGGTTTGGGAACACCAGCAAAGTCGCGATCGCGACTTGCTTCTTCCTCCTTTGCTTTTCTTCCTCATACCTGTTTTAGAAAAGAAGGCATAACTCTCACTACAAATATCTGATTAAGGTCATTCAAAGACTGTTGTAAAGAAGACTTCTAAATCTACAACTTCTATGAAGACTTCAAAAATGAAATTGGCCTCTAAAAGGGTCAAAATTTCAAAACAAAGTAGCTGTCCCGAATGCCCATCCTAAGCAGCATCCCAAACTTCTAATAATCATATCTCTCACCTCCATTGTCCAAAAATCTCATACTATATATCATTGGAAAGCTAGAAAAATAATATACAACTTTTAAGAATACAACTTTGTCTATATCAACCTAGATCAATCAAGATGTTCCGCTGAAGTCAGAACCCAATTTGACCCTTATGAAAAACTTGAAATTTGCAATGTACAAATTGGAAAGTCATGAGCATAACCATTCAACTACTAACTTTGCTTCGTTAAACTCCCTAATCTCTACTCATTCGACTCATCCCTTAAAACTAATTCTCATCATTCACAAAAACCCTATCTTTCCTTTTTCCATAAAATCTCACTTATATGTATATATATATATCTCTATAGTAAAACAGTGTTAATCCATTAACATGTACATCAGCCATATATATACACGTATACAATGAAACCCTTCCTATAATCTTAGAATGAATTATTGAGACCCTTCCTATAATGTTGGAGGGAATTACTGGTGATAATTACAATTCAAATAATGATGAGATCCTTAACTTAATTAGGTTGATCCTTATCAATATGATGACTAGGATCCTTATCAATATCAACGATTCATGTTCAAAGTTCAACTCAATTGGATAACTTTTCCAAGTACATCTAATTTCAACTCACATCATCCATATTTCATTAACAACAAAATAGAAGTTTACAAAACTTTAATGGCATTCCAAGCCACATTACATCATCGATATCCAAAATTCAAAATACAAAAGATACCAAACTCAATAATTCT
>JAOTAY010000005.1:12288096-12302524 GCA_025629805.1 Erythroxylum baracoense
TAACAAATTAACTCCAAAAATTAATCTATCAACACCTCATAATTCATTTAAATCATGCTTAATAAATAAAAAAATTTGGGGGCCAACAAAAACTCTACTCACAGTTTCACCCAAATGTTGAAAGCGCTCTTAGTTATCTCTATTAGGGTAACCTTTACTTAAGACATACACGAATAAATCGACTTTCTCCAAAATAGACATCCTATCCAAAGGTCTCAAACCATAATTGTTTTCCAAAATCATAAATAATTGACGAAATATATTTTGATTCATCCTAAATGTATTAAAACATTGTTTTTCATCAACATTCAATAATTTATTCATTCATAGTTCTCCTGTTTGATAGGAAGTCATGCATGGTTCTTTGTATACGTGGTTAAAAAAATATGCAGCCATGTACCCCGATATATAAGCCACCGAATCCCAAAACTCATTATCATTTTCCAAAAATTGCATAATTTGCAAAAGTTGCATAATTTGCTTAATATTATCACCCGTACCTACAAATCAACAAGTAAAATTATATTCTAAATAAACAAGACACTTATATGCCTAAATATAAAGAAATAAATAATATAACACGTAATAAAATCGTTGATTACCAACAAGATAATATAATAAAATAAAATAAGCTAATCAAGTTCATAATGTCTTAAAACATACCATGTCAGCATAAGTGCACAAATAACTAAAACAATAAACTAAACATAGTAACGCATAGATAGAAACTATGTTTAATGTTTTTTTATTTTTGTCATAGTCATATATAAACTTTATATATTTAACTCTCTTTGTATTATCTAGTAAATTGAAAAAATGACCCTTCTTTGCGGATCTTCAATCAACATGCAAGCAAAGTAAAATTCAGGAGTCCCAGTCTCTAAACTAGGCAAAGTACATAGTTTTCCCAAAACATTCGTAATATCATGATGTGACGCACCTGCACCAGTACTCTGTGATGCCCTAATATTCATCGTGTTCAAAATTTTCGTAATAAAACTATTAATCTCTATTGTTGCACTCTATCTCTCTTGAATCGATTGTATCATACATTGATGTAGATCTTCCTATCCTTTTAATGGAATCATTTATTGCACTCTTGTTGTTTTGTGAACTATCATTCTCCAAAACCCTTTTGCATCTTTTTCTCTCACTCCCTTCATCATGTGAAGCTTGAGGGGTAGCAACAGGAGTTGATGCAAGGGTCGGAGAAGTTTCTCTCCAAACCTCTTCCCAATCACCAGTGACATGATAATTGTTTAGACCACTAGTCTCATCTATATTCTCATGATCATGATAACGTGACAATTGATGATGAGCATTATGACTATCAGGTGGAGAAGGAACATATAATTTCTCAACTTTTCATTATTCTTGTAGAGGGTCAACCAAAGACAAAATGTAATCTCCTCAGGCCAAACATCCAAAAAATTGATCCAACTTACATTCAAGTTCAGGTTCAAGCCCTTCCTCTTTAAATGTTTTAAAATTGTTGTTCTCCTACAAAAAATAATTAACTTATATTTAACAATCTATTTAGCATTAAAGTAAAGGAAAATAACTTAAAATGGGCTAAACTTAATCTTCAAAGTCCACCACTCCTCACTAGTAGCAATTGTTCCTTTGTCATAATCACATCCTAATCTCGTTTTTTTCCATTTCAACTGTCCATCTAACTCTCATCCAATCAAACTTATTTTTAAGCTTAGTTTTATCCCATTGTAAGTTGGTTGCTTTGTGAAACTCTTCCTCCACGTACTTCCATGGTATCCTTTGACAAATAACTCCACCAAGTTTTCTCTTACTCCTTTGAATATATTGGTTACAAATGTCACAAAAGATAAGAAGTGTTTATCATTCCCTCTTGACTTTCTTCTTTGTTTCTTTTTTGGAATGATGTCATCTAATCATACAAGATGAGAGAAGATTATATACTAATTAATAAATTTGCAATTAGTTTCACTAGTTAGTTACTTAAATTGGTTGCAATTAGACTATTCCAACAAAATAAATATATAAATAATTTTTATCATCAATATATTTTTATTAGTTACTTAATTTAAAATTATTTGATCTCTTAATTTAAAACGAGTAATTGAATTAACTTGTGGATATTATTGAGAAATTATATAAATTTTATTGTAATATATTTTATTTAAAATATTATATTATAAAATTTTTTATTAAATTACTATTTGTTTATATATAATAATTTAAGAAAATACTATTTCATTTTGACAACAAAAGAATTATTAAATAATTAAATAATATTATAAAACTATTAAATAAAGTTTTAATGCCTGATTACAAAACCATATTAACAAGATTCAGAGAAGAATAAAAAATCTAGAGAAAAACCATCTTAAACATAAAATAAAAAGAGAGAAAAGAGAAAGTTAGGGATAAAACAAAATAGTTGCAAATTAGGCTTTAGTGGAATGATAGGAGAGAGTTCTAAATTAACAAGGTCATTATAAAAAACAATGGTACTTTTTTGCTCACTAAATTAGACAAATTTGATTAGCAATTTCAGAAACATGAGTATGCGTCAAATAAAAAAAATCGTGCAAACATATCCTTTTAGGATTGCTTATTTACTGTGAATAAGAAATTTATTAAATATTTGTCTATTAAATTACTGTTTGTTTATATATAATAATTTAAGAAAATACTACTTCATTTTGGTAACAAAAGAACTATTAAATAATTAAATAATATTAGAAAAGACAAATATAAATTTGTAAATATTAAATAATCAAGTTTTAATGAATGATTACGAAACCATATCAACAAGTTTTGGAGAAGAATAAAAAATCTAGAGAAAATCATCTTAAACAAAAGTGTGCGTCAAATAAAAAAACATTCGTGCGAATGTGTCCTTTTAGGATTGCATATTTACTATGAATAAGAATTTTACACCTCTATTTTAATCCAGATCAAGAATTATCTCATTTGGATAACTACATATCAAGTTATGTGTAAAACACAGAAGCATAATGACTGAACATGTCGCAACTACATTCTCTAGCACTCATCTTCCAATTTTCCAGATTTCATAACATCCAACCTCATGTACCTAACACATCTTGTACAAAAATCACCCTTTCTACTTCACTTACTCTTCATTATCAACTCCATTTCAACTCAATATCATTTACAAACAGATCAAAACCAAAAATCAAAACCAGAAAATCTTTCACGTATTTCTTCATTCCTTGCACTTTCCTTTATATTTTTTTTTGCATTTTCAATTTTTGCATTCTCTTCATTTCTTCCTCAAACTTTCATTTTAATCACTCTTTCTTATCTTCATACATCACCACACGCCTATTTCTAAATTCTCAATTCATTTTAAACACTCAAAACTATTCACATACATCAACAGTGAAAAACATAGCATATTATTCAACTTGCATGAATTTTTGCACTTCTCTCATACACATTTTTATTGATCTTTTAACTCCAAAAATCATCTCCACACTACCTTATAACATATTGATCATCAAAACACATAATCAAAAATATCAATAAACTCATCCTATATTCATGGTATACATGAAAAATGTCCATTTTCATATGATCATTCAATGACAACTAAATCACCAAATTTATCTCATATACCAACA
This sequence comes from Erythroxylum baracoense, assembly GCA_025629805.1. Taxonomy (NCBI): domain Eukaryota; kingdom Viridiplantae; phylum Streptophyta; class Magnoliopsida; order Malpighiales; family Erythroxylaceae; genus Erythroxylum; species Erythroxylum baracoense. The sequence goes on from JAOTAY010000005.1 coordinate 12,291,723, forward strand.
ACTTATAAGGATTTACAAGATACTTACTTGATAAAACTCCAAAATCTTCAAAATCTCTAAGAAGCCCTAAATCTCATGCAACCACGTGCATCATTTTGAAGGTGGTTTAGGTTAGGTTTTTCTTTAGGCAAAAGAAATAGACAACAAAATGGGAGCAGTAAAAGATAGATGGAAGCAAGGTGTAACTTTGGTGAGAAAACTGTGAAGAAGATGAAGCTTAGAGAAGAAAGCCACAAAGAAGGAAATAAGACAAGACAAAAAGAATGACTTGATTTTTCAAAGATAGGAGAAACGTGACTTGGTCATGTAAAAAGTAATTATATAATAAACCTTGAACTAGACAAGTGACACTTGTCACTTATCTAACTTATAAGGCTTTAACTAGTTTTTCTAAGGAAACTAGTCTAGTTAGCTTCAACTTTACTCCATATGTCTCTAAAAGTTTCAATATCATCTTCTCACAAATTCTAAAATCATCTATAAAATTTTTCATTATCATTTATCCTTATTTCTATTTCCATTATCAATTCTGGTAATACCCCACATTTTTGGAAATTTTTCCTAAAATTCATCAAAAGTTCTAAATCACTAAATACATTCTCGAAATCAGTTTTTTACATATAAAACCCACAATCCTAAAAAAAAGCACATTCCACATATATAAATCAATTATACCCCAAAAAATGTCAATGAATGCATTTACAATTATTTTCATGTGTAAAAATTCAATATTCACGTGTATGAGCATATTATGCATGAACATGAAATGTATTTTCTAATCTCTCAATAATCTCTCATATTTACTATTCTAGCCTTAACATAGGTAACGGGATGTTACATGTTGTCTCATATAGTCCACCATAGTTTGGAAAAACTCTGCCAAGTTAGGAGTTGGTTGACCGACAGGTAGTGGTACGGGTTGTGCTGGTTGCCTCACTGTACCCCTATCTGCAACTCTAACTGAGGCATGGCTTTCCTCCTTTTCCCCAGCGGCTTCCCTAACGCTTGGTTCCATTCTTCAGTCTATATAATTATGTAGTACATCCACCTCCAAGTCTTCCGCAATCCTTTATGTGACTCTAGTCTTTGTAGTAGATCCACCACAACTTTCTTATAATTTTCTTCAAAACCTACGTGCGAAAAGAAAACCATACGCAAAGTTATAGGCTTAGTGATATTCAAGCAATTTTATTTCCCATCCAATTCAATTCATTTAACCATATCATGCATGACATATAATATTTTTCAAATATAAATATCTTCATTTATTTTTAAGCATAAATAGGCATTAAAATTAATTTATGAAATTCAAACATGTATCTATCATATTAATTCACATCTGATTACATAATGATGAATAAATTTTACAATTTAATTTTTCAATCAATTACTACTTCTAATTGAAGTTCATTAATCATTAGTTATGCATTTATAAATTTTCTATAATTGCCCCAACGGAATTGCATTGTCGAGTCAGATAAGTAGGATTTTAAAATATAGGACCAATTTCTCAAAACAATACGGTCCATTTGCATATCTTATATGGTTACTTTATTATATATATATATATACACACACACACACACATATCAGGATCGAGCTCTCAGAGCCATGCAGTCCATAACACTAGCCAAATATCTTACACCAGAATCAAGCTCTTGGAGCCATACAGTCTAGTAATACATACCATGACGCTGTACTGCCAACTCCTTAATTGGCATGTCAACCATATCACATTCCTCCAATTCCTATATATTTTACTATGGGCAAATCTAATTAAATTTCATTGAAATTTAATGATATAGTCTCGTAATAGCCAATTCAAGTTATTCCATATTTGGCCAAAGTAAATGTCACTCCTTAATTTCATTTTTTTCATTATTAGTCTTTAATTTAGTTCATATAACATTCAAGACATATTCATCTCACCAATTAGTCAAAATAACGTGTATATCAAAATTTCAAATTCAAACCTAATATATGTCAATTGAGGAAAATACGAATTATAAGTCCAAAATCCAAATTAATCATATATATTACTTCATTTAGCATCCAATTAAATATTTTTAACGTCAACTTCGTAAACTCCCAATTTTATCTCAAGAACCCAAAATTACATAATATACAATTTTTAGGAAAAATAAAATTACACGAAAACATACCAAATTGATGTCCAATTTGCTTCAATAAACTTCAATTTCACAATTCCTTATTCTTTCCCTTTCCCTTTCTCTTTCTCCTTCAATTCCTCTTCTTCATCTTCATAATATTGCATAAAAATTCATTTTCATGCATTTTATTCAATAATACATGTAACTACACTAAAATCATGTATTAAAACAAGAAAACCCATATACTTTTTCTTCATCATTTTATCAAAATTCTTATTGATATGATGATTTTAGGGATCCTAGGTTTATGATTTAGTGTTTAATTGTTGATTTATGAATGAAAGATAGAGAAATTTGACTTGAAAATGGAAGAAAAATGAAAGAAAGTGGAGAAAGAAGAGGGAGGCTTGTTCTCCACAATTTTGGGGAAGAAGAGAATGTATAAGTGGCCAAAAATACAATTTGGTCCCTTAAATCCAATACTTTTTTTTGAAGATACGAAGTTAACTTTCAATTTTAATTCATTAGTTGGATTTAATCCCATAAAATATCTTCATTTAATACTTTTTTAAATTCATAGTCAAAAATTATTTAGGTACTATTTAGTCCACAGGTCTAAAAATGACACCGTTAAAACTTATGAATTCTTTTCTTCTTCTCAATAATTAATACCCATTAAAAAATCAACCCCACATAAATACGTTGATTAATATCGTTTATTTTCCATTAATATTTTTTGGGTTTGACTTTCACCACTTTCTTAGGTCAAACTTTGACCATATGTCAACTCTTGGTCAAACTCTCAAAATGAATTCATTTTGGCATCAAATTTGATTCTCGGGCTATCCTTAAATAATATTATCTGATGCCAAATAAAGTGTAGTTTGGGTCATGTGTGTCACTATTTATCTCAGGATGTACTATTTAGGGCCTGAAAAGTACTATTAATGAAATCGAGATTTTTGATACTAACAAATATTTTAAATTTTAAAAGTACATGGTTTATAGAATTTAATGTAACTACTAATAAAAAAACCAAGTAAGAGAAAAATATTGAAAAATCCTCTCCCAACAAAAATATACGAACTCAACCTTCGTATCTTATTTAATAGGAAATTAGAATAACTCCTTATAAAAAATTATAAATTTTACTGAGTTTTACAATTCTAACTCAAATTTTTAAAAAATGTTAATAAAATTTTCAAATCTTTAATTGTTTTCAATGATAGTCTTTTCATTAACTTTGTTGATGTGACATACTAGGTCATTTAGTATCTTTGCCACAAGGATAACATGCAGATTTAATTTATACATTAATAAATTAATACTTTTAAATAAAAAAACAAATTAAGAAAAAAAACTAAATCCCTATTCTAGGTTACTTCTTTACCAAACACCAAACTTTCTCTTTTGCTTCTCTCCTATAACTTCTCGCCACCATCTGACTTCACAAACTTTGAAAGCTTCACGGCTTCACTTTCTCTTCCACCTCTTCTCATACTAGATTGTGCCTTTACTGTTATTCTTTGTATTGCTCCACCACCTCTGTCGTTAACATCACACTATTGCACCGATGGTTGAAAGCTTCACCGCTACACCAATGCATATCATTTCACCAACAACATCTGACTGAAGCATATAGCTATCTCTATTCATCAAAGTTGAGAAGAAAGGTGAGTAACTTAACAGTTAATTCCTCAAAAAATCAGCATATGCATAATATATGGTGTACATATGGTATTCTTTAACAAATTCTCAATTTTCTATTAGTTAATGACATACTCAATCTTCATTAGGATTAGAGCTAAGCATACTATATATTAAGGGGAGTAGTATTGCAAACTTAAAAATCAGTAAGATGTTTAAAGGTATGTAAAGTTAGGAGCAAGAGCAAATTATTAGTATGTTGACTAAAGAATCACCCATTATATTTCATAATACTAAACACCATTGGGTTTATTAGAAGGTTGGAGATAAGCATATAGAAATTTCAGAATTAGTATAAGAAGGTAAATGAAAGACTCATTAGACAGATCAATTAAGAGAAATAATGGTGTATTTGTATCAGTATACGCATTTGGATTGTACATTAGCTTCATCAGTGACAAGACATTAAGAAAGCAATGAATCCTTCAAAAACTTGAGTAATTTCAAAATTGTGATATTGCAAAAATGAAATTATTCTTTTAAGTATAGGAGATGGGCATTGGGGCCTTGGCCTTAACTGCTTTACACTATAGGATGTTTGAATGGTGTCTTTTATTTTTATCTAGTTTTTAGTATTTTGAAGATGGGTTGAGTTACTTGATTTTTATTTTTAAGGTAAAAGCTCTTATGTTATGAGTAATCTCCCATGGCCAGAGGATTTCTCCAAAGCTTTATGATCTTCATTCTAGTTTTTTATCTGTGAAAGGGGAGTCAGTATTAGCATCCATACCTAATACCATTCATCAATTTGCTTAAATAGTGGAGGTAACTTAAGTGCCTTCGTGTGCTAGTTATTTCTTTTATTCCAAGGGAATTAATTAGTTGTTTGCATTTTATACAATAAATGACCATAATAAGCTGCATATTAAAATCAAAGTATCCAATTGTATTTATGACATGTTAAATAAAACCATATCGATATAAAACCATCCTTTAGTTTAATTTGTCATTAATTATCCCATTTTTATGCCTCAAACATAATTTTGATTTTATTATTAAGGACTCTCAATTTATGTTGATTAATATATTCATATGATGATATGGTAATAAAATTAAGATTGCTTATGCACTTGGTATATACTTGATATAAGAAGAGTATAAAGGTGATGTTAATGGATTCAAAAGGTTATTTATTGCTATTTCGACAATTTAGCAGCAGTTGAAAGGATATATTCTCAATTTTGCTGAGAGAAATTATTATGTTCAATGGTAATATAATATTAGTATTTTCTATTGTTATTATATGTTATATATTGATTGTGTTTAATTTTAATAGTCATTATGATCAGTATTTATATTTCAGATTCCCTATGATTGCTCCAATTATAATAATAGGATGAAGTTACATATATCAAATTCTAAGCCTAATACGGTCAACACTTTTATCAATGTATTAATGTAAAAATATGTCTTTTAATTGTATTTTTAAAGATGACATTATTATAGAAATATTTAATGAGCACTCAAATTGTAGTTGTCTTGTAGATATTTAATAATAGTTAATAAGTTGAAATTTGTTATAGTAAAAACTTATGTCAAACATCTTCTATGTCTTAGGATAAGAGTCTTATTTGCAAGATTCATTATTGCCTGCAAAATGTGACCATATATATATTAATTCATTTAAATAGTGCAAATTTGACATAGTGTAATATTTGTATTTTTATCTTTATTTTGTAAGCCCAATGTGACTATATATCTTAGGCGTCTAATGTACCTAATTCTAATATTGACACATTTTTAGAGGTCCACTAGGTTTTTAGAGTTATATTAGCTTAATTTATATTTAGATTATGAAAAATTAAGGAATAACAATATACTATATGCAATGCGTTAAATTCATATGAAGATGAAGATTATATTTCATGACTCTCTTCTCCCAAATGTCTAAAGATATAATTAAGGAAGAATGGCACATTCTTATAATTAGATATTATTTCCTAATCATTTAATCACGAGTATAATGTTTATCTAAGTTTAGGGAAGGAAATGTAGATAATGCCTATAAAAGATGCTAATCAATCAGGTACAAGTCAAAATGATACAAGGTAATTTCTTTATTAATAAATGCATGTGTGATAGTATAATGCATTAAGGTGTGCATTAATAAAATGGCACACACAGTTATGCTACAATGAGGAAAGAAAATTTTGGTTTGTTTGGACGTGTAGCAGATATAAATAAAAAGATGCAATTTTTCTAACTAGGCAAATGACATGTATTATACCTTAACCCTATAACTTACACACTTTCCAAAAGCTTAGATATACGATAAGACCATAGGCTCTTCTTTCATTAAGTCTAAAGTTTATATTTCTTTTTTATGCTAAATATAATTGAGTGGGCATAACAAATATGCAGGGCTATGCAAAAGCATAATATCCAAATTCTAAACTAAGGTATAACATTTACAATATTCAAGTTCTCAACCAAAGAATAACAAATACAATATTCAAATTCTCAATAAAACCATCACAAGTATAATATCTAAATTATCAACCAAATCACAACAAATACAATGTCCAAATTTTAGACCAAATTCACTAACAAATGGTTCAAATGTGTAATAGATTCCCTATCAACAACTTAGGACTTTTTGGAGTTGATCTTCTCACCCTCAATTTGATCCTTCTTCTGGTTTGATTTGCATTGGAAATTGTATTTTGAGAAGCTTAAATTATATTTGCATTATTTTTTGGAGGTTTAACTACTTGAAATTGAAACATTTATAAAACATCAAAAACAAAATCCACAAGGTTATCGCTTACTATATAACTACACATAACTAGCATAAAATGTATTTAGGTGACAAACTTTAAAATAAATATTCTCACTAACTTATCCAAATGTTACTCCATATCCTTTAACTACTTTAAGAAATATCAACAATTATGTTGTTAAACAATTTGATGTAAGTTACTTAAATTTAAATATGAATATTCACTAACCATTCTTTTCTCCCTTCCTAAGAATAAGAGATAAGATATTTGATCCTGGAATCTTTATTATATGGGTCTTCTAATTAGACAACTCCCAATAATGGAAGAAGGGACTTAATTTTTTAGTGGCCTTCCACTTTTTTGTTGTATTATACATGTACACCTTATAATGAACAATTTGATATTTAAGCTGCATTTGAAATGGAGTCAAACAAAAAAAATTACAATCACCTTAACAATTTCATGTTGCCTCGAAGGTTGATCCTTAGTTTTAGGTCTCTCAAATATCTTAATAAAAAAAGGTAATATAGGTTGTAAGTTTTCAGTCTTCGACCAAAATTTTGGACCACTAATGAGTTTTATAGAATATTGATAACTATTTAAATAACTTTCTTGCTTATATTATCTACTCATGTAATCATTGATATCCTCCCTTTGATATGATATACAAGCCATTGCATGCTTACATGGGATTCTTGTTAAATCCCAAAGTGTATATTGACAAGTTCATGCTTGTAAACCGACAATGAACTTATTTGCAAAAATGTGTCCTTTAGGCTATGTTTAGTTGGGTAGTTATTAATGAAATGGAATGGAATGTAATATTATTCGATTGTTTATGAGGAGGATTTATAATGGAATGGAATGAAATAGGACGGAAGGAGAGTGTTCATATTACATCTCGTTTTATCCTAAACAGTAAAAATAAGTTACCTTCAATTTGAGAGGTTTAGGATAGAATGTGAAATGATAAACAACATTTCATTATATTACATTATGAACCTTTCTTCCAAACAACATTTCACTATATTACATTATGAACCCTTTCATCCCTCCCAAACAATAATTTTCCAATATTACGTCCATTTACATTCCGTTCTATTATAAAGAATTCCATTCCATTAAAAACCTTATGTCCAACCAAACATGGCCTTAAAACTTTCAATTTCTATTAGTCTTAGTGATACAATACCTTACTTCTCATTATATAACCTCTATCTTCTTCCTCACTATAGAGCATATATCCCATTTTTTCATGAATTTGAGTCATTAAGTCAACTCAAATATCCTCTAAAATATTTATCAAGGTTTTTATATGGGCTTCACAAATGAATCATTAAATTTTTCTAATAAGTTATGATGAACTATTTCACACTTTAGTGTTGTGCTCACAAATTCCTTGACAAAAGTCTCTTATTTTCTTTCTTTAAAATCGTCATAGGCCTGCATTGATATGTTTTTTAATTACTCCATTATCTCATCAAATTTCACTTTCACTTTATAACTCACCGCTTACCAAAATAAACTTTTATACATGCGGCCTTTGTGAGACTAGACTAATTTGCATAAATATGTAAAGCACATTTTCTGTGTCAGCTTTTAGGAAGAGATTCTTTAATGCATCCACTAAACCCTAATAACAAAAAATATGTAATGTAAATATAAGAATTAAAAGCATATTAAGGATTGAACATTATATGTATGAATGCTTATAGATTACCTTTTGTTGATCACTTCCAAAGGTCCATGCATTTTCACTTATGTTTAGATGTTTAACAAGAATATTCAAAAACCAATACCAAGATTGGTAATTCTCTCCCGTAACCATATCCTAAGATATAGGGAACATCTATTGTTTCCATCACAGCCAACTGCAGCTAATAAAGCACCTTTAAGAAATGTCTTAAAAATATTCATTTATCCTAATTTTTTTCCTAAAAATACTAAGAAAACTATACTTTAATACACTAAATCCCACATTAACCTCTTAAACATCAGTTGTTTAGACTTTTCATCAAGTTCGGTTTAAATAATGAATTGCCCATCTTTGCCAATCCTTCGTAACTCTTGTATATAAGACCATAACTATGCATAAGGACCTTCCATATATCCTCATAACTTCACAATAGCTTCTCTTTTAGCCCTATAATATCGAGATTTTGTCACCTGGAACCCATACTTTCTCTAAAGATCATACATCATCTCACTAATTAGCTAATGAGTTCCTTTTAAACTTGCATAAAAATTTATTTACTATACATTTCCGATTAGTTTGCTTATTTCTTTACACTTTTCCTGCAATTATATTTGTTTCTAATATCTTAATAACAAATATTTTTTAATTTCTAATCCAGCTAGCATAACTCTAGATAAACATTGTGCGTCACAATTAGCCTCCATTTTTAATTCAAATCTCACCATTGAAAGACTATATTCATTTGTAATTACATAATTTTTATTGCTTTCTTAAACTGTGTCTTATCCTTAAAATTCATGCCAATTTCAAATTGAAAAATCCTTCATATCTATCTGTAGATTAAACAAAATGTATTTATTCTTTTTGATAGATTTCCTGCACCATCCATCATCACTACCAATTAGTGATTGAATTTTCACATTACTATCTTGATGTTTGCTATATTAACCATATAAACTCTCTTTTTTATCTTTGTGAATTTTTTTAAATATAAGTAGCTTCTTCACTGCAATCTTTTCTACTACTTCGAACCCTATCCACAATATTATCACTTTCAAACCTATTATGTACCTTCTTGGCACATTTCTTTTCATTTGCTCTCGCAATAATTTATTCTTCATCATCAGTTGCATATATCTCATCTTCAACTAAAACATCTCCAGATTCACTCATCTACATAATAATGAAATCTTCATATTCTTGTTCCACCTAAACTTGGAACAACCCTTCTTCGTTGATAATCATATTATAATGTATATTAGTTTCATGGTCATTACCAATATCAAAATTAGATTTTATAGCATTTTTCACATAAGTTTTATAACCATGCTCGTAATAGTTCAACATTATAGTAGTTTAATTGTTATATGTGGTTCAACATTAATATCATGCCTTATTATGATATAAGCTTAACTTTTTTAAGCACTTCATAAACTCTTTAGGAAATTTGTAAAGCATAGAGACTGCTTTATATGCTTTATCTTCTGACACTCCTTTTAAAACTAACATGATGAGTTCATCAATTTCTATTCTGCTCCTCCTTTTAATCTTTGCCCCCCACACATTTATTGTTATCATTTTTATCCAATACCCACCATACTGAAATTCAAAATTCACCACCATAACATCATTTGCATTACACATAATTGTAGTATTAGTTTTCGACAAAAGATATTAACGCGGTAATAGTGATAAAAAAGCTCCTAAAAATATTATGGTTCAACACTCAAACAATGACAATGTTGCCTTAACAAATGATGATGATATTTAATAATACCTTATCTTATTAATGTTTTTATTTTAAGAAAAGACAAGTTGAAAGATACATAGAAACATTGCCTTTTTTCCTACCAATATTCACATTTTTAAGAAACAATAAGGCTGAACCTTTTACAAATGGTTTGCAAATTCTTCAACCAATTAGCAAGCAGTACAAGTCACTAGCAACTTAAGTATATATCTTTAGATCAATCTCAATATGACAACATCTACATAGGATGAACTATGGTAAAAAGAAATTGTTCCTTAGATTACTTATTCCTAAGAATCACTGATTCAATTGATTTATTGATGAGAGCTTAAATTAGGGAAGAATGAGGTTATTAACATAACCAGGGGCATTAATATAATTAGCGAATTGAGGTTATTAACAATGCCAAAACATGGTTTTTGATGGGATCTGTCAAGTAGTTTTAGAATGTGAAAGACTAAAAGGTCAAACAAAGAAAACTGTGACAATTAACCATTATCTGATTCACTTAGTAACCATTATCTTCTTCGAGAAACACGCCTGCTAAATCAATACGAAGGAAACATCTCAAATAACATCAGATTGAATATGTGAAGTTGCATCGAAGACTTAGGAGCGGTGGCGGATGATAACTTGCTGAAATGATAAGTACTTATTTTCAATATGTACTTATGTGTTTGAGATTGCTGTTTTGGTAATTGCTGAAACGTGAAAATAGGTGTTTGCCAAGTACGGTTGTGGTTGCTGAAAAGAGATAAAATGACTAAAAAGTCCATTGATTTAATAAACTATTAATTGTTGTATAAATAATTAAAAAA
>JAOTAY010000005.1:12302624-12315484 GCA_025629805.1 Erythroxylum baracoense
TTATTAGTCATATAAATTCAAATTATAAATAAGAAAATATTAAATTAAAATAAGAAAATATAAATAAAATAAATTTAATATTTCATAAAAATATATTATTAATCATATAAATTCAAATTATAAATATTAAATTAGTAAATTAAAATAAGAAAAATATAAATACGTTGTTGAAGGTATAATGGAAAATAATAATTATAAGAAGGTTATTAATGGAAAGTAGAATTTCTACCGCAGAAGCACTTTCCTACCGCAACCCTTTTTCTACTTATCGATTTATGCGGTGGCATCGCACTTTCCTCAACCTTCGGTTGTTCACCCGCAGATCCAAACATGTGACTGTGTTTGAAAACTGTGGTGGATAAGTACTTATTCCCACCGCACCGCAGATCCAAACGTAACCTTATACTGAAAATGCTATAGTGCAGTGCTAAAGCTTTCAACTAGTGATGCAGTAGTGCAGTGGTAAAGCTTTCAACTAGGGATGCAACGGTGCAACATTGGCGGCAAGGCAACAGAGCAACAATGGCAATGGAGCAGCACAAAGAGTAATTGAAGAGACATAATCTGGTGTGGGGAGAGACAGAAGAGAAAGTGATTTCAATGCTTGTGAAGCCAAAAAGGCGTGTTCCCCAAACTCTTTATCTTCCTTATCTTGGACTTTGGGATACTGAAATGATCATCACCTGTTAAGGATTCCGCATTTGGTGTATCAGATAAGACGTGTTGAGGAGAGGCACAATGAGAATTTTAAGTTTTTACATGAGTCATTTTTATTTAAAATATTAATTTGCTGTCATAAATATTAAAATCCACTTGTCATCCGCTTAATTTCTAAAGACTCTGCAAAGAAATTTCAACAAGTTTTGCATCAGCGATGATAGCATCATCACAGAGCATATGACGCATCATTTAGATTGACTATTTAACTAGTTCTCACTTTATTTTATTAAATCTTATTTATATATGTATGTAATATTTATATAAATGTGTGGACAAAATAAACAGAAAGAATTGTACAATCCAAACAAAAGAGAGGATCTAGCTTGCTGACTTAGGAGCACTTGTTACTAAAATTGGGTGTACCCGTATCTAGTTCCAACCTAAATGGCTTTAGATTATCTAGAACATATCTTCATTTGGTGGCGAAAATACTAGCTGATATGATATACTATATCAACAAGATTATAATCATATGTTATTTTTGCAAAAAAAATAAATTTTAAGTATTTTATTATTATTTTTTAAAGTTCAAGATAAAACTATAAAATTAGTAAATTTTAATTTTTTTAATAATTAACCTTAAATTTAAAAGAAGATCCCTCACACCATATATGCAAACCATTCTTTATCTATATTCCTCCTAATATGTTTTATATATCAATACTTAACAGAATGAGTTATTCTAATATACTTAATTCTAATTTTTTTCATTAGCAAAGCAAGCCAACATGATGACTAAAGAATGATCCAACGTGGGAGTCACAAAAGACAAAAGCGAGCTAAAGAGTCAACCAACCACATCCACGTGATATTTACTTTTCAGACAAGACAAGGGACTAGAAAGTCTCCACCCATTGTTTTAGACTCTCAGATTATAATGTCACTATCATTACTAAGACAGACTTTAAAGTCACAACCCATTGTTTTAGACTCTGGGATTGTAATGTCAATGTAAGTTGAAATCTCGCTGGCACGGATTATAATATTAATATCATTGGTGACATAATTTAATTATGTTAACCTGTTATATAAATACAATTTTATCACTAGCAATTTTAATGTAATTATATTTAACATTATAAATTAAAATATGCAATTTTAATGTAATTATATTTAATATTATAAATTAAAATATATTACTTACAAAAGAAATTAAAACTAAGTTATTTATGAATGTTAATGTAATTGCATTTTGCCTAGAGGGCTGTTGTATTATATAGTACTTATATTATTGCAGAAACAAATAAAATTCAGTTCTTTTTAATAAATAGAAGTTGTAAAAGTGGAGGAGGTATGGGCGGATGAGATCGTCTACAGTTTATGTTCAGGATCGCATACGGGGAAGTTGATACTTTCTAGGTTCTACCACCAACCCTTCCCCCACCTGTCTTCTTCTGCTGCTGCTCCTTGGAGGCAGCCCTGGTTCATTCTTGACTTGATTTTTCCTTATCCACTGTTGGTAAAGATAATTTATTTTTACTTTTATTTTTATTAAAGACCAAAAATAAAAAGATAAAATTAAACTGATCTAGGCAAGATAGTTGGAGATGGAGATAGAACAAAAATATTTGTAATTGTAATATTTTAGGAGTTGAATCAATGAATTGGTATTAGAGTCACAGGTGAATGTGTGAATTCATGGAGTTTCATTTTGTGATGAGAAATCCAGAGTATTTATTTATAGTAAATATAAGTCCGTGGAAAGAAATGAAAAGAAAAAGGATAATATCTAGACTAATACCGTTGCTAAGCTAAGCTATTGGACTTCGAACCAAAAATATCAGCAAACCTCACCTCACCGGACTAACTCTTTAAGCCGACAAAGTATGCAGCAGATAACAGGAACAAGAAGTGAGATATTGGTGGCTTTTCCTTCAACAGCAGGATGTTTTGGATCTCCCGAATCTTTCAGGCCTCGCCACTTTCCTTCTCTCCATTTTCTCTCTCCTTCCTTGTCCAACTCCAAAGTATGTATCTTTCTCTTCTTTTTTGTTGTTGCGTGCATTTATCTTTCTCTTATCTGTTGTAGTTGCATGTGCACCGTATGTATTTTGAGGAGGTAGAAGTTTCATTTAGGGGAATTGCGAAAAAGAACTTGTAGGTCCACTGAGGCTGGAATGGATTTATTTATCATTGATTGTATACTCAGCTGCTCTCTTACACTATCTTTTCTGTTCTAGAGATGCCCCTCTTTTGGCATACGAAAGCCAGGAACTGGATTTGAGAATTGCCAGGCAAGAAATTTAACTGTGAGAGCATTGGATGGTCCAAGCAATTATTCAGCTCCTGTTTCTCCTCTTGAATTCGAATCCCACGTAGGCCAGCTTTTGGCACAAATTATGCAAACCCATCCTCATTTACTCCCTGCAGCTATTGATCAGCAGCTTGAGAATCTTCAATCTGATAGAGAATCCCAAAAAGAAGTAACTCCTTCACCTCAGGATGTCCTCTACAGGTTAGTACTTACAACTTTCATTCTTGAAAGGAATTGGCATCAGCTCTTATTGTATCTGGCATGATTCTTTATGGAAGCACGGGACTTTCTAATTTTGTTTTTATGCTTTAATTTAACAAACAAATATTTATCGGGGTAATTTTTGAATGTGTATGTTGGGTGCGATTGTTAGATATGCTGAATGACATTTTGACTTATGCAGGACAAATTTTGGGGGTATTATGACACATATATGAGGGATAAACTTGGACAAAGGTCCAATTACTCGAATGTACATTTGTTGTCTTGCTTTACTCTCCATGTAAATGAGCTTAAAAAATGCATTTAGGGCCAGGACTTATGAGGTTGTGGACAAGAGAAGATGGGTAAAGGTTCATTTACTTCATTGTCTCTAGTAGGGCTTCAATAATATGGAACCTAAGGTCAAAAATGTGAGCTTTTTAATCTATGAAATGGTGGTGAAGCTGACAAAATTTGGGCCATTAGTGAGCCAACTTCGGAAATAAGTTTTTATCTCATCTGAACCTTTTTTTGATTGAGAAAACGTTAGGTGTAGCTTCATGGTTTTGCAAGTTAATGTTTTAACAGGGACATGGGTGATTTTTATCCATATGGAAACAATCTAAAGACAACAGTGTTTGTTCTTTAGTTTATTGATTATTTGGAAGATCTTATATATCACAGAGTTTCATTTTGGTTTGCTACTTGATCAATTTTAGCTGAGGATGCATTATGGCCTTAGAGTCTGTTGACTACTTTCACAGAGTGTCAGTTTAATCTCTGACCTAGAATTCTTCCCATGCCGTACCACTTTGTCCCTGTATTGACTAATGTGCTGACGTTGGTGAACTTTCAGGAGAATAGCTGAAGTCAAGGAGAAGGAAAGGCAAAAGATACTTGAAGAAATCATTTACTCCTTGATTGTGCAAAAGTTTTTAGACAATGGCATCTCAATGATTCCAAAAATATCAGCAACCTCGGACCCTGCTGGACGGGTAGATTTTTGGCCAAACCAAGAGCAAAAGTTGGAATCTGTTCATTCAGCTGAAGCCTTTGAAATGATACAAAGCCACTTGGCTCTTGTGCTTGGAGATCGCTTAGTTGGCCCACTTGATACTATTGTTCAAATTAGTAAAGTCAAACTTGGAAAGTTATATGCAGCTTCTATAATGTACGGATATTTCCTCCGGAGAGTTGATGAACGTTATCAACTTGAGAGAACCATGAACACTCTTCCTAAGGGTTTCAGGGAAGGCCAGGGAAGTCAAGATCCAAATATAGTGAACCAGCTCTGGGATCCAGATTCTTTGATAAGGATTGCACCCGACGATGAAGGCAATATTGATGAGAGCTTCATGGATTCTGAAATAGGAAAATCATATAGGCTAAGATCCTATGTGATGTATTTGGATGCCGAGACACTCCAGAGATATGCAACCATAAGATCCAAGGAAGCTATTTCCTTGATTGAAAAGCAAACACAAGCACTATTTGGGAGGCCTGACGTAAGAATTGCGGAGGACGGTTCACTGGACACAGGGAGTGATGAAATTGTCTCAGTTACTTTCTCTGGATTGACAATGCTAGTACTAGAGGCAGCAGCATTTGGATCATTTCTATGGGATTCAGAAACTTATGTTGAATCAAAATACCATTTCTTTAGCAGCTAGAAGTACCTGTTCAACATGGAACCATGTAAAGTATCATTTTCCTATGATGTATGGTGGTGCATGTTTCTGGCAGGTCCCCAATATGACGAAATTCTTCAGCTTTACAATCTCTAGGACATTCTGTTAGCAATAACTGCAATGACAACAAAGGAATCCAGATATTTGCACATTATCCTTTCCTATATGTGAAGAATGGAGTTAGTACAGGTTGTGTATTCTGTGAATTCATTTTGTAGCTGATACAAGCTGTATTCTTAATATTACTAGTATACGTAAAGGAATTCAAGTCTTTACTGCTAAATCAATAGTTACTTGATCCTCGATCACACATGTACAAGCACACAAGGATGACTTTGTTATAACAATTTTTCATAGAGAAATAGAGGATTTGGAGAGAGGGATAGAAGGAGAAAAAGGAATAATCTTGATTCTTCATATTTGTCCTTTCCAAAACTATATGGAAGAATTAACACCTAATACAAAGCTGACACGGTTCTATTGTTATAACTTAACTATTTAACCAAACTGAAATGGTGAAAGGTGAAGCCCCCATTACAATGTCACTTTCTTCCTCTTCTTTTTAAATTTCTTGCGATATTCTGAAACACTGAATGTATGGATGTTTCGGGGGTAATGACAACCCATAAGCGACCTCGCCCGTCCTTTTTACGATTTTATGTGGGACATAATATAAGGGTGATAATCTGTGGTTGATGCGCCTCTATAATGAGTGTTGTGTGTAAGACTGTAGTTTCCAAAAATTCTCTCTCAGTCGTCTTTTTGTCAGCCTTTTGCTTCATTCGGTGTTGAACCCGATTTAAGTGACCTCCAAAGCTACTTCTCTCTCCCGTAACGCTTGATTAACTGTAAGACCTTGGAATCCCTGCTACGTATACGACATAAACTGGAGGTGGATATCCCCATAAGACCTCAAATGGGGTTGAGTTGATGGTTGTATGATCGGTGGTTTCATACCACCATTCAGCTGTGGGGTTCCATTCCACTCCCTTATATGCAGCTTTCCCACAAAAGCACTTAAGATACGTCTCCAACACCTTATTGATGGCCTCTATTTGCCCGTCTAATTGAGGGTGATAGTCTATAGAATACTTCAAGCTCACCCTTTATCAGTCCCTTAATAAAATTGTTTGAATGTGTGCATCAGTTGCAGATTTTGTTCCAGATTTTTACTATTTCAATTTTTCACATCTTTGACCAAATCAGTTTGATTTTCTGTTTGCTTATTCTGTTAGCAATATCAGATTAGGAGATTTTCCAGCAGTTATTTGTCAAATTCAATTGCAAGCTTTTGTATTTAAGCTACTGCTCTCTCAATGAAAATTATTCAATTCCAGCTTAAAATCTCTTCCGATTCTTACTCCCTCTATTTTGTTCTTAATTCTGGTTAAGTCTTACATACCAAAAAACCAACAAAGTGGTATCAGAGCCCTCTTCTTAAGTGACTTGTGAGTGATCTGAGTGAACCCCTTCACAAAAGGCCTAAACACCTTTCAGTCCATCAAATTAATAGATTTTGAAACACCGTTTATAGCCCTTGCACCACCTATGTTCAACGGAAAAAATTACCAGTTCTAGGCAGCAAGAATGGAAGCTCACTTGGAGGCAAATAATCTTTGGGAAGCTGTTGAGGAAGACTACGAAGTTCTTCCATTACCTAATAACCCAACAATGGTGCTGATCAAAAACCACAAGGAGAGGAAAGCAAAAAAGTCCAAGGCAAAGGCTACTTTGTTTGCGGCTATTTCTCCAGCAATTAGGGATGTCAATCCTGGCCCGCTGGCCCGGCTCGGCCTGTTTTTGGCTCGAGTTTGGCGGGCCATGGATGGGCCATGAGCCGACCATGGTCCGCCCGGGCCGGGCCGCGGGTCGACTATGGTAGGCCTGTGCGAGCCACGGCCCAGCCTGCGGCCTGACAAAACGAAGTTGTTTTGTCTAAAACGACGCCGTTTTGTAATTTTTTATATTAAAAAAATATAGACGGGTTGGGTTTGGCCCCACTCGCCCTTGGCCCGCCAAGCCACTGGCAGGGCCGCGGGCAGGGCTATCCCGGCCCACGCGGGCCACAGGTCGCCTCGTGGCTCGTTGTTTTTTAGGCCTGGCCGGTTGGGTCGAGGGCAGCGCGGGCCCGGCCCGGCCCATTGACATCCTTGCCAGCAATCTTCACCAGAGTTATGACAATGAAATCAGCATTCAAAGTTTGGAATTCCCTCGAGAATGAATATGAAGGAGATGAGAGAATTAGAGGAATGCAAGTGCTCAACTTGGTCAGTGAATTTAAGATGCAACAAATGAAGCAGTCTGAGACAATTAAAGAGTATGTTGACAAACTAGTAAACATTGTCAACAAGGTAAGATTGCTTGGTTCTGAGTTTTCTAATTCAAGAATTATTCAGAAAGTCTTAGTCACTATTCCTGAAAGATTTGAGGCAACCATTTCTTCCTTGGAAAATACCAAAGACCTGTCAAAAATTAGCTTGGTAGAGTTGCTAAATGCCTTGCAAGCCTAAGAACAGAGGAGACTAATGAGGGCTAAAGGCTCTGTAGAGGGTGCACCTCCAGCCAAATTGCAGAGCAATCATGGAGGAAAAGGCTAGAACAAGAAAAATAAAAAAAAGAATTCAATGACATCAGAAGTTGCTGTCAACACTAAGAGCAGCAATGAAAGAAAGAACTCATATTTTCCTCCCTGCAGACACTGTGGCAAGAAAGACCATCCTCCTTTCAAATGCTAGAAAAGGCCAGATGTCAAGTGTGCTAAGTGCAACAAGATGGGGCATCACAAGCGAATCTGTAAGAGTAAATTTCAGCAAAGAAATGTGGCACAAGTTGCAGACGAAAAGGAGGAAGAAGATAAACTTTTTGTAGCAATATGTTTTGCCACCAGCTCAAATGAAAAATGGTTGGTGGATAGTGGCTGCACTAATCACATAACCTATGATCATGAACTTTTTAGGGAGTTGGACACATCCCATGTATCTAAATTTATAATTGGCAACGACGAGCATATTACTGTCAAAGGAAAAGGAACTGTAGCTATTGAGAGCTGCATAGGTACCATAATTATTTCTAACATTTTGTAAATTGATCAAAATTTGTTGAGCATGGGACAGCTGCTTGAAAAGGGATTTAAAGTCAGCTTTGAAGATAAGCGATGTTTAATCAAGGGTGCAGATGATAAGGAAATTTTCAGAATTAAAATGAGAGGAAAAAGCTTCTCTTAAGATCCAATGGAGGAAGAGCATGCAACCTATCCAATTGCTTGAAGCAATACTAAGACTTGGCATAAAAGATTAAGTCATTTTCATCTTGTTGTGGTATTGACAATGCAAAGGCAACAACTGGTTCTAGGTTTGCCTCACTTAGAGTCTGATATGCCAAATTATAGGGCTTGTCAGTTTGGTAAGCAAGCAAGATTACCTTTCTCGCAATCCTCTTGGAGAGCAATAGAGAAGCTACAACTCATCCACACAGATCTGGCTGGACCTCAAAGAAATCCTTCACTCAATAAGAGTAAATATTATATAGTCTTTATTGATGACTTCACTAGAATGTGTTGGATTTGTTTTCTCAGGTTCAAGTAAGAAGTTGCTGGTATTTTTTGGAAGTTTAAACATTGGGTTAAGAATCAAAGTGGATGTATGATACAAGTTCTAAGGTCTAACAATGGCAAGGAATACACATCTAAACATTTCAATATGTTTTGTAAGGAAGTAGGAATCGAACACCAACTCACAACTCTATATACTCCTCAGCAAAATGGAGTTAGTGAGAGGAAGAATCGTACGATAATGGAGATGTCCAAAGGCATGCTTCATAAGAAAAATTTTCCAAAGGAGTATTGGGCAGAGGCTATAAATACTTCTGTCTTTCTACTAAACATGCTTCCCACCAAAGCAGTAGAACAAAAGACTCCCTATGAAGCATGGTATGGTTACAAGCCCTCCATACAAAACTTTAAAGTATTTGGTTGTCTATGCTTTACTCATAAGTCGCAGATTAAAAGGGACAAGCTAGACAAAATGGCTAAACCTGGTATCTTCATGGGATATAGTACAATCTCTAAAGCTTATAGAGTTTTCCAACCTCACACAAGGAAAATTATAATAAACAGGGATGTATATTTTAAGGAGAATGACCAATGGTGCTAGAAAAATGCAAGAAACAAGCAGATTATTGATTCTCTACTGAATCAAGATGAGATAGTGGATCACACTCCTATAAGAGGAACTAGATTACTTTCTAAAATATACCAAAGATGTAATGTTGCTGTTCTGGAGCCTGCTGGATATTAAGAAGCAAAAAAAGACCCCAAGTGTAGGATTGCAATGCAGGAGGAGTTCAATATAATTAAAAAAAATCAGACTTTGGAGCTTGTTAATAGACCTAAAAGCAAAAAGGCAATTGGAGTGAAGTGTGTTTACAGAACAAAGAAAAATGTTGATGGTTCAGTCAACAAGTACAAAGCAAAGTTAGTGGTAAAAGCTTATACTCTGATTTTTGGTGTAGATTTTTCTAACACTTTTGCTTCAGTGGCAAGACTAGATACAATCAGGTTACTCCTAGCAGTAGCAGCACAAAAAGGATGGAAAATTTGCCAATTTGATGTAAAATCAGCCTTTTTGATTAGACTTCTAGATGAAGAAATCTATGTTGAACGACTAGAAGGCTTTGCTGTAAAAGGACCAGAAGACAAGGTTTATCTACTAAAGAAGGCGTTGTATAGTTTAAATTAGGCTCCAAAAGCTTAGTACAGTAGGATTGATGAGCATTTGCTAAAATTAGGCTTTGTCAAAAGCCAAAGTGAATCGACTTTGTATGTTAGAGGTGATAAAGCTAATTTTGTGGTGGTCTCCAACAATTCAAGGCAGACATGATGCACATCCTTGAAATAACTAATCTAGGAGAAATGACGTATTTCCTTGGAATAGAGATTAAGAAAAGAGGAAACAAGATTTTCATCAACTAGAAGAAGTATACAAATGAGATAATGAAGAAATTTAACATGGAAGATTGCAAAAGCATGAGTACTCCAATATGCCAAAAGGAGAAGTTGTGTAAGGAAGATGGGGCTGAACGAGTAGATGAAACTCTGTACAGAAGTTTCATCGGTTGCTTAGTGTTTCTCACCACAACAAGACCAAATATCTTACATGTTATGAGTGTGTTATCAAGGTTTATGAATTGTGCAAGTGAAGTTCACCTTAAGGCAACCAAAAGAGTTGTGAGGTATGTACAGGGGATCTTAAATTATGGTGTTAAGTTTAATGTTGATCAAAATTTCAAGTTGCTGGGTTACTCTAATAGTGACTGGTCAGGTTCCTCTGATGACATGAAAAGCACCACATGCTATTGTTTCAGTTTTGGAACAGGAATCTTTTCTTGGTGTTTAAGGAAACAAGATGTTGTTGCACAATCAATTGCTGAAGTTGAGTTTATTATAGCGACAACAGTTAATAATCAAGCTTTATGTGTAACATCTCATTACTCCATAATCAGGGTTAGGACCATAGGATTCTTTTCACGAGAGTTTATTAGGAATTTAGAAGTACATTTTATGCATCATATGGCATACTTATACACGTGAAAAATGTTGACACTCATTAAAATTATTATACATGCATCATTGACATTTTCCGGGTATAAGGATTTATAAAAGTGATTTTTTGTATGAATTGTGGTTTTTATGTATTGCTAAGTGGTAGAATAATTGACAAATGACAGTAAAAATAATTGACGCATGGTAGTAGAAATAAATGACCCGTGGTAGTACTGACAAGTGGCATTAGGACTTATTGACAAGTGGTATGAGCAATTGGGTAACAATGACTTAGAAATTTAATGACAAGTGGCTTAAAGATGTAGAGACAAATGGACTATTTGCTATATAACAATTGGTACCATAAGAAGAGGACATGTGGCAAGTGTCATTGACACTCACCACACACCTCTCACGTTATACCCATATGAAAGACAGTCATCTTTATCTTTCATTCTTCTCTTTTATTGCATATTCTTTCCTTCTTCTTTCTTCTCTACTTCTCACGACACTCTCATCCTCACCCTCACCACATTAAGCTTTGTTATCATCTTTCATTAGCCACTCCAAGATGTTGTTGCTTTCACCTTGTTGATGAAAACCTAGCCCATTTGCTCCTTGAAAGATGATGTACGTGGGTTGTATAGAGAGCTAGGGTTAAGAGAGATCTTGAAGAGTTTGAAATTTTTGGAGGATTAATCAAGTAAGTTATGCTTTAATCTTCACGCATATTGTTAAATGTAAATCATTTGAGTAATTTGCGATTGATGATCATGATCATGAAATTATGTGTGGAAAATGTGACGGGTGAAATGATCATGTAAATGTCTTGTTTTTACATAAATAATGAGTAATGATGAATAAATTGATGTAATGATGCTTTTGGGTTAACTTGATTATGAAAATGGTGTATAAAGAAGTGTAGAATAAATAAGTGTAGAAAATTGATTAGTGAATGTAATGTTTTACCCAACATGCATCTGTAATTTGGACATATATTTATTTATAGAAATCTAAATTGGATGATGTTACATATGGCTACAAGTGTTATGAAGGAACCAAATTTTAATTCTGTCCTTAAGCGTCTTGAAATTTAGCTTGAAGTTGAGTTTTGGCATAGGCTGCAGCACTACTTTAATAGAAATCGTGTCCTGTTTTGATCGAATAAACTGTATTGATTGAAGCCGAATCAGACCATATTGTCTTCATAAAAGTTGTATATTATTCTCTTAGATTTCTATTGATATAAAGATTGTAATTTTTGGATATCGGAATTAAGAGATATGAGTTTTACAAGTTGGAGTGCACTAATACTCCAATCATGCACTAACCAAAATTTCAAACGTGCACAGTTTGTGGTATTTTGATTATAACTCATATAATAATGAACCAAATTGTATGATCTTAGATTCATTAGAAACTTAAGACACAGGGGAACAATTGTTTAGAAGGAAGTATTGTCTAAAAACTCCATCTTCCTTGTCATAATGATCATGCAAGGTTAACCCGTGGGTTTTGAGAAAAACAAACTGGAATAGTTAATGAGTGTATGAATGTTGACACATTTGGAGTACAATTGATCTTTGCATCGGTTTATTACAGAAGGATACCCGGGCATATGTCATTGAACATGTATGTTACATGATACATTTATAAAAGCATATTCAATTGCATGAACAATATGGTAACATGAAATTATCTTTGATTGTATATAGAAGAGCAAATAGAGCGACCGCTTCCAGATATTGCCAGAACTTCAAGGCAATAAGCAAAAAGGGAGCAATAGTGAGTAACCTAAGATGATCTCACCTTGAATGTTTGTTTTATTTTGAATTGAATTGATATGTGATGTTGTGTATTGATTCTGGACTATTGATTTTCCGAGGAGTTTAATATTTGGGACTGTATTGGAAGTGTTCCTTGAATGTGAATGTGATTGACTACATGTGTTCTCAACTTATATATTGAATGCCGGACTAAAAGTCCGATGGCAAATGTGAATTAGAAAGTGAAAATGAATGTGAATGACTGAACATAATGATTGAATATGTGCCATGCACATCATTCCAAAATGTAGGAAATATAAAGTCAGTTGTGACTAGAATCGCTAATGAAAAAGAGCTTAACGCTCAGACATCCGTGGTAAGAGCCTATAACTCAATTTGTATGATAGAGCCCGGTATCTACAATAGATACGGGATAGTATGATAGAGCCCAGTATCTATAACAGATACGGGTCAGTGAAAAAGGCACTCGATCATAACAATGTGAAAAATAAATTTGAGTCTCATAAACATTGCATACACATATGATATGACTAAATTGAGCAATTGTAATGTTTTGAAAACTTGTATTGTATGAAATGTGTGATGAATGTCTTCCATGATTTTAATGAAATGATAAAATGTGTGGATTTTTGAAATAGGACAATTGTGTACAAAGTGTTTTATGTTATTAC
>JAOTAY010000005.1:12331091-12343267 GCA_025629805.1 Erythroxylum baracoense
ATGGTTTATTAGTTAATTAATTACATTTAAATTAAATATTTTGATTATTTATTTAATTATAGATATCTAAAAATTAACTGGATCCCACAACTACTCAACTTTTATGTTATACCATGAGTTTAAAATAAAATAAAAAATTATATATTTTTGATAGGGTGTGAACAAAAAAGTGAGGGTGTTTAAAGTTTAAATTAAACCTTCTAAACATTAAAATTCTAGTTGCTTTCACTCTTATATATAATAACTTCCTTACCCTTTTGAGTACTAAGTTTGGGGAAAACTATAACTGTAGGAGACGATGATTATGAAAACGGACTACTTATAACTAGAGATGGCAGTTTTTAGCCCATGGACCTAAATTTAGTTGTTTTTAATAGGCCGACCTCTAGGTCAGGCCCAGGCAAACTGGAGGTCTAATTATTTTAAGTAAAATAATATAGTTTACTTAGAAGAATTTGGCTTCGGGTAAACTTGAGTCTGGACAACCCAAACCCTAATTTAATTACAAAATAAATTATTCTATATTTTTAATTTTAAAAAATTATTTTAAAAAATTTGACAAGGGTTGGCCCCCATTGCCATCCCTACTTGTAACAAGGAGTAGAAGAGTTAAAAAGACCAATAGGATTCATCCAAAACAAGCTTTTATATGAACTCGGAAAATCTTAATTGAACTCCATACTATAATCAATAGATTGTGTTTAATTCCACCCTTGAATTAACACAAAAGCAGCTGGTGAGTAAGATTTACATCCATCTTTTAACCTATTCAATTAGGAATTGAGGGCAAAATCAGCAAAAATCAATTACCTAAGAACAGCTGAACCGAAACATTGCAATTTTAACAAACCAGAAACAAGCCCAAGGTAATGGAGCAGGTCCTCCTGCCTTTATCCTTTGGACCCAGGTGGATCGATAAGTGAAATGAAAGCTAAAGATGGACGAGACTCTTGCAAAATTAGCTAACTGAAGCAAGTGGTCTTTTTCTTTTTTTGAGAAATAAGGAAGTGGTCTTTTATTGAGATGTTAGAGTGAAAAAATTATTTTGGTAATAACAACTCCGAATCCAGTACACTCCTTACAACTAAGCCAAAATACGTTCTTTATACACCCACAAATTCGGAAAAAACCGAAAAACAAAATATAAACAAAGACTTCTTCAAGGTGAAGCAACCTGCAACTCTCGAAGACACGTCAAGTTGACAGTCTCAAAAACTGCAGATTTGACTACAAGCTTCTTTTTTTCACTTAGAGAGTGAAGTTTAATAAGATCAAACACTTGCCCATTTGCCATCTGCTTTTCTGCGTTGAAGAGCAGTTCAAGAAAAATCACCCACATGGCTCAGGAGATTGAAAGGTATCTAATGGAGAAGTTCAGCAGTCAACTTCATTCAAAAGAAGATATTCCTTTGGTTAAAGATTTCAGGGAACTGGAAACCATACTCAAAGAGAAGATGGGATCGTCCTCTCCAGACATAAAATCTCTGAGAGATAATCTCTTCAAAGTCAACGACTGTTTAAATGAATGTCTAGCATTATCAGGTAAGCACGCTCTGTTTTCTGCTACACTTCGTGATATCCAAAAAACTTTGAGAGACATGCTTAGATCTGACAAGGGAGGATCCAATGGAACTTCTAATAGGAACGTTGCTTCACACCCGAAAGCCCCACCCAACCCATCAGACATGAAAGGCATTCCTCGTTGGAAGTCTCGGTTGTTAGATCTAGATTACGTCCCTGGCGTCGGTGACAAAGTACAATACCTTGAGGAATTGTTGATTGGACAAGGAAGTGAAGAAAAGTTCAAGGCTATTCGAATCACAGGAGCTGTTGCTAGTGAAAATACCAAGCTTTGTCAGATTTTGCTAAACAGTCCAAAAGTGAAGGATCATTTCCTTCCCAGAATTGGATTCTATATACCAAGTTCTGACAAAGATTCTATCTTGAGAGGATTGTTGGATGCTCTTGGTGTAAAGAAAAAGATGGTGGAAGCTATCTATGGAAAACATGGGACTGCTGGCCTATGTTGTGCACTTAATGTAAGATTGGTGGGGAAGAGATATCTGATTGTGCTTGACGATGCTCGGGACACGAATGAGTGGTTTCATGAGTTGAGTTCTTCATTGCCTAAGAAGGGTAAGTATGAGGACCGCCTCGCCTACGGGTTGCCGAAAGGACATGGAGGAGCAGTGATTGTCACGAGCAGGGATGAGAAAGTAGCGGAGAGCATGGTTGGTGAGGGAATCGTAGACGTGATCGGATCAAACAGCTTTGGGATGAAAGCTGCTGATCTGTGTTCATAGAACAAATTCAAGAAGGGCAAAAGGCTGTTGGGGGAAGCGGAATTGAAGTGGATGAATGTGTGGAAATGTGGTGGACAATGGATTGATCCAGGTTTAGTTGACTAGTGGCTTTTCTTGCCTTTGGTGTTGGCCTCCCAAGTGTGATAGTTTTCTTGCTTCAGGTCTTGTGCTTTGCATGAAAGAGGAGGCTTAAGTCCCTGCTTGTTTATGTTTGCATTTGAGTTGGATAGTTGGGTGTTTACTTCTTTGTTTAACTTTCTATCTTAATTTATCTCATTCAATTCATAGATTCAAGACTATAAGCTGTAAAAAAGGGCTTACTGCCAACGTTCTGCTTGCTGAATGGTAAGTTAAGAGAGGATTGGAATAGATTGAATCAAGTAAGAATGTATCTGCAGACTGCTAACTGGTTATCAGCTCAGGATGGTATTGGTACTTAAAATTGCAGAATTTCCTTTCCATTTAGTTAAGACAAAACTTAGCTTTAGTCTCAGAGTCTTCCTTCCCTATGAATTGCTGTATGTGACATTACTATCCTAGCCTTTTGTTACGGTATTACTCTTTCTTGTTATCCGAAAAGTAACCACAATAACAACGGAAAGTAGTTTCTTTCACAACTTGATCTTCTCCTTCACTCGTGTGTAAAGAAGTATAAATTATGTTTGCTTAATGAAAATGAAACATCATCAAGCAAGAGAGTACTGCATCTTTCTGGCATTGCAAGTTTGACGACTTGAAATGAACAAGCAAATATATAATGAGCTAAATGAAGGGTTTAAAGAGAGACAGAAATGGACATTTTGAGATGGATTCTGAAGGACTTCTCCAAGTGCACTGCAATTCCAAGCAGCTAGTTAAGATGGAAGAGTTTGCTGAGCACGAACGCTGGTAATGCCTTCTTTCCATCCTCTTTGACGGGCCCTACTCTCCCACATTGCACTAAGCTTCCTTTGGGCTTCTAATGCTCCTGCAGCTCTTTCCCTTGCCTCCTCGCAGGTCTCCATTCCTGCATTGCACTTGTCTGCCTCCTTTTGAAACTGGGATGCCATTTTCTTAGCCTCCAATAGCGCCACATCTGCCCGCCTCTGGTTCTTCAGGGCTTCTGCTTCTTTTAGCTTCACTTCTTCTGATAGCAGATGTGTAAAACTCTTCTCTATCTCCTCGCTTAACTCAGGTTCGTGTTTCATACAGTCTTGAGTAGCAAGAGATGAAGAGTGGATGAAAAAAAAACAACTGATAAAGTATAGAAAAAGATTTAGCAGAAGGAGGTTCTGCTTGTCAGTCATTACCAACCAATTGCACAAGTTATTAAGGCCATGTTCCGTGCTACTATGGATGGTTTGCAAGGCATTAAGTGGTTTAACTTTAATACTAATATAAAGGAAAACCGAATAAGGTACATCACAGAAACTAACCTAGAAAGGAGGCGTTGCTCAATTCTGCAAGAGAACATAGATAGACAACATGTCAGCTTTAGTGACAACTAGGCATGGAAACTTCAATACAATGTCACAAACAAACGCTACGATATCGTCCGGAGAATTAAACAGACTAGCATCATAATCCAAATCTTTTAAGCGGACTCAGATTCATCTACAGATGAATTAGTACGGCAATGTACTTGAAGAATCGATGGAAAAATTCTGTCCTAACTGCCACTACCAAATCCTCTACAAACCTAAAGACTGATACCCCCGTTGTCACTATATAAGTAATGACCATCCAAATAAAATAAATTGAAACAAAGAACCTCATTAGTCCGGAAACCCTCAAAACTACTACTCCTGGAAAGAGTATACATTCTCTGGATTAAACTCAAACCAGTCATCTTGATTCTAAACACATATTCAGATATGCATGCTTGAGCATGCGATAACTTTCAAAGTAAATAAAACATACCGTTTTCCATAGAAATAAGGGGGTCCGAAGAACAGTCACAGAAACAAGGAGGACAATAAGAAGAAGAAGAAGAAGGAGAAGAAGAAGAGGAGCGAAGGGCGGCTGCAAGAAAATCAGAGATATGCCAGTAGAGAGGTGGGCCGACAATGTATCCAACAATGCACAAACCCATCGTTCCCATCACACTCATCGCTCCCTGTACTGCTTTTTGTTGTCCCCTACGACTCATTGTTTCTCAGCTTCTGAGTTGAACGGTTTCTTCAGTTTTTGCAGTGAAGAAGGAAAATGAGAGAAAACTAACAAAAAATAATGTCCAAGGTGTGGAGTGCCAAGACAGACACGGGATGCCTGAGATTGCACGATTTGAAAGTCTCGTATAATGTTCCCCTGGAAACGGTAGTTTTGCAGAAATATACGTTCTTCATGCCACATAAGGAGCAGTGGTTAGCCATAGCCATTGCGCCATTTCTCACGTGCATGTAATGTAATGTAAAAGTATTTGGTTTTGGAACAATTCAGGGAACCATAATTGCCTACTTAGCTACACTAAATCCAATTAACTAAGGGAGGTAGCTTTGAGTTGAGATATAAACAGCAGCACATAAGCCGTTGTTTTCATCTCAGGACACGTTAACTCACTAATCATTACGACTTAACCTCCGCTCAGTTCAGCCATAGCCATTGGCTAATGGTAATGATAACTAGTACTCTACTTTCTTGGCATCTTGCTGAAAATTAATGTCTAATGCTAATCTTCCGTTTACTTTGTTTACAAAAACAAAGTGGAACTTGTAGTTACTATCCTCAACTATGTATCAAATTACTTCCCGAGGAAATGCAATTCCTCACCAACTATGTTTTTGGAATCTCTTACATATGTTAGTGACACAAATTTAAGCAATACTTGAGATTGTCATCCATGATCTATATGATTATCATAGATTGTTATTGTGCAATGACTAAAATTTTTGGCAGAAATATTTTTAGGATACTAAAGGTTACATCTTAAAACTCTAAAACTCAAAACTCAAAACTCAAATATTTTACCCACTACTTCAATGTCATACTCATCAATATGATTGAATCAAACCCTTTGAATCAAACATCAAAGGAAAGGAAATTAAATTGGGTACGACAAAGTAGTGTGGACAGATCATCACTAATAATCTATATCTGGTTGATAACCCAAGACAAATTTATCTAAGTGAATTTCTCCATAAAACAAATTGTATGGAGTGGGTAAACGACATGAGTAATGGTTACTAGTCAAAAATAAGATGGAGTTTGTCATAGAACTATTCCCATGCTTACACAAAACTCACCAAACTTGATGAGTTGGACAAGGTGTAATGCAATGGTTAAGGGATGGTTGAAGAGTGCAATGAACAAGGACATTCGAACTAATTTTTTACAAAAATGATTTAATCAATACGAAAGAAAGATTTGAAAAGAGAAGCGCGTCGAGAACCTTTGAATTTGCGTAAGCCAAGACTCTTCCTCGACACAAAGACATGCTTATAAATAGTATTGGCAGTGGTGAATATCAACCCCAGGCCCGACGTGATGTACAATCAAGCTTGGCCTTTTTCTTAATTTTAAAAAATAGTTTAGCAATGTCTTCTAAGGTGACTGGGAATTTGTCATCATGAAATAATGTGTTCAAAGGTTTATAATCGATCACCCTTGCGTAAAATTTTAAAATTGATAATTTTAAACAAAATTTATTTTAATAGAAAGTGAACTAAAAGATGTTATATGAGAACTGTCACATTCATTTAACTAATACAAATTTTTAATAAAAATTGATTTAAATAAATGTATATATTAAATGTACATAAAATTTTAAAATAAATAAGTTAAAATTAAATTTATTTTAAAAGAAAATAAACCAAAAGATGTTATATGAGAAATGTCACATTCATTTAATTAACACAATTGCTTAATAAAATTGAGTTTTTTTTAAAAATGTATATATTAAATGTACATAAAATTTTGAAATGAATAAGTTCAAATTAAAGTTGCTTTAAAAGAAAGTGAACGAAAAGATGTTGAATGATAAATGTCACATTCATTTATTAATATATTTACTTAATAATAATAGTTTTAAAAAATGTATATAGTAAATTAAATAAACATAAAATTTTGAAATGAGTAAGTTTAAACTAAAATTATTTTAAAACGAAATGAACTAAAAAATGTTATATGAGAAATGTCACATTCATTTAATTAGCATAACTGTTTTTGATTCATCATACTTAAATATAATTTGCTTAACATGATATCTAGATTAGTGATAAACCTTAACTCATCTTAATTGTAGAGTTATTATTGTACCAAAATTTTACAGCACATAAATACGGTTAAACCTGTTTGGAATATAAAAGATAATTAATGGAATATTTGAATTCCTATAAACATTCCTAGCTATAAAATAAGTATCCATCCATATAAATGATTGAAAACCCATGTATTTTAGGTTTTGATATTAGTTTAGAGTTCAAATGTTTTTGTTGCTGGTTTGTATAATCTAAGCACACATATATGATAAATACTATAATTTTATAATTTTACTCATGTAACAAATAAAACAATAATGTTATGAAATTCATTTTATTATAAAAAGTGTCATTGTACTAATATTATCCAAATTGTCTAATGATACAATTTACAAAATTAAAATTATCAATCATAGCTAGAGAGTGGAGAGTAGAGATTAAAGTTGAGTAAATATGCAGATACAATAATTTAAAACCTGTAAAAAAACACAAAAGTAAATAATCATATTCAATTATAAAAAATCAAAGCAATCACATAAAAATAAGTAAATCCACAAACATATATTAAAGATAACAAACCCGATGTAAAGGAAAGATGATAGCCAAATTTATAATCAGGATCGTCAATAGTTTGCACTACTTCATCTATACGGAGAAACATTATTGTGTAATTATAACTAATAATGCAATAATTATATTAAAGGAATATTAAACACAGGAAATAAAAAAATATACCTTTACTATCAAATATTTTTTTCAAATTTTTTTAGATAAATGACTAGTCTCTGTACTAGTACCTATATTAACATAAAAAGATGATATAAGATAAGATAATATCATAAAGAATATAAGACAAAATTGATATATTATAAACAATAGAGTTTACCCTCAATATCTTCATTTAACTAATTGTGAGCACACATAAGGATTTCCAGAATATTAGGATAAAGTTAAACACAATAAGGACAAATTATCTTATTGTTAGTACCAAAAGCAAACTCTAAAGTAATTGTTGATATTGAAATTGTTAAAAGATCTCGTTAATTGCTTGCATGATAAGAAAATTACTTTCATTATTTTTCCACCATCTCAATACATTGAACTCCACAGCTTCAACTTTAGTTGTACAATCTTGAATTTTTTTAAATATTTCTTTCTTTTAGTGCTTGCCTATCTTGAAAATTTCTTTCTTTAACATATTTCGAGTTGTAATTTTTAAGGTTGGATGAAGTGAGATGATAAACATACTAAATCTTTTAACTATTGACTATGGAGAGTGGATGTTCATCACCACTTTTCTATTTTCTTAGCATCATGTTGAAGATTAATGTCTAATGTTAATCTTCCTTTTACTTGTTTTATAAAAACAAACTGAAACTTGTAGTTAATATCCTCAACTATGTATTAAATAATTTCTCGAGAGAATGTAATTTCTCATTAATTATGTTTTTGGAATATGTTACATATCTTACTAAGTTAGCGACTAAATTTAAGCAATGCATTTAATTTAATCAATTGATGATAGATTTTTGTGTAAAATGTAATCACACCAATTAAAATGAAGTCTATGAAAAAATTCTTGAAAAATCCTCCTTCAAATTTTAAAACTTATAATTTTAAAAATAAAAGCTATATTGGGACTTTGGTACCAATAAGATTATCTAAAATAAAGACCTTTGATGCTATTGGTGATGGAATCAATCAAGACAACAATTTATAATATATGGAATTGTCACCATAGTTCATAAGTGACAATCTTTAATGTGAATATATGTTTATACAGTGATTATAATTAAATAATTTGTGGTAGAAATATTTTCAGAGTATTATAGAATACATCTAAAAACTCTAAATCTAATAGCTTACTGACTACTTGTATGCTATACTCATTAATATGATTGAATCAAATCCTTGGAATAAAGGATCGAAGGAAATTGAAATGGGTATCAATCAACAAAGAAGTGTTGATATGTCATCACCATATTATTTACTTCTGTTTGATAACCTTAGACAATTTTATGTAAGTGAGCTTCTCCTTAAAACAAATTATGGGGAGTTGATAAATGATACGAGTAATGGTTGCTTGTTAAAAATAAGATAGAGTTTGTTATAAAACTATTCTCATGCTTACACAAAACTCAACAAACTTGATAAGATAGATGAGGTGTAATGAAATGGTTAGGGGATGGTTAAAGAATGCCATGTAAAAGGACATTTGAATTAATTTTGTCTAACAATGAATTAAAAAATATAGGTCGATCTGGAAGAAAGATTCAGAAAGGGAGCGTAGCGAGAATATTTGAATTCACGCAAGCCAAGACTCTTCTTCAATAAAAAAAGACACTTATATCCTCATATTACACAAAATTGAGAATCCTATAAGATGAAATCCAATCAATTTCACCTCTTTCCAAATGCACTTGCAGTGGCTGTACATATGACACAGAGAAACAATTAAGTGCAATGAGGAAAAAAAGATAAATTGTATGACTTTTTAATGGGCCTTGTTGAAGTATCTGAGAAGATTAAAACACAAATACTACGTTCCAAACCAAATAAACACTCGAACATACACACGACCTAGTTTTGGAAGATGAACAACAAAAGAATATCTTAGTAAGCTAAGAATCAATGATGGAGGTAACATCCTTTCAAATTTAAATTAATAAGTATATTAGTGATCAAAATTTTACCAGAAGAAACAAGCATAAATATGGACATTGTCAAAAGACAAGGCATACAGAAGATTAATTTTTCAAAATTATTGGATATTTACCTAAATGGTGTAGTAATAGTGCAGATAGAGGAAACAAATGGTTGAGAAGAATACAACTTTAGTAGAGAAGAAAAACATACAAAGGCAGCATAAGTAAGCCATGATACAAGTTTTATACCAAGACCTACATTAGTTTAATATAATAGAGTTGTGTAGTATTTAAACCTTGAACTAGAAGCCGGAAAGACAACACTTAAATTGACTATTTTGCTAACAAATATGGTTGATAATATCATCTTTAAATAATCGTGGGTGATAGATTTAGTT
This sequence comes from Erythroxylum baracoense, assembly GCA_025629805.1. NCBI lineage: Eukaryota > Viridiplantae > Streptophyta > Magnoliopsida > Malpighiales > Erythroxylaceae > Erythroxylum > Erythroxylum baracoense. Next base: position 12,340,613 of record JAOTAY010000005.1, read on the forward strand.
GCAATAGAACATATCACCTACAACAATGATTTGCTTAAAGAAAAAAATATGATTATTAAAGTCCTCTTGTCAAAATTTCAAATGGAGAAAATGTGTCTATGAAAGGAATTAGAAAATTGAGAATCCCTAACAAGATGATACTTAAGAACGTTCTGAACATCACATATTCTAAGTGGAATTTATTTTCAGTTAGTAAAATAAAAGGAGAATATAATTGTGTTAACTTTCTTTTCAAACTTTTGTGTGATTAAGAACATGTATTTAATGAGATGCTTAGAGTGGTTAAACATATCAGTGGTCTATATTACCTTAAATCAATACAAAACAGTGAAGTGGCATAGGAGACTAGGTCACGCCTCTAATGAGAAAATTTGACATATTTATATTTATTATCAAGTATTGTTAATTTGAAAAGTACAGCACATTGTGACCCTTATATGCAAGCTAAATAAGCTCGATTTCCATTTCTCGTGAGTAAAATAAAACTAATTTCATACTTAGATTTAATACATCGTGGTGTGTAAAAAATCATGAAGTTTTATCTTCCTTAGAAGCACAATATTTTCTCACAATAGTTAGCAATTTTGATAAAGAATTTTGATATATTTTATGAAGCATCGAACCTTGGAACAATTAGTAAGGTTACTCCTTTATGACTAAAAGGTTACAGGTTCGAATAATGGAAACAACTTCTTTGTAAATATAAAGAAAAGACTACGTACAATTGATGACCCTCCCTCGACCCTCTTAAAGCAGGGAGTCTTGTGTAATGGGTTTGCCTTTTTATGAAGCAAAAATCTAATTTGACTTATTGTCAAGCTATGTTTTATAATAAAACATACGTATAATTTGAAAAAGAGTAAAAAAAAAGATAGAATTCCATTCAAATAGAATGCTTAATTTTTATAATTAATTGGGAATTACTTTACAAAATGTTTGCACGTATACAACCTAATAAAATGGAGTGGTTGAAAGAAAATATAAATGTATATTGCGATGGAGTGTTCTTACAACTACTTATTTAATCAATAAGTTACCCTTAAGGGCTCTAAAGAATAAGATACCATACAAAATACTGCTAGGAGAAAATCAATATATGATAATTCAAAAGTTTTTGGGTGTTTTATCCATGCTTATAATAAAAACAAACAAGGAGACAAATTTAATAAAAAGAGGGAGATCAAATGTGTTTGTTAGATATTCAACTAGACAAAAGGATTATCGAGTTTATGGACATAAAAATAGAGGATTTACATATCCAAAGATGTTAACTTCTCCAAAAATAGCGATCCTTTCAAAATTAGGGAATTGTGAGGTGCATGACTATGAAGATTCAGAGAAGAGGAATGTATAACTAAATGTAAGGTTTATTGAATAATTGACCAATATAGAGTAGAAACATAACCAAACAAAAAATGAAGTAGAAAATTTATTAATAGGCAATGAAACAAACAAATATAGCCCAAATGATGAACTATGTTAGTAGAAAACAAACAAATAGGAAGTGTATGAGTAGGAAGGTAGTCAGTATGAGATGCGAAGATAATAAGCCATTGTACTAGGACAATGTAGGAGTCTGGAGAACCTAGTCCACCAAAAATCATATATCATATTCAGGAAGAAGTGTAACAAATAAAAAGGAAAAAGAAGGAGCCCAATAATTTTGATGCTTTTGAAATTGACTTGCTACCCTCTATTGCATAATCATAATCTACTCCTCACTCAGGAAACTTGGTAATATATCCTCTAGAATATTTTATTTCCTATGAAAAGTTTATACACTTACATAAGGCTTATTTAGCAGCCATTATAATGTATGATGAGCTAAATTATTTCTTTTAGGAAATAAAGCATGAGCGTTAGGAAGAAGCAATGACAAAATAAATACAAACTCCAAAAGAAAATAGAACTTAGAGTCTTAAAATGTTAATGATACGAAAGAAAGCTATAGATTCAAAGTGGGATACAAGATTAAATTCAATCTAAAAGGAGAGATTGAACAACATATGTCCCACCTTTTAGTAAAGGAATTCATGCAAGTTGAAGGAGTGGATTTTCATAAGACTTTCATAATATTAGCAAAAATCATTATAGTAAGGAGTCTTTTGGCAATAACAACAACTAAGAGTTGAGAAATTCACCAATTGAATATGAATAGCACCTTTCTCTGTGGTGACTTGGTATATGAAATAGGGAGATAAGAAAATGTAAATAAATAAATCATCATATGGCTTAGGTTAAAATTTTGAAATTGGTATAAGGAATTTACTAATGCATTACTTGATATAGGTTTTAGGCAATCAAAAGTAGACCACTCATTATTTATATACAAATTTGGAAAGCAATTTGTTGCGACATTGATTTATATTGATGATGTTGTACTAGTAAGAAATTACAAAGTAATGATATATAAGGTGAAGAATACTCTTAACAGCAAATTAAGTATTTAGGCTTAGGCCTTTTGTAAGGCCCCAAATTATAGCCTAGTTGGAATGTTTCATTGAACATGTATTCCATATGACTTACTTATGTTTTTAAAGAATCATACTTGGAGAATTGGAATTAAATTGGCATCATAGAGATTTAAGGTATTAATGTTGAGCCCAAGGTCTCGGAAAATATGTTATGGATACTTTACATAAGGTTTAGGTGAAG
>JAOTAY010000005.1:12352955-12370628 GCA_025629805.1 Erythroxylum baracoense
GATCTTGATCGATGAAGCTAAAAGCCAGGTCACCAATTGTACTTCTTTTAATATAATTATGCAATGCAAAAGCTGTACAAATTATTCTATTTTGATCCATCAATGAATACTTAGGCATTTTCTCCAATATCTTCCATCGAGCCTTAAGAATACCGAAAGCCCTCTCAATATAACTTCTCAATGATGAATGAGCTCGATTAAAAACTTCTTAAGATCCTATTGGATTTACACCACAAAACTCCAATTGATGATACCTTGTCTTTAGGTAAGATGTCAAATATCATTCTCTTTCCAGATAGCCTTTGTCAACCAAGTAATATTTACTTGAGTGTCCAGAGAGGAAATATAAGTATTATAGGTGATATCATAAAAAGTCTAAATCATGAATAGCAACTCCTACAATTCTTAAAATTACCTATCAGTGATTTTGGAAATTTAAGTCTCAGATTACCAATTGTATCAAGGAAAATACGAGAATCGCGTGCTGATCCCTCCTAACCCTCTAAAACATACATAAATAGTAAGTCAAAGTCATATGTTGCCAACACATTTGTAGTCGTTATTCCTTTCCGTCCTCTATATCTCATTTTGATCCTCCTCTGCAACAGCTACTGCTATATATGTACCATTAATAGCTCCAATGCAATCCTAATATAAAACAATGATCATAAGATGATAAAACAAAATTTTCATTGAAAAATATAATGAAGGGGGAGTAAGAACATATTCAATTACCTTAAAATGTGGGATATATCTAGCATCATTGGCAATTTGTTATAGAATCTACTTGAATTCAAGATCTTTTGTTACGAGTATATCTCTTGAAAATTCGTCTATGGCACTCAAAACTTCTTTAAAAACTCTACTCACAGTTTCACCTGAATGTTGAAAGCGCTATTGGGTATCTTTATTAAGGGAACCTTTACTATGACATATATGAATAAACTGACTTTTTCCAAAATAGACATCCTATCAGAAGGTCTAAAACCATAATTATTTTCCAAAACCATACATAATTGACCAAATGTATTTTGATTCATCCTAAATGTATTAAAACACCGTTTTTCATGACCATTCAATAATTCATTCATCCATAGTTCTCCTGTTTGATAGAAAGTCATGCATGGTTCCTTGTATATGTGATTAAACAAATACATACCCATGTAACCCGCTACACAAGCGACCGAATCCCAAAACTCAATCTTATTTTCCAAAAACTACTTAATTTGCAGAAGTTGCATAATTTGCATAACATTATCATCCATAACTACAAATCAACAAGTAAAATTATATTATAAATGAACATAACACTAATATGTCTAAATATAAAGAAATAAATAATATAATACATAATAAAATTATAGATTACCAACAAGATAACATAATATAATAAAATAAGCTAACCAGGTTCATAATATCTTAAAACATACCATCTCAACATAAGTGCACAAATAATAAAAACAATAAACTAAAAATAGTAATGCATAGATAGAAACTATGTTTAATGTTTTTTATGTTTGTCATACTCATACATAAACTTTATGTATTCAACTCCCTTTGTATCATCTGGTAAATCGAAATAAATGGCCCTTCTTTATGGATCTTCAATCAACAAGCAAGCAAAGTAAAATTTAAGAGTACCAGTCTTTAAACCAAGCAAAGTACATAGTTTTTCCAAAGCATTCGTAACATCGTGATGTGACGCATCTGCACCAATACTTTGTGCTGCACCAATATTCACTGTGTTCAAAATTTTTGTAATAGAAGTATTCATCTCCATTGTTGCACTATGTCTCTTTTAAATCAATTGCTTCATATCGTCAAGTCTCTCATACATTGTTGCAGATCTTCCTACCCTTTTAGTGGAATCAGTTCTTGCACTCTTGTTGCTCTGTGAACTTTCATTCTACAAAACCCTTTTGCATCTTCTTCTCTCACTCCCTTTATCATATGAAGCTTAAGGGGTAGCAACAGGAGTAGATGCAAGGGTCGGGGTGGTTTCTCTCCACACCTCTTCCCAGTCACCAGTCACTTGATAATTGTTTATACCACTAGTCTCATCTATATTCTCATGATCATGATAGCCTGACAATTGATGATGAACATTATGGCCATCAGGTGGAGAAGGATCATATACTTCCTCAACTTCTCGTTGTTCTTATGGAGGGTCAGCTACAGGTCAAAATGTAATTTCTCCTTGGGCCAAACATCCAAAAAGTTGATCAAACTTACATTCAAGCTCAGGTTCAAACCCTTCCTATTTAAATGTTTTAAAATTGTTGTTCTCTTATGCAAAAACAATTAACTTATATTTAACTATTTATTTAGCATCAAAGTAAAGGAAAATAACTTAAAATGGGCTAACCTTAATCTTCAAAATCCACCACTCCTTACTAGCAGCAATTGTTCGTTTTTTATAGTTCCATCCTAATCTTGTTTCTTTCCCTTTCAACTGTTTCCAAAGACTCTATCTAGTTCTCATCCAATCAAACTTATTTTTAAGCATAGTTTTATCCCATTGTAATTTGGTCGCTTTGTGAAACTCTTCCTCCACCTTCTTCCATAGTATCCTTTGACAAATAACTCCACCACGTTTTTCCTTACCCCTTTGAATATATTGATTACAAAGGTTATAAAAGAGAAGAAGTATTTCTTTTGGCCAACAAACCCTACCTATATCATTCTCCCCTTGACTTTCTCCTTTGTGTCTTTTTTGAGATGATGTCGTCTAATCATATAAGATGAGAAAAGGTTACATACTTGTTAATCAATTTGCAATTGGCTTCATTAGTAAGTTACTTTAATTGGTTACAATTAAACTATTCTAACAAAATAATTATATAAATATTTTTTATCATCGATATATTTAAATTAATTAATTAATTTAAAATTATTTGATCTCTTAATTTTAATTGAGCGATATAATTAACTTGTGGATATTATTCAAAATTTATATAAAATTTTATTGTAATCTCTTTTTATTTAACCAAAGAATTACTAAATAATTAAATAATATTAAAAAAAGATAAAAATAAATTTGTAAATATTAAATAATCAACTTTGAACGCATGATCAATTAAACCCAAATACTAAATTAAATTAAAGATTGAAATATAAGTATTCTGTAACTATAAATTAGAGATTGAACATTAATATCAATTAGGTACAAAAAATAGATAGGTTGCTTTAGTCTTGCACATTCATTAGATGCTGTCAACTATGATACAAAAGGAATCAAACCATACAAGACAAAATAAAATAGCATTGAAATTATCAGAAACCAACAAATACGACCCATCTATCTCAACAAGAAATTTTAAATTGTCCACGACAAGTTACACTCTTACTTTCGAAAAATATGGTGGTTGTCCAACTCTCTCTTTCTTTTCTGTTTTTTATGTATATCTTGGTTTATATATTAATAAATCCATATCAACATTTAACGTACTAAACTTAATTATCTGTACAAATAAAAACAGTTAATTTATATGTCTAAATTAGGACTAAATAAAAACTACACTAAGAGAGTGGAGAAATAATGATGTAGCCGTAACCAAGACAATAATAACCAACATATGTTGTAAAGTTTCATCTTTGATATACCTAGCTTGTTATCACCTAAAATTGAGTCTGGAAAGGACTTTCAAGCTTAAAAGCCTATTTTCAAGTTAAAGGTACACATGAAGCTCTATATCTTGCAAAACAAAATCAGTGGCCATCCAAGTTTTCGTTAATAATGGTGAAAGACCATTGAGGTTAATAAATAGGATGCAAAGTAGCAAAAACTAATAGTCTATTGATTAATAACACTGAATCCACCAAACTCACAACTAATAGGGATTAAAACACAATGGTTACGATTACAAGCATTACGAAACTATTAAAACTAAACACATAAGCACTATTTCTTCTTTGCTTTTTATTTCTTCTTTCGATCTCCTGTAGCCACTATAGAATTACAGTTCTCCGACTCAATCCGTTCATCTTCATTCATTCTATTTCTACAACATACCAAATAACATAAGCCACACAACCTAATGAAGGATAACAACTAACGATGATGAAGGAGAACAACTAACAATGGTAACTAACAAGTATTCAGGACACAACACAGTAAGACTCAAAGGTGTATATGAGTTTCCATATACAAGTTATATAGTCAAAATTGAATGCTTCAACGTAAATGGGTCTATATACATTCAACAATGAAAATTCATGATGTTAATATAACTATCCAAGCACTAACATCGAAACAGCAACAAGTTTAAGAAACAATCCTTGAATCTTGACACCATGAATGAAAACATAAGGTAGCACTCAATACTACCTAAGAGATGATAAAAAAAATCCTTTTCTTTGATTAATGAGAACCAATAAAGTAAACCAAACCTTAATCGATTTCAGTAACTATAAAAAAGCAAAGTAACAAGCAGCATCCACACAAACCCATAAGAACCCAAAGACACAAGATTTAGTCAAAAAATAGAAACAATCTTCTTTTCAATCAAATGAGGCATGATCAAAACATAGAAAGAACAAAACTTACAAACAAAAATAAAGAAAGATAGCATTGGCATTAAAGAAAACAACAAACAACTCAGCAGAAAGCAAGATCTAAATGAACCCACCAGAAATCGGTAAAGAATTAGAGTCACTGATTAGGTAATGTAAGATTATATTAGCTTTTCCATTTTAAAGGTGAAAAGAGATAGTGGAGTAGCTGTGAGTAATCAATAAAGTTAAATGCAATAAATACAAAAAAATAGCTACTTTCTACAAACACCTACAACTACTATCAGACTTTATTTAATGAAATTAAATTTATCTCAGATTTCATTCATTAAATCTCAGATTGCATTCATTAAATCTCATATTGCAGGCATTGATGTTTTGTTAAATCAATTACAGGTAGAATCCTTGTCTACCAAAGGAACATCGACTTAAATAATTATCTTCACAGAAGAAGAGTGATTGAACCGTGTACTTGGCTGAAGCTACAAACCATCTAGATTTATTTAATCAGCAAGAAAACAGGAAAGATTTGGTGCAACATTCTTCAACATCTTTAATTTATCATTAGGTCCCAGAAAGATACATAAAAGAAATATATATGTTTATTCTATTTCTTTTCATTTTTAAACAGAAATGTAGAAGCATTGTAGAATTCTAGCAAAATTGAAATGCAAATGAACAAGTGAATTCATCAATCAACATCCAGTCTTAACAATTATAATCTCTTTTTGGACTAATATAGCAAATATATCCAGAGGAGGGCTATTCAACCCTTGCAGTCAAACAATTCTACTAATGAAAGTATGTACCTTCATAGCTAACTCACTACCAAGCTCCTTTTGATCTTCAAATTTCATGACCTATGTTTGATTAGAAGAAAATATACAAAGCAAACATCAGGGACTCTAACATAAAAGGATTCAAAAAGATCTTAGGGCATTAAAATTATTTGAGCATGAAATAAAGACAACCTTGGCACATATGAACCTTTTCTCAAAATTGGTATGGACAGTTCCAACAGCTTGAGGGGCCTTTGTCTATCGTTTGATTTGTCAACACTTTACCTATAATAGCAAATCATTTAGACATTAGTCGAGAATTTCATAACTGCACATGAAAATATTTGAATAATAAACATTAGCATTAAACAATGACAAAGATGACACATCAACGGAGCTATAATCTCATGCAAATTGACAACTCCACTTAGAAAATTTCCATAAAGGATATGAAGCAAACAAGCAAAATCAATAAGATTTACATAAGGAGCAGGGAATGGACAATTGAAACTAATAATTCATCCATGTATTAAGCAAAATTTCAGGAGTAGCCAGTTCACCCCCAAAGATGAGTGGGCGGCCCCTCAATGTGGGTTGCACCTAATCCCTCATGTGTAGAGTCTTGTCAACCATACATCTTACTCAAAGTAGAAAGTCAATAAAAACATTAAATGTATTGACATTTTAGTTTATCACAGTGAGAGATTCATGCTACAAAGACCACAGTTATGCTCTTCTACCATGCTCCATAAGACTTGCCAACAATAAATAACTGAAGTACCTCATCAAGACTAGCAGTGAAGAAGTATGATACATTAATTGTTGAGAATCCAGTCTTTATGATCTTAAGAAGGGCATTGCATGAAAGTTCAATTTGGTTAACTTCATCACAAAGTAGTAACAATTCTAACAAAGTTATTTTGTACAAGTCCCACAATAATCTCAACACATATGTAAAATCATTGTGTGTGAGAAAGAGAAGTTGTGGAAAAGAGTTGATTCAAAGTAAAATAACTTGTTTGATCAGACTTGTAATAACTTGTCTGATCGAACTTGTAATAATACAAATTTTTAGAGATTTTAACTTCTACAAAGCTCCATAACACTTTAACGAAATTAAGGTGAAACTTAATATATCAGTTGCATTCTCAAGATTACAAAAGATATAAATAAACTACGAAGAAAATGAGACATTTTACTAAATGAACAACTTCAAGTATTCTTAAATAGGGCCATAACTTTTTTCAATCTTTATGCTTTGTTAATAGATACATGAATCTAAACCCTATTTAATGACAACAATTTATTTTAGAGAAGTTAATTGTTGATCTACAATTGTGATAACTTTTCAACGAAGATATCAAACTTTTCAATGAAGACAGCAACTTAGAGTTTAGACAATCCCCATAACTCACCTTTGATAACTGCTCTATATCACCATAAAGAGCCTTATTCTGCATAAGAAGATTAGACTCTTTTGCCTGAGAGAAAAAAAAAGGACATTAACTTTAGGATTCTTACGAAAATTTTTACCAAAAAAGACGTAGTTATTAAAAAACAGGAGACCTTCAACTGCCAAAATCGTTCCCCTAAAGGTGAAAGTCCTTGAAGGACGGTCCGAGCAACATATTCATAAGAGCACGAATGTTTAAAGAAATGATATTTCCTAAATAGACATGGGAGATTTAGTGAATAAGCATAAAAACGTCTAGGCATAGTTCTATCGATAATTCTACGATGAGCAAGATTGAAAAAGAAGAAAAACAATAAAAAGCTTAAACTTGCTAGAGTGGGCTTCTAGAAAACACACCTGAATGAATAATCCCTTCAAAGAAGCTGCAAAAAATCTTTGTTCAGTTTGTTTTGATTACCTATCTTCTGACGATGTCGAACACTAGAAAAGCGTGATGTACATCTGAACGTCTAAGATCCGAACACATCCGTAAACCAACAATTGGTGATCTGGTGGAGATGTGAGAGCCAAGAGATGTGAGAGATGCAAGGAAAGGAAGAAGATTCTAGAGAAAACGAGAAATGAGATGGTGAAGAGTGAAGAGTAAAGTGAGGGAAAACTCGACATTAAACTAAAAACTATCAGCTGATTACCCTAAATCACTCCTATGGAGGAGCTTCTAAAAAATCAGCTGGTTAGGTTGAATCAACCAACCCAACCAGCTCATAACTAAACAAGTTTAATAGATTTTTCATAAAGTCAACCAGTTGATTTGAGTCAATCAGTTAAAAACTAGCTTATCAGCTATTTATCGAACACACCCATAGGTATTACCCTTTTCTTGGTTTGTGAGACAGAATCTTATGAGTGGAGTGCAAATTTGGATAAAAATTCGAGTCTAGTAAATCACTATGTAATTAGGAAAAACAAATTATGAGGGATATAAAAGATGTTCTTAATTATGTTTTACTGTTATGTAATTGAATGGGAATAAATGGACTCGTTTTGAATTTCTGACATTGGTAAATAATTTTTAACTTGCCTACACATTAAAAGAAACCCTTTTTTCCTTACTACTGTAATTTGCAGTATTACACACTTCTCAGTTTCTCCAACCCAACTTTTGTTGGAGACAAGGATCACATCCAGTTTGCAGATGTGGAAAGAATGAATGTAATACATACAGTGCACACTATCCTGCCACAGCCACTTGTATCTATGATTTATGGCAACTGGAATGACCCTCCAATTTGATTACTTGTTGTCGGATGATCAACAGCTACCCAGAGTAGAGATATACATATTGAAATAAGACCTGACCAAACGAATACGATGGTGGGTGTCTTCCCTCGTCTTCCCATGAGCCCTTTCGCAAATGGGTAGAGATGGACCAAGACCCAAAGGCTGAAGACCACACCTCCAAGCAGGCTACTCCATTGAGGTATTGGAAGATAAATGTTTCGAAAAACTCCGACAATAATGCCCACCAAGTTAACCATTATGATTGTGCAAGGCGGTATCATCAGGGATGTCCATTTCATAATATACGTATCTGCAATCATTAACATCATCACCCGATATAGAGTGAAAAGAAAAATAGCCTCAATTCAATACCTATACCTACCTGCAAACACCTTCAACAGCCCCTGGAGCACTGCACCAAGATGTGCACTTGTGCCACTTATTAACCAGAATTGTTCATTCCTCCACCATTCTTCAAGCGCCACGCCCGACCACTTGATCTCAAGCACGGCTAGAAGACAAAGAGTGATGGTGATTCCTAATAGGTATACAAGGAAAGTAACATTGAGATACTCAACAATAAACTGGTCAGTGAAGAGGCAAATTGCAGGAAGGAAGCAATAAACAATCAGGAAAATAGAAGTGAAAGGGTATATTCCAATATTCAGGTACGCAACCCTCTGCACAAACTTCAATCTGGGCCCAGCTAGAAGGGCATTGTTGCGAGAAAAGAAAATCTCAACAGACCCAGTAGCCCATCGGAGATCCTCATGAAGTCGATGGGTTAGACTAATTGGAGCAGTGCCACGAAAGGCATCCTTCTTAGTCGCACAATAAACAGATCTCCATCCACGTTCATGCATCCTGTAACCAGTGACCACATCTCCAGTCACAGATCCATATATCCACCCAACATTTTGCCCCCATTCAGTCTTGTCTTCAAACCAGCATGATATAACATTCACAGCCTCTGCTATCGAGGAAGGATCCAGAGGTTCCCTAGGAACAGTAAGAGCTCCGGGAGGCCGCCCTTTTTTCGCATAAGGGTGACTGGCAAGAGGTAGGCCTTGCACTGCTGCCACCCTTATAGAATCAATAAATGCTCCTGAATTTCCAAACTTCTTGGGCGTAAGAGCTTTCGTCATTTTCTCATCGTCAGTGTCTTCTTCCATCTCTTGAGACTGGTTCTGATCTCGGGTAGAAGCAATGGCAGACTTCCTATGACGGCCAAAGCACCAGGAGTAGCAACTATTTTGTTTTCCCAGTCGAGGAGGGTCAAAGCCATAAATTGCTTTCCGACGAAAGAGACATCTTGTTCCAACGTATATCGGACCTTGAAGCCCATCGAGGGCTTTCATGTTGACATCAAAAAATACAGTATTGTGGTAGGCATAGCGATCTCCTTCAAACCTCTGAGGAAACTGGACATAACAAATTCCTTCCCCATTGCTATCCATCATGAAGCACATTCCTTCCCTTAATGCCTCCGAATTGAAGACGTAGTGATCACAGTCAAGGTTGAGAATGAAGGGGCCATTGGACATAACAGCTGAGGCTCGAACCAGAGCGTTCATTGCACCTGCTTTCTTATTGTGATCATAGCCAGGTCTTTTCTCTCGTGAAACGTACACCAATATGGGAAGACGAATGTCAACTTCACTTAGATTTAGGGAGTTGCTATTCGATCTGCCTGTAATGGGTTCATCACTTGGAGGCTGTAACATTACCTGCAGTTCATAATTTCATCTCATCATTCAACATATTCAAGCTTTCTACATCATAAAATATACACCTACGGAAGCTAGGTAATATCATCTAATTCCAATCATACCATACCCAGAAATCTTAACCCAAGGAAACAACTCTAGAAATTCACCACCATCATAGAATTTCGTTTCTATCACTTGAACTAATATCCTACCTGAATAATGCTGGCATGGTCCCCCTTGCTGTGTTCGGGGCTTGAAACTGTCCAAGTTCCAGGCCAGTGGGTTCCATCAGCCATCCAAGTAGCCTTTCGAATCTTTGGTCTTTCCATTGGCTCATCATCACCACTCTCTTTCCAACGTTTAATAGCCTTAATCTCCTCTTGAGTATTATATGCATCAGAGCGTCGACGAATTGAGTCAGGAAGACCATTGATACGAACCTTGAACTCATCATATTCACGTTTTACCCGCCTTCGATCTCTAACGAAATCCGGGAGTATCTTGTTCTTGAAAGGATCTTTCTTAAGATTGAAATAAGACTCTGGGTTTCTGGGCTCAATTTCATGTTTTCTACAAAATGGGACCCACAAATTGGCAAAACTAGCTGCCTCTGCCATGGCCTCAAAGGTTAGGAGAGCACCACCATCATCTGAGATATAACATGAGAGTTTCTCGACTGGGTAGTCAGCTGCAAGAATAGACAAGATAGTGTTTGCAGTGACAAGAGGTGGCTCTTTCTCAGGATCAACTGTAGAAACAAAGATATCTATTCCAGGAAGATCAGATTTTCCTGCAGGATTTCTTGGACTAGGAGTTTCAAACCTCTCCTTTAAAGCAGAAAGATCAACAGCTCGGGTAACAGGACATAGCTTAGGAATCTGGTCAAGTAGCCATGAGAAGGCAAACCACAATTCACACAATACAGAAATGCTCGATAGCCACACTGAATCTTCATTCGGGTGCCTCAGTCGCCAAGCCAGGAAAAATCCAAGAAACAACATCCGGACAAATGCTAGTATCCTGAAAGAACCAGAAATTGATGTAACTACTGTAAGAAAGATTTTATTATACATAATTGATTTTGAAATTACCTATATGGATTGATGATTACAGGAGATATATTCAGTGTGCTTGTGAGCGGATTCCATTGATTTTCAAGAAGTTGTTTTGCATCACTAGCACTCCACTCATCATTTCCATCAAAACTTTCCCCGAGCCCCACCGCATTACCATACCCATAATCCCTCTTTTCTTCAAGGGAGATCCCAGAGTAATCGAAATCATTCATTGCATTACTCATTTGAACCATGGACAACCTCCCATCCGACTCGGACAAATCACGCCTCCTATAAAGCTGCTGACAACTTGGGCACATCCCATCACCACTTACTATGATATCCCTGTAGCAATTCGCACAAATCTTGTATCCACAGTCGCAAGGCACCAGTCCCACGTTCCTGTCGTCAGACATGCCCTTAGCATTACATCCATGTCTCGAACACAATGACTGGTTAGCGTCAGCACCAACACGGTGCCTCAGATCGGACTCTGCCATTTTTTCTCTCACATCGGCACCCATAGTACTGTCATTACCGCTTGAATACATAGGGTTCGACATATAAGTTCTTCCACCTACTTCGTAGGTTGATTCAATTGAGATTTCCAGAGGTTGGTGATCAGGTGTTGGCGGTATGTGGACTGTGTATGTAGCAAATTCTGCACTACTCATATCACTTTCCATGTCACCCATGGAGTTGCTGTGAATTGACGGTGACCTTCTTGTACTATACGAATTATTAGCCATATTGTCTGGCCTGCTCTTTGCAGAAAACAATGAACAGAACCTGAACAAAAATCGTTAACAAAGAAACTCAAAAACAGAGTACATGAGTTTATTGATATGTGCAGATGAATAGAATAGAGAGCTCATAGCAATCAAATTCTAGCTTCAAGCTCTGTTTTCTTCTCACGGAAAAATACGTCTTCTTAACGTAGACCACATGGCATTCTCTGAAGCTAAAAGTGTGAGTTCCAGTCACATGATTGATGGCAATGAAAAGAAAACAGAAATACATAAGTCTGCAGCTTTAACAAATACCCCTCTCGAAATGAACATATACCATACGATGGCTAGAAACATAAACACGGCTGGTCAAAGTGGAGAAATCTCCGGCCAAGATTCTCACACTGAACAAGTCTCTGATCTTTGAAATCCGCAATGGCAGTAGTTCAGAGACAAATAAACAACACGCACAACGGAAACATACCTAATTGAATTTAAACAAGAAACCAAGAAGCAGCCACCTTCACTTGGTCAAAGAGCCTACTCCTTTGCTATAAATTCCTTAAATCCCAAAAGGTAACATTACTCCGTTGATTTCTCCAGGTGAACAAACAGTGCAGGGTCTAATAAATGAAAAAGAACGAGTCCGTCGTGGGATTTGTACAGGGTCTAAGATGGAGAGTTTCAAAGTCACAAGTACTTGGCTAGTTAGAAGAAAAAAAGTGTGATCTTTCGCAGGGTTGGTTTCAGTAGTTGAGTTCTTTGGAAATAACTTATTTACAATGACGCAGACAACATGTAGATATAATCCTGTGTTCTTGGGATTCTTCATGAACGAGACACGGAAAGGAAGCGCCTAAAGAGATCGTAAATTTCGGCATTTAATATGCCCTTTTCTGAGAATTTATAGTCGGGATTAATATTATGCCGCGTTTGGGTTCTTCTCCAATACGCCAAGAAACATAATCAATTTTGATATTGACAAAAAAATCTGGATTCAATTAGATTCTAAAATTTGAGTCGCATTATACAAGAATGATTCCGGTAGCAAATGATTCTTGCTACCTTTGGGGGCTTCCCCGTAATGACACATTCCTTGTACGATTCCAATTTCTCATTTTAATGTAAATCCTTTCTACAAAATCATTGATTAATAAGGAATGGTTGGCACACTAGACCGAAAAAGCATATCGTTGTTACAGTGGTCAGGACAGGAGTTCCAACTGTATTCATGATTTGGGATGCAATTATAACTGGTGGCTCAGTAATAGCTCAGTAATTTGAGTACTTTACATATCATGTCCATCTTCTTCGATTACCAAAACTGTTTACACAATCATTTATAACAAAAGGCAAAATGATGATGGTCTTATCAACCTTAATAAACCATGGCAGGTCTAATAAATTACCTATTCCAGCATGCTTTGGATTCCTAATCCTAACTAGACGTAATGATCCCGTTCCTGTTGTACATCTTGAACCAACTAAAACAAACTAACGAACAAACCAAACATCTAACCTGTTGCCTCTCATGTTCTCTGAACGCTTTTTAACAGATAAAAAGTATGAAGTGGGCTCATTTTTCCAAAAAAAAAAGGGTATCAACTGGGCTCCACAAACCGCTTACCACTTCGACGATGATGGCGCCGCGTTTTCATCTCTCTAGTCTCGACCTTTTCCTCTCTTTTTTCTTCGTTAGATTTCCCCACCATTGCTATTTCCTTTAAATGCTCTCGCCAAATTTATATTACTGAAATTATTTTTATTTTTATCTTAATTAAGAGTAATTTTTATGTATATTCTATTAATTTATGATGTTTTCTTTCCCTATTTATTCTATTTATAAAGTATTTAATCTATCTCTAATTGCTTTTTCTTTCACTTTATTATTATTAAAGAGAAATAGATGAATTAGAATCCCAACTCTACTTGAATTTAATATTATAACAAGTACTTAGATGAGTTTAATCCCTCGACTGAGGTTGGTAACGATTTGCACACTTAACAACCGTATATCGACCTGATTGATATGCCCTGCAAATTACCGTTTCATTTTACCTAAACCAGTAGTACTTACCTTATGATCTTCAAGTTTCGAGTATTTTCTGATATACAAAAGAAAAGTTAACGAAGCTTTAGACCCCTATATGTCTTACGAAACCTACTCAGTATTTGATGCCTTTAAAACTAAAAAATCAACAAAGCTACATGATTCTGTCTCTCGTCTCTATCTGCGCTTCTTCAACAAAGAACTAATCGAAGATTGCTACCCTACTTAAATTAGAGTTATGGAAGCCAGATTACACACCGCAACATTAATGAAATACTATCATATCCTTCTTCAACTATATATTATATCTAATGTTGTTCTTGGGCTCTTCTCGCTTTACTTACGGGGCATTTATCCATGTAAATTTGATATTATAAACATAAATTTTGTATTTGGCTAAATTTTAAAATAAAAAGTTATTAAAACCTATTTAATAATGATTATAATAAAGTAATCTTCGCTCTCGATGAGTCATCTAATTTGATCATAAATTTTAGTATTGTACAAATGTGGTCTGACTTGATTTCACACATACAGCTTTCTCGTTTTGCATGGAACATTTATTTTCACATAAATGTTGATAAGTCTAATTTAGTTTCAATCATTTTTATTATATATATACTTGGCCAAACTTCGAAATATCTTAGGCTTTGAAAAATACCTGTGGAGTTACAAAAGAGTTTTGTGACGTTTCTTAACTTGAAATCTTATCTATTTAAAATGAGTTGTGACATTAACTCGAATGTTGCATTTCACATTATAAGTGACTATCATATTTTTTTAAATGGCATCAACTTCTTCTTGGACATCACATTAAATTGGAAAACATAAAGTGGAGCTCTACCTTTTTTGTTGTTTTGGAGTCATCCTATACTATTCGCTATGGAAAATGGGTTAAAGACACTTTATCCTCATTTCGACTACTTCTTAAGGATCTTTATCTCTATGATGCTACTTTCACTTCTTTACTTAGTTATGACTACCAACCAAGTGTTTTTAAACCCTTTTGTGAGCAATAGAGTGGCTCAATAAATATCTTCTTTAAATTAGATGGGGAGAAATCATTGACTTTGTGCAATATATGACATATTTATAGTCTTCCAATTAATGAATCATTTTATGACAAGATCATCCCTTTTTAGATGAGCTTGCTAGTAGGATCTATCTAGGAATCATCTTCTTTCACCCACTTGTAAGAATTTGTTTTATATATACAACATATTGTGCATTGAGGCGACAAATGGTTTTGAAGTGAGCATCAAGGTTTGGATCAAATTTTGGTATAGAGGTCCTCGTAGCCATAGATATATATCACTACCATCTTATAAGTTAACTATGAGAAGGGGTTATTAAAATACACTATAACTCTAATGGCAAGATTGATTAATACAATCTACAATATAAAAACATATTTTCAACAATTATGGCACACTAGGTGATTTCATGGGAACATATAATTAGCTACCCTCTTTTCTTATTAGTTATGTAAATTTTTCTTACTTTGTGGGCATATAAGCTTCATTCATTCCATCACTTTAAAATTTCGCTTGTAGTTGCCAAGTAATACTTTAGGCTAGGAATTCTTTTTTAGCTAATATTTATTGATGATTAAGAGATATTTCCATGTCTTGTTACCTAACTAAGATGCTATGGCCTTTCCTCTTTACTACTAATATGCTTAGATTCACAAGAGGTATGACATGTATTACGTTTCTCATCTTCTTGACCATGGTTAAGTTTGCTAATAAAGTTAAGAACCTTAAGAATTTAGGTCCAAATACTTTGTTCAATGATTTGAAGTGATGACTTATTCCAAAACCTTTTTGTGCAATAAAGTCAATTACTAAGGTTAATGATGTATTAATTTGCTTTTATGATTATGAGTTAATGATTCTTGAGTTTGCCTAGTGATAACATTTGTATTACTAAATCATATAGACATTATCAATTCACTTGTCAATTTAAATTCTCTCAAGATGTTTTTATGGACCTTTCGAGTACGTACAATAATAAGATGTTTCTAAATTAAGAGAGTTGTTAACTAAGTTTGACTTAGAAATAGAGATCACAATCCCTGAGCATGTTAGTAGATTAGCATCGGGTATCATAGAGAAATATCATGAGTGGTGGATAAGCAAATAATATAAGACTTTTTCTGTTATGTCTCTACAGAGGAAGGTTGCTTCTCTAAAAGTTGGCTCTTTGAAGGAGGATATTACAAAAATGGGTTCGTATTTGAAGTCCTTTGATGTTATGAAACATAATAGGGCATCCTAGAAAAAAAATTATGGTCTTTAAGATAGCAATAAGGTTACTCATCTAGTGAGTGATGATGCAAGATAAAATGACCCTAATTTGGGTTTAATTAATGACCTATTGTCATTTAAGGGAATAATGAACATAATAGTAACTATTATCACCATTGGAAGTGCTTGAAGAAGTCCAAGTCTTAAATACCTATAGAGCAAAAAAATCGTGATGATGTTCCTTTACGTATGGATGGAATTTTTGGAGATATACCTAGTATTTCTAATCATATTACAAAATTCAACAATTTTTAACTAATATACTCGATTAAAAATAATCAATATAAATGAATATGAGAAAATTAATTAATATAAAGTAATCAAATAATTTAACAATTTATAGTGGTTTAACAAATAACCCTTATTTACATCCACTCCTAAGACTCTTTCTGGAATTCTATTATAATTCTTCTTTTAAGGCAAAAAATAACTTTTGTACAATCTTTCTCTGCCGTCTTACAATCTTCTTCTAAAATGAAGAGGAATCTTAATAGCACTTGGATCACCCCCCAAGTACAAAATTCAACACCCCAATAAAGTGTTATAACTTTAAAATATCTCACTTCTTCACTTAATATGTAACGCCGGACTTTTTGAGCCATTTTGTATCGGTCTATACTTGGAGATACTATTGTATATTGATATATATATATATATATATATATATATATATGTGGTTTTATATGAGTTCAAAAGTGTATTTGAATACTTTCGGTATATATATGCCAGTGATATAATGTTATATGCCCTTATATGAACTTAGAGTTCATTGCCATGTGAAATCTTGGAGATTTCCGACACATAAGCTTCTAAGTGTGTAAAGTCGAGTCCATTGGATAGATAGGACCATGACGGCCGAGTTATATGTGTTCTAATACCTTAAAGGTGATTAGACATGATTTATAGACTTATTGGACACTTTAAAATCTTAATTGGAAAAGTTCATGTACATAAGGACTTATTTGCAAATTGTTAAAAGTTAAGGGACTTAAACGTGACTTTTTAAATTCCCAATATGTAATTTTATAGAGTTAAAGAGCTTAATTATAATTTACAAAAGTCTGAGGACCAAAATGAAAATCAAAGTTTTGGTCATTCTCAAAATTTGGTCTTAATTGCAAATTTAGGAAAAGTTTGAAGGGTATAATGGTAATTTCACATAAACTAAGGGCAAAAAGGTAAATTTACCATATTTGGTCAAAGAAGAGTCAAAATTCTAGACCATTCTTCTTGTGTGGCCGTGCACCCCATTATTTGGCATTAAAGCACTTTGTTTTAATTAAAAGAAAGGAGAAGAGAGGAGGAGAAGAGGAAGTTTCGGCCTTCACTTAATCTTTACCAAGGATTTGATTCTCCAACCCAAATCAAGGAGTTCTAAGTTAATTTGGGATCAAATAACTCAAATCTATCATTAGATTTGAGAAATTCTCAAAGGATTTTAAGATATCACCTAAGGAAAGTTTAGGTAAAATTTGTCTCATCTCTCTCTACATTATGATTTTGAGTTTGGTGTTAAAATATGTTATTCTCCATGCTTGAATATGCATGAACCACGGTTTAGATGAATAAAATGAGTCATGGAGAAGCTTCCTTAAGCCAAAACTGAAATGCCCCATCTTTGGTGAAAGTTTGTGAGATTTTGAATATCTTTTGAAATTGATGGTTTAAATGAACTCTATAATGTTAATTGTGTATGTATAATGTGAATTGATAATGAAAAATGAGGAAGATGTACATTGGAAGGAGGCTTTCAAGTTTATGTCTTTAGGTGTTTGATAAAATGCCTAAGTGAACTTGGCTTAGGATTTAAGGATTTTGATGGTGTGCATTGGAAAGAGG
>JAOTAY010000005.1:12370728-12395236 GCA_025629805.1 Erythroxylum baracoense
AAATGCATGCTCAGATAAAGGCGTTGTGACTTGAGATGCCAGTTAGAAGCGCTTCCACGTAGAGCTTTGCTCCGTGACCTATATGTTCTGCACGTCGAGCTATGCTACGTGAATTTATTCGATTGAGCCCTATGGGCCAAAACTTTGTATATGTTTGTGAAAGGCACTCAGTCACAACAATAAGAACGAATATTAGTCTCATGCATGTCTCATGCAAATACGTGCGTAATGTTGAACGATATGCAAATTGAAATGAATGATCTTCTGTTATGCTAATTGCTAAATAAATGCTTATCTGTTTGAATAAATAACTGTGAAATATGTGTTATATTGTGTAATCCGGTGAATTCATCAATGACGGTTCACTCATTGAGTTCGCAAAACTCATCAAAAATTATACCGTGGCTTTTTAGGTACGAGACAGGAGACTTAAGTTTTAGTCAGAACATAAGGTTTCGGTGGATAAATAAATGGATCAGAGGTCTGTCAACTGACTCCCGAAGAAATGTAGTATTTGCTATTCCACAGTATTGTTAGAACCTGTATCAGGGTTTGTAAATATTTGTTGATGGAAACAATGTAAACTTTACAAATGAATGAATCAAATGTTTTACGAGACAGTTATAACGATTTTTCGAGTATGATAGATAATGTCATGTGTATGTTAGAATTGTTATCGCCCCAACATACCATTATCGTAGGTTACGTTCCTAAAAGCTTAGGTATGTATCCTACGGTAGTGGGATGTTGCACCAATGAATTCATTACAATTGGTAAGTTTCCTTTTCAGTTTCTGTCTATTATTTCTTCCATAAAACTCCCAGATTCATTTCCTAAATCTTGTACAAAAAAGGCAAAAACCCCTCCTAATAGAGGAGAATGTAGGGTGTTAGTATTGGCAATAAGACAGGGAATTCCAGAAGAGATGGTATGAGAAAAGATAATTGATGTTGTAACACAACAGATGAGACCTCTATAAATTAAAGCTCATATTAATGGAAGACCAACTTCAAGAGTTTTGGTTGATAATTGGTCGAAAATAAATATTATACTGACTAAAATGATGATAGCTTTCGGCAAAGAAGATGCATACTTAATCCCAACTGAAGTATATGTTGCTGCATTCAACGGTGAATCTACAAAGCATAAAAAATTCTCCCCATAAATATTATAGTGGAAGGACAAACTTCGTTAACTGCTTTCTTCATTGTTGACATTCACGTCAACTACCAAGTCTCATTGGGGTGAGATTGGGTCCACTATAATTATTACATCCCATCACCTCTCCATCATCTTTTACTTTTATGGAAAGGAGATAAAGTAAAAATCGTTTAGGCCAATTAACAACAACTTCGTACTAAAGTTAATGCGATGGAAGAAAAATTCTATAGAGCTCATGTAAAGCTAATACTAATTCAGAAGTCTTCTTTTGGTAAAGAAGGCAAAGAAAAGATGAAATCAAAGTTAGAAAGATTCAGAAAGACAGCTCTTAAGTCGATGAAGGTTACTATAATAGACAAACCTAATGAATGAATTTTCACAAAAAGAAAAAGTTGTAGTTGTAGCCGCAAAGATTAAATATCAAATGTGGCAATTCTCGAATACATGTAATAACACATAATTAGCTTTTAAAGAAGAAGAAGAACTATGAATACGTGACGATGATGTCCAAAAGTTGATTTTATTCTTGAGAAGCTTGACGAATGTCGGAGCCAAAACCAAGAATCATTAGAAGAAGTGAACCTCGTCAATTTAGGATAATTTTGCAAAGTCTTTATTAGCAAATTATTAAATTCAAAGTTAAAGCTAGAACTAGTGGAATTCTTAAAAGAATTCAAAGATTCTTTCAATTGGCACTATATTGTAATGCCAGGATTGAGTAGAAAATTGGTAAAAACACAAAATTTTGATAAAACTATAATTTTACCCTTACCATCAACCTCCTAAGCAGTGATCCAAAAAAGTTTAGCTAAATATTAAAGAAGAAGGTGAAAAATTATATGACACTAATTTTATTATACTAGCGAGATATATTGAGTGATAAGCTAATGTTGTGCCTGCATTTAAGAAGAATGGAAAAATAAGAATTTATCAACTTTAGAGATTTAAATACAGATACCTCTAAGGATGTACACATGATGCCAATTGTGAATCCTTTAATATATGAAACAGTTGGACATTCTTTGTTCTCCTTTATGGATTATGTTTCTAGTTATAACCAAATTTTTATAGTCGAAAATGATATTTCTAAAACATCTTTTATATATTCAAGGTTAATAGAAACATTTGAGGGGTTGTAATGCTCTTTGGTCTAAAGAATGCAGAAGCCACCTATCATACCGCTATGATTGCCCTTTTATGATTTGATAAGGCATACTTTGGAATTTTACATAGATGATATTGTTGTGAACTAAAAAAAGTGCATTGTTGTGAACTAAAAAAAGTGCATAAATCATATCCATGATTTTTTAGAAGTCTTTTACAGAATGAGAAGGCATAAATTGAAGTTGAATTAACTGAAGTGTGTTTTCAAAGTGAAAGCAGGGAACTTCCTGGGATTTTTAGTTCACAATAGAGGAATTGAATTAGATAAAAATAAAGCAAAAGTTATTCTTGAAGTGAAACCACCTCAGAATAAGAAGGAGCTTCAGAGGTTTCTAGGCTAGATGAACTATATGAGAAGATTCATTGCTAATTTAACAGGAAAAATAAAAAAAATTGTTAAACTTATTAAGGTTAAAGAATTTTGAGGAATTACATTAGGAGGAAAGGCATCAGGCGGCATTTAATAGTATCAAGGAATACAAAATCAAACCTTTAGTAATGATGCCCCCTAGAAAAGGAATTCCATTCAAGTTATATATTTTTGCTACCTAAGAATCTTTTAAATGTCTATTGGCTCAGAGTAATAGGCCTGGCCATGAGCAAGCCATTTACTTGTTCAAAACTAAGGCATTATTGTTGCAAAATAAACTTTATGTGATCTCACTGACTGATTAATGAAATATATGTTGAATAAACTAGTCCTCTTAAGAAATATTGGAAATAGCTTATGACTCCTATAGACTTCAGCTTGATATGTTACCCTCAGAGATTTATAAAAGGTTAAGCGCTTGCTAACTTCTTAGCAAGCCATCCCTAATCAAGGTAGAAGAGGGTGCCAAACATTTAGTTCTCAACTGTGAGAAGAAGCCATGGAATTGAAATTTGATAGGTCTAGTATAGAGAAGTTAGCTAGTGTTGGAGTAGTCATAATCGCACAAAAAATGGGACCAAAATTCTCCTCTCCCTTAAAATTGACATCCCATATACTAATAATCAAGCAGAATGTGAAGGTTTGGTAATTAGAGTAGAAATTCTAGTTGATCTTAAAGCTAAAGAATTTCTAATCAAAGGAGATTCGCAACTAGTGTTACGACAAGTGGCAGGTCAATATAAATGAATGAGCTTAAATTTATCACCCTATTATACTAGTGATGTCCAATTACTAGAATTCTTTGATGATATAGAATTTCAAAATATTCAGTAAAGTGAAAATTGGGAGGCAAATGAGCTTTTCACATATACCATCTAGGTTGAAAATTTTTCATGATTTTGTCAATAAGTGTATTGTAGAACAACAAAGGTCCCACTCATCCATTTATAAGAGGGGAATTTCATTAGAAGTTGTTAACCTTAATAAAGAAGTCGCTCGAGACTGAAGGGTGGGGATCAAAGTTTTTTTGAAAAATCTTAGCAAGAAAGTGAATTTCAAACTTAAGCAACTAGCACTCTATTTTGTGTTAATTAAAGGAATTGTATTTCTTCAAGGTAATGATAAATTTCTTTTGAGATGTTTTGGGATGTTTTAGGCATTAACAATAATAAGACAAGTTTAAAAAGGGGTATGTGAAGCACATCAATATGGAATAAAGATAGAGACGACTTATACGCTGCCATGGATACTATTGGCCTACCATCTTAAAAGATTGTATATCATATGCTAGAGGCTATAAATAGTGTAAAAAATACGGAAGAATTCAACAAATTCCTACTTTTAAGTTACATTATATAGTTAAACCAGGGCCATTTAGAGGTTAGGCCATTGATCACACTAGGAAGATATATCTACCATCTTCAAAAGGCCGTAGTTTCATTTTGTTAGCCATAGATTATTTTATTAAATGGGTGGTAGCTCAACCTTTGAAGAAGGTAGATTAAATTGATGTAGTTAAATTGATCAACGAACAAATTATTCATCAATTTGGAATCCTTCAATCAATAACAAGCGATCAAGGAACGATATTTACGGGGCAAGAAGTTAGAGATTTTATTGAAGACTATAAGATAAAATTATTGATTTTGACCCTATATTATGCTCAAGCTAATGGTCAAGACAAAGCAAAACAAAATAATTATTAAGATTTTAGAAAAAATGTTATAAGTGAATCCGAAAGAATGGAATATGATTATGTCTAAAACCTTATAGGCTTATTGTACTTTTATGCATATCGCTACAACCCATTTGCCTTACTGTGTGGACATAATGTTGTTATTTATATAAGAGTAGTGGTTCCATCCTTGAGAATAACTAAGCAAAACCCTCTTGAAACTTCTTAGTTTTCCAAAATGATGTTAATGGAATTAAAGGACTTAGAAGAAGTAAGACTTTAGGCTTTAAATATTATGATTATCTAAAAGGAAAAGGTGGCAAAATTTTATGATAAAAGGATTCACAGACGAAAATTCCATGAAGAGGATCTAGTGTGGAAATTGATCCTACCACCTCAGATACAAGATAAAGAATGGGGTAAGTGGTCTCCAAATTAGGAAGGGCCATTTAGAATTTAAAAAGTCTTAAGCATTAATGCATATTGGTTATCTAGTTTAGAAGGTAAACCTCGTAGGCGTTTTATCAATAGGAAGTATTTAAAACCTTATGTACCTTTTTTTTTTAAATGATGGGTGTAAAGGAATGAGAGTGAAATAACATTAGTTTAAGATTAACATTCAGAACTAAGAGTCCAAAGATCCACTTACAACTAGCTCAAAGTTGACAAAGTAGGGAAGTTTAAAGTTGATCCAAGTCTAAGGACCAAATTTTGCCCTATTAGTTAGTACATGACACTCGGTCCCCTTTGGCTTATTGGACTTATTGCTTCCAAAGGCTAACTTTTTCTTTTTGCAATATCAATGACTTCCATAACTCCACAGTTATCCGCTTAACTTTATGAAACTCTTGATTGAGTTGTTGTCCATCCTATTAAAAGACTACTCAATAGTCTCATTTTTTAAAGAAACATATTCTTTCTTTAGCTCTTGAATTTTTATTAGGAGATTTTTTTCCTTTAGTCTCCTTTGCATTATATTCCATTTGATGTTGATATAAGAGGCTCAATTTTTTGGAGTATATAACTTGATCATGACAAGCTTTTTTAAAGGAAGCAAAGATTTTTTTAAATTTGTTAAGAAGTCTCATAACAACAGACGACTGAGTTGTAGAACCAACATATGATAGCATATTCCGTAAAGAACTATGTTGAATTTCAATCAAAAACTACAACTCTTGTTGCATAGTAAGTTTCAAAGATTCTTGACTCTTGGCAGTTCTTCATAATTGATTGTTGGTGTAGTACTAAAGCGAAAGTCAGGAGATAGATCAAAGAAACTTAAGTCGAAGACTTCTTTTGAAGTTCCTATTGTTGTCCAAACATCTTTTGCTTGCAAAGAACTTATTAGAAAGTAGTGAATTAGCATGTAGAAAGAAGGAATTCTTGTTTTACCTCTAGCAAAGTAACTTCAATAATTTTTGACTTAAAAGAAGTCTTGGTTTCTTTTGAATCCAGTTCTAGAGAAAACAAAAGAGCAAGGAAGTTTGATATTGTGTCATCTGTAAGAAAGAGATAAAATAATGGAATTTCAAAGCAAAAAGAAAACTAAAAGTAATAAAAGGGAGTTTTATACCAACACTAACTTCCTCAATAACTTTTTCAGATGTAGAGGAAGTCCCTTCTAAAGGAAGAGCATCTTTAATTTCAGGCTTGGTGATCACAGTTTCTTTGAGCAACTTAGAGGAAGAATGAGTGGACTTTTTAGTGAAACCTTTTGGAACTAAACTTTTAGGGTTTTTGTAACTAAAAGTTGTTGAGGACTTTTCTTTAAGTTTTCTTTTAAGGAGAGGATTGGGAGCCACTTCTTTTTAAGAGGAGAGTTGGCTTTCTTCTCTACTCTCAGCATCCAAGGTTCTAAAATCTATAATAATAATAGTTAGGAAAATTTTAAGGAGCCAAGAATATGCAAATAAGACAGAATACCTTTAAGAAGGACAGAATTAGGATGAGGTACTAAACTCTTAAAGCTTTTTAATCACTAAAAGTGGTAAGTTTCTATATCTGTGACACTAGCAGCAACAATCTTGCACTTGAGAACATGATAATGATAAAAAATTTATTGGAGGAATTTATCGTTGTTAGTGTTTGCCTCAGAAGGAACTATCATTGGGTGGTCCAAATTTGTACAGCACTGGAAATTTCTAAAGAAAGGCTGAGTTGCCTACTCCAGAGGTAAGGGAGATACATTTCAAAACCTAAGGTCCTAATGGAAAGGTCGAATTTTAGGATTTTATCACCACCAACAATGAAAACTCTAAGATTAGTATAGTTGAGAAAAATTTTCTAAGAAACAACCAAATAATATGATTTAGAAGTCTTAAAAATTCTTAGCCAATAAGGCCTTTCGAAGAAGTCTTCAAAAGGATTCAACTAATCAGTAAACCTAGACTTCAGAGACAATGCAGTAATGAGGATTTCCTTAGAGATTTACTACAAAAACTAGTAGATAGACAAAGACCAATAAAATCAAGAAATCTGGGAATAAAAAAAGATAGGCCTTCTCTTTCCTTAAGTTCAAGGAAATAAGCAAAAGTTCAAAGTTAGACAAACCACACACATAGGTTAAGTTGTTGTTAAGGGAGATTAGAGATGCATCTCTTTAAATTCTTATAAAGACACTCCAAGAAAATAGAGCCTAAAGCAAAGAATTTACTAGAAGCCACCACTTTATAAAAAGGAAGGAATTCCAAACTAGGTTTGTTATTAGCAGAACAAAAAATAAATCAGTTTAGCTGTAAAAAAAATTTAACATTTTGTTCTTCATAATCAAGATTTCTTGAAGAAGCTTAAATAGCAAACAAAATCTTCCCCAATTATAAACAACTCAGTTAAAAAGAAAACGTCTTTCAATAAAATGAAAGTGTCACTAAAAAAAACATAAAGGAGTTGCATGAAGGACTCTAAACTATCATAATTGCAGATATAAGGTTAGATTGATATTCTATGTAATTCCTATAAAGGGTTGTTAACTACAGAGGGCTCTATCTCTTCCAAGCTAAATGATACAACCTATCTACCTATTTAGCCCATTTATCTACATTTTTAGGCCACGATATTAGGGATTTGGAGGCCTTAAACAAAGCGAATTCTAGAAAATTTTGACTTACTTCACCTAAACAAGGGAGTGATGGTGGAGAAGAATCAATAAGCATAGGAGTACTAATAGTAAGAGGCAGACCGTATTTATGGAAATGAAGAAAGCCTTCTACAATGCTGAAAATAGGAATTTAAATGTCATAATTAGTGTTTTAATAAGAGACATAGAATTTGAGATTTTTTTTAACCTAATCATTATTAAAGGGTGAAAAAGGTTTAGATAGAATAGAAACCACTTCAAGCTTAACAACCTACAAAAAGAATTGAAGTTAAAATAAATAAAAGGAATTTTTTTAAGAAAGTACCAAAATTAGAAATATACATTAGTGGCATTCAGTTCAATAGAGCATGTTGAAGAAGAGAAAGAAACATGTCAGGAACAAGCCATGGTCGTCAAAGTCGCAAGAAGAAAATATTAAAGTCAAAAAAGAGGATAGAGACCGTTTGAGAGCTGAGGTGGAAAGTGAAAAAGTAATTAGGAGATTTTATGAGAGAAAATAGTCGAATATTAAGGGAATAGAAGGAATTTGAAATTTTAAGAGATTTTTTATCTTTTATAATGGATAGAGAACTAGGGATTTCAAATTTGAAAGACCTTAATGTAATCTTTAGATCTGATGTTTCTTATCTGTAATAGATTATTTAATATTTAGGAGAATACTCATATGTAATATTACTTAACCTAACTTAGGAATTCGGTCTGAAATTTGTAAAACCATTTAGGTGGAATTCAAAGTCTAGCTTATAGAAGACTAGAGGAATTTTTATACCATATGTTTGGTTTGCTCAGCTAAAAATATATAGGAGGCAATTGTTGATAGTCTAAAATAAATTAGCCCGTTTGGCCCAAAAAGTCATTCAGTCAAATGAGGTTAGCCCAGAAATGGAAGCCCAATAAATATTTAGCTAAAGAATTCACGGGCAATGAAAATTAGGGATGTGGGAAGAAATGTGTTGAATTTGTGGAAGTCCATGATAGGGAAGTTAAAATCATGATAGGAGGTAGTTAATAAAAACATGGCTAACTGTACGGAAGTTAAGAAGTTATTTGAGACTGAAGTCAAGGATATGGAAGATAAAGAGATACTTGTAGGTGGTTAACTAAAATGTGGAAGTGGGCATTTATAGCAAAAAGTTACTTAAGGATGAGAAGATTATAAATTCACCAGCACTTGGACAATCACGATACAACACAATCACAAAAACAACGAAGGACAATCACGATACAACACAATCACAAAACAACAAAATTCAATTTCTAGCGAAAACAATCTACCTACTGTAAAACGCTCTGTTATTCTTTTCATCTTTATTATTTTAAATTCTCTTTTGTATGTTACAATCAATTACTTTTTTCACTTCACATTTCATTTCAACACATTTTAGTATTTTAGTAACTTAAAATTTCCTTTTCTAAGTTTTTTGAAACTCAGTTATATCGTCATTGAAGTACCTACATCGGAGCCAATAAAACTATGCTTGAATAATAAAATAGCTCTTAGTATTGCTCATAATCCGATTCATCGTGATAGACAAAAATATGCAAAGGTTGAGAAGCATTTTTTTAAAGAAAAAATTGAAACAGACTGTATAACTAGTAAATGACCTAACTAAAAGACGATGTAGTAGATGTCCTTACCCCCTTACTAAAGGACAATCTAGACACAAACAGACTGACAAATCAAATTTGGTCGATTTGTTCCAACTTAGGAGGAGTGTTGGTAAATAAGACAATCCATTTTTTTAATCTGATTCGAAATTTCTAGTTTTTAAAAATCATTTTTTAGTTTTAAATTATCAGGAAGATTGAATTACTTTTATTTAAATTTGATTGTATAATTTTTTCATGTAATAAGAGCTTTCTCTGCTGCCGAATTCCGCAAAGTTCAATATGCATTAACATCGGAATTCCACAACCTAGTTAACGCAAGTACAAAGGAAAATGAGGAGAAGCGAGTAATTGGCATTTGATCATAGAGATCTCAAACCCAAATGACTCATTTTCAAGAATTTCAAGTTCCCAATTTCATATGCTAGATGCATGGCCAGTAACGTTGATCTCTGAATGAATCTGCAGAGAACGTTGCGTCTTTCCTCATTCCCTCTTAAAGGCCTTGGAAATAGTTGAGCATGACATGGTGAACGTGAATAGAAAAGACAAAAAAAACAAAAGCAGAAAGGCCATGCTTCACATGGGCTATCTTCGAAATGTGAAAAGTGAAAACTCAATAAAATTAAAAATCCCAAAATTAATAATAAAAAAGTAATACCATTTTTGAAGAATTACACCGGCAAGTATACCATTATACCAATTCTAATTTAAGCCACCAAATGACTGCCTTCCTCATCTTCCGTAGTTAATAAGCTAATGAAAAAGATCAGACGGAGTGTGTTAGCAAATCTTAACAAAGCTATACAACTATGTGCTCTTCTTCATCATCATCAACCATTCTGCTTCCCCTTCATCCCATCATCTGATCTGACCCTACACAGCAGTAACACCACAAATGCAAGCATTTTCCGCTGCAGCGGCAATTAGATTTCCAACATTCGGTGCATCTGGGCAGTCTACAGCAGCACTTACCACAGCTGTATTTACAGCATTTTGGTCGCCAAGAACATTTCGTGCACCTCGGTCTGCAGCATTCAGGACATTTTGGTCGCCATAGTTGCAATCTGCAGCACTTGCCAGACGTAACTGCAGAAGCAGATTTAGACCTTGGTTTTAGTCGCAGCTTTTGCCGAATCTTTTTCAGGTGGATTGCTGTGGTCATGTTTTCCATTTCATGGATAAACCTGCAAAGATGGCGGATGTAATCAGGGTATAGCTCCAAATTACAATGGCCCCCTCCTTTAATCCACAAAGGCTCATATGCCTCCCTTGCCATTTTCCAAAGCCCGTCACCATGCAGCCAGTTCACAACATCATCTTCTGTTCCCTGCACAACATAGCATGCTCTGCCATCAGCAAATTATCATGATCATTAACCCAGAGAATAGTACCCACAACTATTGTTCGCTACTTGATCTAGGTAGGAACAGCACTACCAATGAAAGGAAAGGTCAAGACATGAAGCATTATGCCCTTCTCATAATTGGGAGATTTGGACTAACAATGAAATTGGTGATTTAACATGAAGAATCCATAGGCAAGGACGAGAAATAACTTAATAAATAACTCAGCCCGTTTGGAATCCAACGAATTGAATTCAATTCATTAATTTTATGTAATTGAATTCAATTCATGCGTTTGGAATATTAAAAAAAAGTTGACTTGAATTTAACCACGTAATTGAATCTCATTTTCTTTATAAATTCAATTCACATCTCAAATGATCCGATTTGGTGTGTGAATTAAAGAGTCAATTCTTTTCAAAACATTAAAAATTCTTTTTCCATATATACACATCATAAATATACAAATTATTACAAAACACACACACATTGATTACATACTATTTTTAATTAAGGATCAAAAAGTCATATGAAGTAGTTGAATTCATTTTTATTGTGTTCTAATCAATGTAATTGAATTCAATTCTAATATTTATAGATTTATTCCAAACAGTATAAATCGAATTCAATTCAATCTCACAAATGTAATTGAATCCAATTCGTCAATGAATCCAATTCAAAAGTTTCCAAACAGCCTTAGGCTTAATATAGAAAAGATAACTTCTTGAAACACAGCTCATTTTACAAAAGATAACTTCTTGAAACAAGAGGGTATAGAAAATATCAGAAGAAAAAGCCACTTTATTTCTCTGATTATATGTAACTTATACACGAGTATAACCTATTCTAATACTACTAAACTACTAGATTTTTCATATCTACTAACTTATCCAATCTATAGTATATCTTATCTTATCTCCTAGAAGATAATCTCCTAAGCTAACTAAACTTATCTAAAATAATTATCCAACACTTCTAATATTTGCTTTTACCAAATCCTGATAATTCATAATGTGAAGTTTTAGGCCACAAACTCACATTGCTCTGAGCCTTTGTAACCATATGAAGAAACTCTTTTGGAAATTGTCGACCATTTTATAATTTGCTCAAACTAGATCAACTAGCTAATTGTTTTCAAGACAAAGGTACTTGTTAAACAGCCATTGCCCAATCTAGCATAAAGGTGTTTGTTAAAGATAAGTTGAAGGTATCTTTAAACAAAGTAGTATGCATATTACATATTCTATTTGCACTTGGCTTGTACAAGTAATCACACATGGTATAAGATGTATAAAAATATTCCCTGAAAGTTAACGGTATCCATTACATAAGCAAGCAATGAACTTGCTCATCATGCAAGCTTTCAAAATTCAGAGATAAATTATCCGAATGAAGTTCAAAGATAAAGATCCACCTAGAAGAAAATATAGTTGTATCTGGATGAACGAACTAATTTGACCCTAGATCAGAATCACAGGATACCATCTATTAACACAACCTTAGACAAGCAATTAGAAACATGATTCATGATTCTGACTTGTAAAAATCAACTGAAAACATTGTTCTTCATATAATTGGCATATATAGCGAGACAAAAGTACTAATAAATAGTCATGATTGGTTCTCTCGTCAAGTATATTAGTTTTGATTGATTGATGCCTTTAATATGCCATCATATCTAAACTATGAGCCATTCCCTATGATGCCTTAAAAAAAAACACAGGATTACTCCATACTTGCATAGACCACTTTAGGATCCCCTGTTCCAGGATTCTAAGATCATTGGTCCAAGTTCAACAAGTACAACCATATACTTGCCCCCAAGAAACTCAAGCTTCTTACTTCCTTTCAAGCATCTCCAAAGCATCATAGTTTGTGTCTTCTCATCTCTTTCGGTGCAACATCCTTTTCATTCTCCATATATCAAGTGTCCAAAATACTAGAAAAGTTGCTAATAAAACATTTATCTTGGATTTTTCACAAGCTCAAGTCACATGAACAGCAAAACTAGGCATTCTAGACCAATGAGTTAAAGTTAAGTCCACTGGCACTAGTAACTTAAAACAACAATAGTATTCAAGAGGAATAATCCTCAGCAAGCAACACAAAAATATCTCAGCCATTGTCACCATTGTAAAGGTAAGGATCTCTTCATATTGAACCACAGGGACAACAATGAGGTAATTCTTCCAACCACCTTAAGTCCAGTTTATAATGACTACCTTGACATCTACATTACCTAGCATCTAGAATACACTCCCCAATCACTGAATTACAAATTAGCATCTGAATCCCTGTTTCATCTTGATTTTATAGGGACAACTTTATTTCTTTCAATCTCAAGAGATAACACTAGCTCTTTTTAGTATAATGAATTACATCTACAATGAATCACTGTATAATCTCTACTGCTTTCAGTAATAATGCAAGCCTTTGGTACTCGCTAAGCACTATTGTAAACAAAAACTGGATGCTTCAACCTCACAACAGTTTTCATATCATGTTACACACAGATTCATCTTTTATTTCCACCAAACATGCTGAGACAAGCTAATCAACCAATATCCCAGTCAAGTATTTAACAGCACCGAACAGAACTCTCCACTTTCTTGCAAAATGCTGATAGATAACCTCCATTGACTTCAGCCAGGTTGAACCACAGAAAAAAGTTTGATGATATGCAATTGGCCCATGCTTTAACTATTTTCAGTTACCTCGGTCTGAAATAAGCTGCTCTTTTCCAGGTCAAACTTTCAACTTCATACACCAGTGCACTAAGACCAAACTTTTAACTCCCTTCCATCCTACTCCTCCCTTTTAGCAATTATCCAAGGCATCATTCTATCAAGATTCTTGTAGGATGTACACATCTTGAGAGTTTTCAGAGGCAAATACTCTGGAGGAGACATCCAAAGGAAATATCCAGTTCTGACACAAAATGGTAGTACTGGATTGAAAGCACATTAAAGGCTTTATCTAGTCCTTCAGAAAGTTGACTATATTGAGATTCTGACATACGAACAGCAGAAAGATAGGACGTGGTGTGTGTTTGTAAATGAAAACTCCATCACATTAGATATCAAATGAAAAATATCCTAGTCTATTTCTTAAGATAAGAAGCTTGATAATACGGATGAATCAAACAACCTGGAATTTCGGAGTTTCTTCATATCTAGAATGTTTCGTCAATAATCCACCAAGGATGTGGCTATTTTCAAATTCCAGCCCCAGGCACACATCTTAAAATTTGAAGACCAAGAGAAAACTGACCTAGGAATAGAAAAGAAAAACTGCAGGGGAGAGAGAGAGAGAGTTACGTGAATCACTAGCACCGGGCACTTGACCTTTTGGATTTTATTTATATTCTGCAAATGAAACAAGTGCATGGTCAAGAAATGGCAGTTCAAAGTCCACTTTAACAGCACCTAATAATTAGAATTGAGAAGAAGCAGATTGATGATTAGCCACGAGGGGTTGTGTTGCATTACTATAAGCATCCCCATAGAAAAGGTAAATAAGGTAGATGACTTACCTTATATATGTCAAAGCAAAATGTGAACTTTACATGGCAAAGAACACGAAGGCCAGAAAGAATGCCACTATGCAAAACTACACCTCTTAGCCTTGGCAATTTCGATGCCAAGTGCAACGTTGGTCCACTGCCAACTGACTGTCCATATAGTATTAGATCTTCCTGGCTCACTCCATACTCCAACTGAAGACACTGATAAACAGCTTCTATATCAGCATACGTATCAATCTCGCTTGGCTGGACATAGAAATAAGATTATGGTTAAGTTCTGTAAACAAAATTTGTCAGCTTTCTGCTAGGAGGTTATCGTAATTTCCATATTGATTTCCCTCTAATCTTTATAAGAAACACTTCCAACTTAATATCTCAAATACTCCATCCTTACAAACAGTCCCACACCATGCATTAACTCTCTAATAGAACTGAGCCGAAAACGTAGGTCCTAGACCCTTTCCTTGAGAGGCACTATTCTTCCCAAATCAATACATTCTAAAACACTATCATCATGATTGACAGGCCAACCTCGATGCTGCTTGACAAACATTTGCTTTTCTAATTGTCATATTACTGTTTTCTTTTCTATATGAAAACAGTGTCAGCGTCAAATGATTAAGCCACCCGGGGAAGGATGATAAGTTCAATCTGAGATGACAACTTACCTTACCAGTTGAGGCCCCGTAGCCAGAATAGTCATATCTGCATCAAGAGAATCATATATCAAACCAAGAAACGGCCAATTAGACAAATGCCAAGGAAATAGGATAATAGAGAAAATTAAAATAGAACCACAAAAGAGAAATTCCATGGGATTGCACATAAACTACACCCATGTTAATAGGACGCCACGCTACACTAAAACTTTGTATATAGGATCAGGAAGACCTACAGATGTATTCGTGAACAACAAAATCCACAAATCTGAGAGAACAATTCGCTTTAGTCATGTCCAACCTCATGATTCAATTTTATTTTCATCATCTGTATACTGGATGGTAAATTAAAAAAAAAAAACTTACAGATGCACTAAGAAATAAGGAAAAATATTAAGTAAGATTTGCCCCCTTGAGATCTATACAATGGACTTGTTCCTGAAATGACAACAAAGCAGATAAAAGGTGCAATAAAGGTTAAAAGAGACGTTTCTCAGCGTTAAAGGCACAAAACTCCACGAGGAGAAGCGAACATTGCTCCAAATACAAGGGGCAGTATTCAGAAACAATGTGTGATAGCAAATGAAAAGTTTATGAACAAGAAGGCCAAAAAAAAAAAAGAGAAAAGTTAACTGGTAAATAAGCAAGGAGACGCTGAACTGAAAGTTTGTCAATAGTAACTACAGATCTAACCCGACGGCCCATACCTATTTGTATTTGTTCCAAATACAAGTCTTTTTTCTTCCCTTCTTATAACCAACCAAACACGATTTCTTCTTTTTTTATTTTTAATCAAATCCAAATCCTTATAGCATATGTAAGGTAGGGAAAAAGACGAGCAAAAAAAGAGTAATGTATACATAAGACACAGCTAAACATGTGAATGGCAACCAAACAGAAACCAACCTCTTCCCTTCTCGTAAACCCACCTTCA
This sequence comes from Erythroxylum baracoense, assembly GCA_025629805.1. Lineage (NCBI taxonomy): Eukaryota > Viridiplantae > Streptophyta > Magnoliopsida > Malpighiales > Erythroxylaceae > Erythroxylum > Erythroxylum baracoense. The sequence goes on from JAOTAY010000005.1 coordinate 12,386,266, forward strand.
GAAGGAAAACAAAAGCACAAAAAGTTCTAAACTTTGCACCAATTTGAAACAAACATACCCCATGAGGTTAACTCTGAGATTAACCTTGAGCTGAACAAACAAGTCATAGAGCTGGCCAAGGTCAGCAGCATTGCCATGCGAGTAAAGCACGGTGAGTCTTGCAAGTGGATTTTTCAAATAAAAAGCAACGATCTTGTTTCCCCTCTCTGTATCAATTAAGAGTATATCCAACGAGTTGTCATCAGGTAGAGGAAGTGGCATTGTAGAAGTAGATGATACCACAGAGAGCTTGCCATTGTCTCGCTTCTTGATCTGATAAGTAGGTGGAGATGGAGGAAAGAAAGCAAATTTCGCAGCTAACTGAGAAAACATGCACCCCATTCACCCTCCACCAAGCTTTGGAAAGAAGAGAAAAGTCATTGAACACGAAACTTACTCTCAGCAGGGCATATTTACAATGGAAAGACAAGTTTTTGAAGCATGGTTTTAGGATTGTGTACAAAGCTTAAAGAGGGTGAAAAAGGACGTTGGTAAATAGGCAATAGAGGAAAGGTTTAAAGGGCTATGGGGGGTGCTTGTCTAGCTACGTTAGTGCTAACAGCTCATAAAAGGCTTCAAAAGATTAACCTTTGCACTTTGCAACGGTTAGAGAGAGAGAGAGAGAGATATTGCTGGCAGTTGCAGGTGGATGGGGTAAGAGAGTATTTAATGGGAGAATCAGGCAGAAAATACAGAGAGTGTTGCAGGCAGTGTGGTTTCGTAAACAGTGGCTAACAAAGACTATCTGTTTTCGCTAAAAAGGGTGGGGGGAGGGAGAGGGAATGAGAGCTTTGGGGTTAGTAGCTGAGCTGTGTGAGTTATAACTTCAAAACTGGGTTCACAGATGTGCATGACTTCATTGTGTCTGCAGCTGTACAGATTAAGTCAATATTGCACTTATACATCTGTCTGCTACACGACACTCTTCTCTTTTTCTCTTTTCTTTAAAAATTGTGGCCATTTGGATTGAGTAGTCTCATGCAGGACTCGCTCGCGGATCTTCACCTTCAAGCTTTTCTATGCTTGCCTTGCCTTGTATTCTAAGATGTAATCAATGCAATTAGACTAGAATCTAGATGATGTTAATCCAGACGGTGGCCACTTTGGTCATTTTGAAAAATCTACCAAGTAGAGTAGGAGTAGCCTTGTAACTTGTTCTCTTCCCTTTTGGGCTGAGACTGAGTAGAGGCAGGCAAAACAAAGTTCGAGCTGTAATGCATAGGCGTTTGTGTTTGTTGCGTGATAGGCAATGTAAATGTAAATGTAAATGTAAATGCAAATCTGGGATTTTATTTTTATCGCCTGCCCATTTTGACACTTGTCAGTGCAATAACCAAACCCAACTTGCTTTTTCTTCGCTACAACGATTACTGGTGACACAAGACAAAGTACAAGCCTTTTCATCCTACTCCTCTGTAAGAAAGTTCCAACCCAATACCTTTTTATACATTAATTAGACACTCTTTCCACTTTTAAATCTAAAATAGTTGGTTTTTTTCATTTATCTATCCGTTTTCATTTAGCAGAAAAATGACTATCTCCATCAATTAGTGCTATCAAAACTCTTAATACATAACGAATGTATCACTCAAGTAATTTCTATTTTTCAACTTGTAACCTTTGATTTAAACTTGTTGGTTCGCTAATTAGACTATATTGCTAATGTCTTCATTGTTTTCTGTTATTAAATCTAAAATATTTGAGAATTGTATTGAGAGTGGATGGCATTGGTATCAGAAAAGAAAGAGGAGGAGCCAATACAATAAAGTTGGGTGGGTCCAACGCCAAACTAAAGCCATCCTCTCCGTTGTGTCAAACGGCTACCCCTGAAAGCAGCAGCTGTTCCCGTTCCCTCGCGCACTGGCGATGATGGGTGGCGCGTGGGACTCACTTTCGTCCCATATAATGTGTAATGAAGGTGGTGGCTGTTTCAAGGAGTCCATATCAGCTTGATTTGTTGATTGACTTGGGTCATGCACTTGTCTCTCGGTCTGAATCTCATGTAGTGACCCACAGGGGCTTATCCAATGCCCTATCATTCTACCTAATTCTTTCCCCTCGGCCTTCTCCATCTTCTATCTGACGGCTAAACTGTCCCCACCTGCCTACCTGCCCTTGCTTCTATTTATATTTATATTTCTTGGTTAAGTCGGACTCTGTTTTCAAAAAGAACAGCAAGAAATGATTAAAGGTTAGAAAACTTTAACTATTTTTAGGGATGTTAAAGCCGTTCTCCGTATTATTGTTACCAAAAGAAAGATCGTTCCTCATAGTTTATTTAAAAATTTAGTAAATGATAATTTAATTCAGCTACAAAATGAATTACCACCTTAATATTCTTAATTTTACAAGTTTGGAGAGACGAAAAGGTTGACTTATTTCCCACCGAACAAATATAGAAGAGAAGAATAATGACCAATAATGACACGATACATGGACTCGGGGAGGGGGGGTAAGGTGGACGACAAAATTAGTTCTTTGCCATGTACGGATATAATTACTTTTTATTGGATTATATTGGTAATTCTCAATTAGTAGGACCCATAGGGCATTGCAATTAGACCTTTAAGTTATGGGTAAGTCTAATAAATTTTCATTTTTAAATCCTCATTTTCAACATAATTATAATTTTTCTTGTTAATTGCCACACAAAATTGTGTATGTAATTATTGTTTAAAATTTTTAATATATAAAATAAATTAAAAACATTGTAAATTTTTGCTAATTCTACTAGTTTCGTTAAGGGGATTCAAATATCATTTACAATATCAAACAAACCCTAATTTGTCGTTAGGACGGTAATATTCATGTACCTTGATGCTCTATATTTTTAAACCACCCAATCTAGCGAACATATCGAGCAAGCAGAAAAGCAGAATCCGCTCGTGGGTAGAGTAGAGCAAATTCAGCGTGGCTCGATCCTCGTTGTATGTTGCAGTATCCAAAGTATGGGTATCCTAACTACGCACTCAAAATATTTACATGAGAATGTGCGATGATTCCAAACCCTCGTGGACTCACCAATTATCAAATCATATAAATCAAACCAAGCACACAAAACCAAGCCATGCATGCCTTCACATGTAACGCCTCTACCACCATTTTTACATCGGGTGTCCAACTTTGGTTTTGTTCCGATATTATATGTTATTCAGCTTTGTCTCTTTTAAGCTAAATCTTGTTGTAATAAATATATGCAAAGAACAAACATGAAGTGTTTGCTTTGGTTTATGTTAATTGATTAACAAATTGAGCAATGCAGTCTCTCAAGTGGGGAAAGTGCTGGTAATCTTCTTCTAACACAAGAAACAAACAACTAAAAGGAAGAAACTGAGACCAATTTGACTTGTTGGGCATTGCTAAATTAAATTGAAAACCCAAGCAACGTGCAGTCTCTGTAAGGGTCTTAAAATATATAATCCAAATAGGATTTGATCCAAAGTACTGCTTCATCTGTCTTGTCTCCCCAGCAAGCTTGTGAGTGATACTCGTGAAACCTGACAACAAACCAGAATAAAACCCTGGTACGTGTGTACTCTGCATGCCTCATCTTTTCCTTGGTAAAGAAAAAGACCCCGAGAAGTGTACGTGGCAAAATTATTCAGCCAGTTGTACCAGACGCTCTCAGGTTCCAGCTTTTGGATTGCTCGTCTCCATTTAAGCTGACGGTTGTTCCAATATTAAGGCCTCTGTGCCGTACTAGCGTGGTGGTTTGATAAGAACAATTTGAAACCCGTAAACGGAAGAAAATGCAATGCGAATAGTAAACATCTTCTCTTAAGATCAAAAGATCGAGTTCGAACATATACGCGAGCGGTTACAATTTAGGTACATACTAGTAAAACCGCCATCAAGGATGTATCCTAGAAAAGTTCATTCTTCACAAAATTTCTATGTAGATATTGAAGTCTCAAATGTGCCCTAACCAGAAATTCTCTCATTTGCAAAAATAATATACAATACATCAATGACTGGGAATTAGTTGATGTCTTCACCAAATAGTGATGTACAGAATAAACACTTTGAATATTAATTCAGTTAATCAGAAAGGACAAACACTTCACCGAAATGTAAAATTCAATGGAAGAATAAATGTTTTTAACAACGATGAGCTACAGGGCCCAGTTTTACGAAGTCGAATCTTTATCAAGCTAAAAAAACCCTCTTTCTGAAGAACAATATTTTGTTTCAAGGTTATTCTAAGATCATACGGAAGTTTTAGGCAACAAGTTATTGCTATATAATTATTTAGAGTTCTCATTAATCTTGTCTTTTTATTATCACTAACTAGAGAGGTGAGCGTTCATGCCCTGTAGTAGTGTACAAGTATTGTGTGGAATGGACAACCATTCATCTTTAGCGGTTTCAATAAAGGAGTTAAAAGTAAATAAAGAAATATGATCTGTTTCACGAATATAAGAGAAAATATACAGATTGCCTAAAGAGATCTAGTTCTTGGGTTACTACAAATTGTAACCTTTACACACCTGAAAATGAACTTCTGGCACATCTTCGTTTGTGATGGATTTGGCTTTAAGGCAGCTTGTTGGATTTTACTTCAAGGTATGCACAGAAACAATTTGTTATCAGGCTGCAGTTTCCTATAGGTGTCATCCATGTTTTTCTTTCTGAGGGAAAAACAAAAGCTTCAACTCTTATGCTGCACCGATGTACAGAATTTTTCTCCGAGTTGCAAAACTATATAAAGGCGATTGTTATCCTGCAAAACAAGAAATCCAACTTATGCAAGTGGCAGCCATTTTGTCATAAATTAAACCATCCCTTGACATAAGATGGCCACTCGCTGGTCACACGCTTCAAAATGATAGCATATACAACACGTGGCAATATCAGGGCTAAGCAATTGCAAGATTACTAGAGAATCAGAAACTTTCCAAAGCTTCCAATGGCAAAAGTATATCATCACGAGGTAATCTCAAATACTTTTCCGTTCATAGATTGCACAGAATGTCAGACATGACTCGTGCACTCTCATCAATTCTTTTCTCCTAATTCCTACTGAAACTGGATGTCCACTCAGCATACTCATGCAATACTTCGAACGTGCAAGTAACTACTGCAAATATGCAGCTATCTACAGACTACAATCATCTTGTTGGCTGAAAAACTGTGATAGACTACGTAATCCAATTTTGTATAAAATCCTGGTATCATGACCAAACAAACATCAGACACCATTCCAAACATATCATGCAAAGTTTTAAGGATCTAAGAATATAACTAATCAGTCATACAGAAGGTGACTAACTCCATGGTTGTGACAACAAGATTGCTGGCGTCGATGCCTCAAGTCCTCGCTTGCCCTGTATGGCGGATTTAAGCACGTCATATTGCTCATTCACAGAATTGTACAGAACCTCTGAGTATGCTTCCTTTGCCTGTTTGAGAAAGCCAGACCATTTAGAGACATTCAGAGGACGCCGGCAGACAGACAAAGTTCATGACAACTAACAACTCAGCAAACAGACTCCAATCAATGAACACTTAGAGACTCTGCCAGGCAAAACTAGAACTGCTAGAAATAAAAAATCTATATCAAATATCCAAGACCACGATTGTTTGGCCTAATATTAGTTAGAGAGGGGAAACAAGTATATTATCTAATACAACATAAAAGAATTAGCATCTTTTGCGATTATTTTGGTGAAGGTGCACATCCTATTCATTTTCTTTTCAACATATCAAAATAACGACCTAAGGTTTCAGTTTTTAAGCTTCTATAGAAACCTTGTCAGCCTTAAAATGAAGCAGATGTCCAGTCAGTCAAATCAACTGGACAATCTGCCGTTCAGATTTACTTAAAGATCAGATATGCCCAAACCCTAGTAATAATATGCTGAACCTGCTAGTCAGGTTTGTAAACCAAAACACTGAATCAAACTACGTTCTCTTGAAATCAAAGGGGTTGTCAATAGTAGACAATATTAAGATCCTTGATTAACACCCTAGTCATGCAACCATCAGGATTTAACTACAGTTGCCTACAACACGTCTTCAACGAAAATGCTCATTCTGATTGTGCATTGCACTCTTTTTAAAACATTGGCTGATTGAGACATAAAATACTGAGATAACTGCATGTAGAGATAATGATCAGTAATAAGATGGATGCCAAAATTCAATTGTAACTGAAGTCGAAATTAGATCATGAACAAGGCAGTTGTAAACTATCAGGTTTGTGTTCATCTTGTTTAAATGGCTTCCTCCATGTAAAGCCATAACTGGTAGTATGCTGCAGTACATATGTTGCCTCTGTGATGTACTGATTCTCAGTTCAAAAGCAAATTTGTCAACTTCTATACAAGATTGGTTCTCATATTTTAAGAGTAACTAAAAGTTTGATTGTATGGGTGTATGAATAGTGTATTCATTGTGATTAACCTCTTCAGGATTTCCAAAATTAGCAGCAATTTCAGTAAAAGCAACTTCTGGTGCGATTGATAAGCCAGTTCCATGAAAGGAGATCACTCTTCTCTCTCCAATTTCCTTCTCAACCTGAATATTCTAAATGAGTTCAGTACATAAAATAATCATCAAGGGAAAAGAGACATTGAAACAAGAATGTGATTAAGGGGGACGAACCTGTAGTGGAGGGGGCATTATGTCATGGCACAATAAGGCCAATGGATAAACATGTCCTGGAACTCCAGAATTTCCTGCCAGCCTTCTCATGTTATCCACAGAAGAAGAATCAAAAAGCGCCTGCAATTGTATAAGCTTGAGTACATTACACTTGGATGTTAGCCAAAGGGCCAAGATAGGTCTTCCAAATAGGGGAAGAAAATTGCATTGCTAAAATAAATATAACATTCAATTATATCAATATGACTTCTTTTCTAGTTTTGCACAAGTGAGAGAAAGCATTCACATCACTATATCTTAACTGTAATGTGATTTGTTTCAAGTGCTACAAGCGCTATATCTTAACTGTAATGCAATCTGCTATTGGCAACTGCCATGTCATGATATTATGTTATTTGAAATTATCTCAAATTTTCAAAGCATTCGTTTTAACCTGCAATACTTCCACTAGAGTTTAATAGCCCACAAGAGATCAGTGCACAAAACTTGAGCTCCAAAATTCCCATAAAAACACTCTTGATTTCAAATTTCTGGAAGAAAGTATATTGATAAATAAAGAGAAAATGAACTTACTGGTTTCCATTCTCCAGTAAGAGGATCAGGCCGGTCCCTACCACCACTAGGTGCAATCCACACTATTTGTGACCCACCCCTGAATTCAAATATCTATTCAGAGGGTTGCCTTGCAGAATGCCAGTGGTGCCTTTCGGCACAAACACTTGAGATGCATAATCCCCACATGAAAATTATTTTAGAAGGCACGGTATATTGCCTCAAGCACTAAGTTCATGAAAAGTATGGAAAATTGCAAAATGAAGTAATAAGTACATAAAAATGAATATAGACTGAATAAGAACTGTCACGAAGAAATTAGAGAAAACCATGAAGAAGTTAGATGCAATTCCTCAACCATTCCCATGAATACTGTTGAGAACATATAAAAATGTCAATAAAGGCATATATCACTTTAGTCAAATTCTCCATTTCTGGAGTGTTAGGAATAGTTTCTAATATCAATTTTATTTGTTAACTTTGAAAATTTTCTATTTCTTATCCTTTTCTTTTCCATTTTGTTGGCAGGTAGAAGGAAGCAACCAGTATACTTCTTTAAATGGATGGTAATGTTGATTGTTTCCATGATTTCTTTAATATAGTCCTCTAGCATTACTCTAATAATAACAAAGCAACCAGGTAGTTAGTGGAAATTGATAGCTCAAACCTTACCTACTCCACTTACAGCAATTAAGATGTTGCTGGCCAATACAGAAAATGATTCAACAGTATGACACAACAGTTCAGATTTTTGTTTAGGGCTCTTCAGTGTAATGGCTGGTTGATGCCCATCTATTCAGATTCTTGTGCCAAAAATATAACTCAAGGACTTGCCAAATTCATCAACATAAAGGAACAAATTTTATCACCAATAGTCATGATGCCTTAAATGTTTAGAAAACACCTCTAGTAGATGCTACCACATAGAAAGATGAATGGATATTAAAATTATAAAACTTTAAAAATATGAAAAAGAATCATCAACATGCGTCTATGTTATGGGACATTATGTAAACCAAATCCCAAATTCTGTTCAAGCAATGCAAATAGTTAGAAATTAAGATACCTTAAGAGTGTAGCCATTTCCTTCAGACTTCGAATGTTTGCTTTCTTCTTCATCTCAGCAAGCTCAGGAACATCATCAATGTGTTTTTTCGAGTATACACATATAAGATTCCTGAAAATTTGCAGAGGTAGAATACTTATAATTCCATTAGTCATACGAAAGTTACAGAGAAGACAGTTAAAAGTTTATTTGCAACTTCACCTTCCCATGCTGAAAGGCTTGCAGAGAGGGTCAGTTACCACTCTATCGCCAGCTACATAATTCTGCGATAATACACATATAGTTTGGCTAAGAAGTGGCAAGATTTTGAACAGTTAAAAACGACTGCTTAAGATGGCACCAGAAGTGACAATGTCCCTTTTCAACAAAGGAAATGACGATATCACATATTCAACTAACTCACCAAGTTCACAGCAAGGTTGGGGTTCGCTTTCTCAAGCAACAACGCAATAACAGCTGGATCAGCTTCAGTTTGATGGTTTGATATCAAGACAATGTTGTGACCCTGTAATTAAAACATCACCAATTGACAGCGCACCTCTAAACAAGTCAAGATTGTATTAGGATATGGATGCACAAAGAATGCATATCAAATTCATAATAACCATATAAACAAGTCAAGATTGTATTAGGATATAGCATTTGATTGTCAACATGTCATGCAATAAAATCTAGTCATTTGCCTTTTAAAACATAAAAAGGATGATAAAG
>JAOTAY010000005.1:12395336-12412050 GCA_025629805.1 Erythroxylum baracoense
CTATTTCAACAAAATAAATATATAAATACTTTTTATTATCGTAATATTCTTATTAATTACTTAATTTAAATTTATTTAATCTCTTAATTTAAAATGAGTAATATAATTAACTATTTGCTTATATATAATAATTTAAGAAAATGATACTTCTTTTGGTAACATGGCCATTATAAAAAGAGGTAATGATACTTTTCTATTCACTCAATTTGACAAGTTTAAAAAATATGTGCATTAAAATGAAAATAATATTAGTGCAAACGATTTTTTTAAATTGCATATTTACTGTGAAAAAATTATTAAATGTCTTTTAAAATACTATTTATTTATATATAGTTATTTAAAAAATAATATATTTTAATAAAAAATTTATTAAATAATCAATTAATATTAGAATATTGATTTTCAGATTATTATCATCCTAATCTATTAGGATGCTTGTAAGTAAATCAAATCCAAACATATATTTAGTTATTGCTCCAACCCATTAAAACTTATAAAACGAAAAAATAAAACTATTAACATTTTTTATTTGTAATTAAGCAGAATTACCACAACTGAAACTTTTAATATGAATTACATTCATTTTATTAATAGTTCTACTACTATTAAAACAATCTCTAATCAAACTAAACATTAGTTTATCGTCAATGAATTGTAATGGATTGATCTAAATTCTGTTAAAATCAATACTTGTATTCTAGTCAGGCCAGTGACCCAAAGTATTAATTACAGACATTTCAAAATCAACAAATACAAATCCTGAGTTCTAATCCTTACCACTCCACCTATTAAGGGTCTTGACACCGATTAAGAACCAAAATTAGCACAAGTCAACTTTATATCTTCGGCCACCAAACTTTCAAGTTGATGCTCTGTTAAAAGAAAAGGTTAGATTAGTAAATGATTAAATAACTGCAAGTGGAGCCAAATTCATAAATGTATACAGCAACAAATACAACAAAAATAACTTCAATCAATTCTAGTAATCTTCACATGACCTAGTAATTATTTTACTCTAACCTTAGGTGCTCAGCAATAGGTTAACATTTTACTGTTACAATATGTTAACATTCTTCACTTTAATATGAAATAATAGAAGAAAGAACCAATGCAGGTCAAAAATGTTTGAACAAATGCCCAAAAGAAAACAAATGCACAAGAATCATTTTTCGCGTTTTAATGATGATCAGTGCATGACTGCATGCATTTAACTCACATCAAATGTATGAGTACTTCATTTTCCTTTCTTAGGACTATACAAGTAAAAAAAAGGTTAGAACTGAATGCTTCAATGTAAATGGGTCTATATACATTCAATATGATGTTACTATAAATATTCAAGCACTAACACCAAAACAGTAACAAGTTTAAGAAACAATCCTTGAATCTTGACACCATAAACCAAAAAAAGCCTTTTCCTTGACTAATGAGAACCAATAAAGTAAACCAAACCTTAATTGATCTCAGTAACTATAAAAAAGAAAAGTAACAGGCATTAACCACACAAACCCGATAAGAACCCAAAAACACAAGATTCAATCAAAAAACAGAACCAATCCTCCTTTCAATCAAATGAGGCATAATTAGAACATAGAAAGAACAAAACTTACAAATGAAAACAAAGAAAGAAAGCATTGGCATTAAAGAATACAACGAACAACTTACCAGAAAGCAAGATAAGTGAACCCACAAGGAATCGTTAAAGAATTAGTGATCAGGTAATGTAAGATTGTGTTAGCTTTTACATTTTAAAGGTGAAAAGAAACAATTTAGTAGCTGTAAGTAATCAATGAAGTTATAAATGAAGTTAAATGCAATAAATACAAAGAGTAGCTATTTTCTACAAACACCAACAATATACTTCGGTTCACAGTTATATTGCAGCAAATCCATATAAACCTCAAGTGCTATCAGACTTCATTTAATGAAACTAAATCTATCTTATATTTCATTCGTTAAATCTCAAATTGCAATCATTAAATTTAGGCACTGATGTTCCGTTAAATCAATTACAGCTAAAACCATCAATCAGTAGCATAGATAGCTACCTCAAAGTCTAAAAGCAACGTCAATCAAGTTGTCCAGTAGGAATATGACAGGGTGCAAAAAGAAGTTACAGTGTTACTTGGTATAGTGCATGACTTAGCTCTTGCCTTGCAGTATGTGCATGCCACCACAGTGTTCCTCTTTGTCCTGTCACATTGAAGTTGTAGGTATAGCTATTTCCTGTCTGGATTGGACACTGAGTTATGTAAGCTGGTCCATCTACCCATCCACTGCAATATTGCTTCAATCCGTGCCCATAGCAAAAACCATGCCACGTTAACCAATAAAAGCTAGCATTTACAAATCAAAATTTCGCTTTTTCCTCTAGCTAATTTCGATTTTGAATCCCACATATTAGTGGATTAAGAATAAATCCAGATATTATGTGTTTTAAGTTTGATTTTTATTTCCTAATAACTAGGCATGCTTACCAAAGAACTGAAATGTTATATTGCACATAATTGGTGACATTCACTATAACTCTATCTCCTTCTATTGCATAAATAGTAGGCCCAGAAGTGACAATGTCCCTTTTCAACAAAGGAAATGATGATATCACATATTCAACTAACTCACCAAGTTCACAGCAAGGTTGGGGTTTGCTTTCTCAAGCAACAACGCAATAATAGCTGGATCAGCTTCAGTTTGATGGTTTGATGTCAAGACAATGTTGTGACCCTGTAATTAAAACATCACCAATGGACAATGCACCTCTAAACAAGTCCATATTGTATTAGGATATGGATGCACAAAGACTGCATATCAAATTCATAATAACCATGAATAGTTTTATAGCACAAATAGTCAATTTTGACCTTTAGCCTCTTTGTTAGAGTAGAATGTTTAACATCTAGGAGTAAATAGGCAACTGATACTACTGTTTATTTGAGTGATATTCACCAAAAACAATATCCTACACTTTTTAGGTGATTTACCAATGTAAGTCGAGCAGCAAATTGATATAAGTTCATGTTCAGAAGTTTTAGTTATAGCATTTGATTGTCAACATGTCATGCAATAAAATCTAGTCATTTGCCTTTTAAAACATAAAAAGGATGATAAAGAAAAAAGATGCAAAATGACTATGCTGCAAAACATAGAAATAGATACAAATTCAATTAAAATGTGTGGAAAATCATTGTTGACATTGTCAATTAGCAAAGGAAATGAATGTCAAAACTGAATACTTGTTGAAGCTTCTCTTCAATCTCCTTGAAAATAGAAATATTGCCAACATATGAGTTCCTACAACCAAGCAATAATCAATAAGATCTTAGCCAGGAACATTAAGTATTTGAAAGAGATCTTAAATCAACTGGATAAACTTGAAAATCTTACTTTTACATATTTTCCACTCAATTCCTTTAAATAACATCTTAACAATCTGGAGGCAACAATATATACATCCATAACATACTTATTACTGAATAAACAACACAAGAAATGAAAATTTGTGGCCATGGAGGAACCTGAAACTGAAATACAAAGCATAATCAAGCAAGGCCAACAAAACAAGCAAAAAAAGTATAATCTAAGCTTCAATAGCATTTTATGGATTCCCGTCAAACCAAAAACAGACAACAAAAACTCTTAAAGTACATGGACAAGCTTATTGTTTGAGGAACCTATCCACACAAAATCTGAAAGACATCGAAACGAAAAAATAGTGATAGACTAAAAACATTGGTGAGACTAAAAGCACACAAAGAGATCTAACAACCAACGATGTTCCAATACCTAAAAAGCATCTATGAAGGGGGGGCAAGGCTTTACATCAGTTGATCACTTAAGGTGAATGCAAAAGTGTTAGATGCATCTCATATTTTGAGGAAGTATACTTGTTAAAACTAAGAGAAATAGAACAATTAGAAATTATGGACTTACTTAAAGTCAATCAAAGGACGTATGTAGTTTTGACCAAAATTATAGTAGTCAAATGGCTCCCGCAATGCTTTGTGATAAGGTGCAAAGACAAATGGGTCCTGAAAATTACAGTACATTTTCACATAAGATGTTCATACAAGCTAACAATTTGTAAATACAAATGCATCTTTGTAGGGACTATGCACTCAAACTTACCTCAACATCTGAGAATATAAGATCCAGTGCCAGAGCCATATTGGACAAAATAACATCATTTGCTTCAGGAGTTCCACTTTGCAAAACCTATAACGTAACCAAATAAGGCATGCCCAATAAATACAACAGCACATCTACAAAGAAACTTCAAGTACACAATAATGAATTCTTTTCTGTAATACTTCTTCAATTTTTCCCAAGAAAGATTCAGATTAATGCAGAACAGAACAATGCATCAAAAGGATACAGAATCTTCAGTCACCTTTCAAATTTAGGACTTTTACAGAAGCAGAATATTTTCATAGCAACAGGAATGCAGAATTAGCACTAATTGATGACAATGGAGTGGAACCGAAATATATCGGCAGCATCTCCAGTGCAGACATTCTCATCATAACCTAGCACAGCTTAGGTTCAGGTTAATAGCCTAGTGGTAAAAGCTCGCTCTCACCCCTGAGAGGTTATGTTTCAAGTCACCATTCTCGCTACAGTAGGACTATGCCATCCTATGCAACCAAAAGAACAGAAGATGCAGAGCGCACTTTTTACAAACCTAAGCAGAATGGAGAGCCCACATGAGCCGCGAGACAAGAACTGTATGAGATAAAAAGTGAAAGCATGCATGCATTAAATAGAAGAAATGAATTTCATTATAAAAAAAGTAAACAGAAGTTATACACCAAACAAAGATTTCTACCCTGAACAGATACAAATGGCATATAGGAATAAACAAGAAAACTGGGGCCAATTGGGACATATGATGTTTGAATCAAATATTGCACGCTGCTTTTTATCTGAATGAAATTTTCAAGCAAACTATGGGATTATCTTGAATAGTTGAGCTATCGCTGCCAGATTAGATGATACATTGTAAAACAGTATTCTCAGGCATACATAAGGCATTGCTTATCATCCACTTCTATTCGCTTCATTTTTGCTATAATGGTATAACAACAGCTTCCCAGTAAGCTGGTACCAAAGTCAATAAAGGAATTCTGGTTTTGTAGACAAGAATCTAGTGAACACAGAACAGCATTGCAATGTGGAAGATTTCCACCTTATGTCATTTGAAGCTTCTGGTTTGACAGAATCGATACTAGGAAAGAATTATTGGCTTAACCCAAATTTTAATATTCACTACGTTTCTTTTCAAAAGCCAACTATCTAGCTTCATTTTAGCATTTATTGCTAGTTTAGGTTAAAATTCCATATTCATAAAGAAAATTTCTTCCTACTAAGGAGCTGTCATTGGAAAAAAGCGGAGTAAAAGAAAACTGAGAACAATTATGCTATGAAATACCTTCATTTACGTTGTTGAAAACCTAAATGACCAGAAACGAACTGAATTTAACAAAGCTTATGAAAGAATCATTGCAGCCAATGGAAACTAACAAAAGTTAATTATATACTTCATGAGAGACCTGAGAGTCCACTATCTCCAACATCAAGAATTGATGTCGGCACTTAAATTCTGATACTATATGGTCGGCAAATATAACCAAGTATTTTTCCTCTTGCATCATTTTTTCCTGTAGTTTTCCAGCACACACATATTCCTGCAAAGACAAACTAATCCACATGCAGGCGACAATGAGAATTTATCAAAGGAACAATTGTAAAACAAGATTCCTTTGTGCTCCAACAAAAGGCAGACATGAGAGACACAAAAATAATCAAAGGAGTACATCTATAAAATCCAACTCATCTATGTGATAATTTGCGTTAAACTAGGAGTTTTGAGTAATTTACAGCATTTTTGTAGTTTTGGTACAGTTCTTCCATTCCTATGGCAACATTTGAAGGCAGCCTTCCGGCATCTACTAAATTCCTGATTCCAGAAAGCAAGTCTGCAAAAAACATATTTAGTCTGAGAAGAGAAAAAGGATTCCACGCACTAAATTTCAAAAATTAAAGTCAAGTCTTATGTGTCAGTTTAGACTATTTCTTCCTCTCTAATCTACGTCTTATCCCTCCAGGGTGGCCTAAGTTCCCTTTTATAATGTTTGAAATAGCATCTCACATTTATTAGTTCTCCATAAACAATCATCTCAAACTTTACCACATTCAATGTCAAGCTGCGACTTGCAGACCCAATCATATGTCAAATCACAAATAGGCTAATATTTGCAAGAATATTTAGAAAAAATTTTCAGCAACTAGTGAAAATCCATGTATCAAATATTTTCAGTTCACATTCGAAATATTTACAACTTCATAGACATTAAAAAAACCAGGCCGATTATAGCAGATATACAAATAATAAGCCACCCATTAACATTTAACAATGAAGATAAGGCATTTCCTAATTTAAGAGCTCTTCTATTTCTGTTCTGAATTCTGAAGAAAGAGTAAATCAAAACTGTTTTTAAGAAACCATTAAGCTAAATATTCAAAGGTCATAGAGCTAGGTAGAATCCAAACCCCATCTTGTTGCTTATAGTGTATCTTTACATCTTCTTTAATGAATTGATGTCTTCTCTTTTTTGGTTGCTCCTACAATATTTCATTTGTATTTTTTTTTTATTATCATAATAGGTTACTTTATTGGCATTAGCAATGTTTGACCAACTTCAACAAGAAGCATTTCTTAACAAAAGACATAAGGTGCAGAATAAAGATAGATTTCTTAATGTAGAATGTCATCCATGGTTGCACATCTGTCTTTCACATAACAGTCTCCATTGCATGCAAAATCCACGTGTCAATGATTGATATATTTCACATCACTCTCAAGGGAAAAACTTTTGCCTGTGCCATTCGAAAGAACTTGCATATTCTATATACACAACATTATGTTACTTTCTCTTTTCTTTTATTAGAAATTTATGGCATCTTTTGGCATGTTCTTGAAAATATAAGTCACATCACTATTTCCTGAAGTAGGTCAAACTCTAGAATAACCTCAACCACTGCCACTCATATGAGCAGGTGCATTTTTAGGAGAAACTATTATAATGAGAAGGCTACTAAAAACAATTGTTAATATAAATTTGTTTATTAAAGGTTCTGAGAGCATAACTTGGTTAATCTATTATGCGAACCAGGAAAAAAAATGTACAAATACACAAAGAAGCACGGATTGTTTTCCGATAAGGGTACTGACGTATCATACAGAAATCTGAATGACAAATGGCATACAAACAGAATCAGCTACATTTCTGGGGATTTAGTATCAACCGCTATGCCACAAAGTGCACATTGAAAACAACAATCGTTGCCAAGAGGACAGATGGAACCCTATTCCCTTCTCTCTCTGCCCTATGCAGTCAAAGAGGTATTTGTATGCATTGAAAGTCAAATAGTATCTCCTCCTACCCTATTTTCAACCTTTAACTTTTGCAATTGCGAATATGTTACTACGTTTAATCAACCAAACATCAGACACTTTGATCAGTGATGATGTCAAAACCACAATTTAGGAAAAGGAAGAAAAGAACAAGATTGAACAGAAGTGAGTAAATAGTTTTACTACCGTGAGAAAGTCGCAACAGAACAGAAAACGCAATTAGTTCACGCGCATTTTCTCAACAAACAAACAAGAAAGTTAAAACGGAGGGAACTAATCCGAATACGCAACGAAAGACCTTGTTCAGACGAGGCATGGAGAAGCGTGTGCGAGAGGCCAAGCTTCTTTTCCTTCTTCTTCGTCCCGTCGGCATCGCCGGAACCGGAAGCAGCAGAGGCGACGTCCTTGTCCTTGACGAGCTCGGCCATTGCGTGATTTAAGTTAAGAGAAGAGAGCAAGGAAGAGCAGGTGGAGCTTAGGGCGGAGGATCTGAGAACAAGCGAAGCAGAAGAAGGAGACGAGTGCTTAAAGGACAAGAACAGAGCAGAAGATACTTGAGAAGAAGAAGAAGAAGAAGAGTGAAGAGTAGTTGGGATTCTAATAGAAGAAACAGAGAGGGTGTTCATTGCTCTTTCTATTTAAGCCACAAAATGCGAATCGTACTCTCTCTATATCTATTTATCATGTGCTGTCTAAAATGAGTGAGCAGAGGCTTTCGAGCGGTGTAGGATTATTTAGACTTTCGGTGTTGGGAAGAAAAATAGGGAGTACTGGATAGTTTGGAGGGTGATGGCTCGAATTGCGTGCGGGTGGATCCATGCTAATAGGGGAAAAGTGAGGTTGCTTTGTTGTTTGGGCCTTTCTGTCTTTACTTAAATACCCCGCGTGGACTCTTGGGTTGGATTGTTGGATTATTTTCTTTATCTAGAATTAATTTAGAAAGTAGGTTTATTTTATTGATATATCAAATTTAAAACTTTTAGGTATAATTTTTAAATATTGGTATTTGTTATCAATCAATAAATATGTTGAGCAGTATAAGGGAGCCACGTTTTTTCTAAATTTAAGAAACTTGAGGAGTTAGTTTGGTGGTTAATTAAAATTGAGGAAATTGAAGAATGCATTGGTCTTATTTGATTCGTGTGTTTGTGATGATAGAATAGAATTTGTGCACGTGATAATGGTAGGAATAGGAACCCGAACCATAATTGTTCTTCGGATATCGTTAGACTTGTTGTTATCGTCTTACCTGGCGTCATATGGTAGCTGTAAATGCATTCATAATTGAGATTGGAACTAACTATATTCACATGTTTCTTTTATTTTACTTTTCAGGACAAAATTACAAATAGAAGAATACCATCCGAGATTACAAACTCAAAACCGAAAGTAAATGATGAACACTGTTCTTTACTAAAGTAATAATGACCATAAACTCTTATGAAATTAATTGGAATCAAATCGTAGACATGTATAAATTAAAGAGTTCAAAAGTATCTTATTCAAAATCTTATAATTTTTTCTTTCTAAAACTATCAACCTCGAGTTGTTTAAGTGTTCAATCTCTAACAATATCTACAAAGCATAAACGAAAACTTTGCGTTAGAAAAGTGCTAGTTACATGATGCCTTTTTTTCGATTTATAAAAGACTTTCTCATCTTTAATTAAATTTTATTTATAATAAAATCAAATATCTCACATTTGATCCTTTAAATTTTTCAAACTTCAAAATTAATTCTAAAAAACAACAACAACAACAACAACATCCAGTATAAATCTCACTGATATGTAAGGTCTAGAGAGGTCCAGCAGTACGTAATCTTACCCCTAACTACTAGAGAAACTGTTTTCCAAAAAAATAATGCTAACTTAATTTATATTAAATTTTGTTTTTATTTGTCCTTTATAAGTAACTCATTAAATTTCTAATATGTTGTCAGTGATTATAAATTATAATTATAACTCATAATTAGAAATAGATAAAATAGAAGTTTTTAATTTATTTTTAGTCTTTAATTAAATAATTTATTATTATAGGTCAAAATTGACGTCTAGTAATAAGTCATGATTATCCAAATATTAGAAATATCAAAGTGATTTGATTTAACATATCCATGCATAGTTATAATATATAATTTAATCACTTTATCATTCAATATTCCAATTGGACACAAAGTATAAAATTAGCGTCTATTCTATTTATATTCAGTTATGTTCATTATAGCTAAATAGTACATATATTGATATTTGAAAACATCTTTTTCAAATCCCAATTCACTCTCGTCAAATAATTCCTTAAATCACTATCAGTTAAGAATAATGAAACATTCTCTATAATTATTTTAAAGTGATGAATCATTCATTGAATTACTCAACTATCTGTATATGCTTCGTACTGTCTCCAAGTACTATCGATTAAGCTACTATAATAAGAATAGTTCATAAATGGTCTCAAAATATAGTAATTCTTATAAGAGATACATTAATAATATCAAGTCTAATAATCGATTATTCAACTATCATTAAAAAGAAATTTACAGACACATAAGTAATATTTAATTCGGGATCCTTACAACCAGGCCAATTTAGTAAACTTATTATCCAATAAGTACTCACTCATTTATTTATCTCCTTAGTTTAATTTATAAGATCAATTATTTTCTTCATACAAAAGAATTATAACATGTGCTAATCTTACCATTATATTAATATCTCATCTTGATGAGACTACAATTAATAATATTTTTTGAATAGTAAATAAATGCAAATTCAATATCATAACTATGATCTCATTGTAATTTTAATTTAATAATAATCATTCCAATTATTTTACCTTTAATATTAACTATCAAATGAACTAATAAAATACATAAAGATAAACATTATCTTTAGTTAAGTAGGTCACAAAATTTACAACCAACCGATTAATTATAAGGCATAAACTAACATAAACATTTAACTCAATTTTTTGTTAGGCTATAGTTCTGTTATGTAGTTTTGTCTTTATTACTATAAGGTACGGGGGATTTGACACCTCGAGCTTGAGGGAAAGATCAGAAATATATGAGATTAGAAGAAAAAATATCATCTTTCACTCTTGGAGTTATATTTTTGAATGAGAATATCTCAATCAATGAGCTTCACTGACTTTGATTAGGCTTAGGACTTGTTCATTTTCTTTTGATTATGGGCCAATAACCTTATCTAAACTTGTTTTGTGTAGCTTGTATAAATTGCTACAAAATAATAGCTTGTATTTCCTTTATGTAGTTGTTTCATATGATGATTTTTAATGAAATTGTCATCATTTTGATAATTTTATAGTAGAAAAGATAGCACTTAATAATGTCTTACAAAATTCAAGCTAATGAAAAGCTAGGAGTTTAAAAGCTTATAAGGAAGGTAGGTTTGTGACAAAGTTCTCTCAACAAATTTTCATACAATATTATAGTAATGATACTACTATAATTACAGGACATTTTCTCTTTCTAGCATTCTAAAGTCAATAGATCTACTTTCTACTCCAAAATACTAGATTTACCAAGAAAACTTGTAAGAGATTCGAAGTGTCCTTCAATATAGTTACTCTGATGCTCAAGTCAAAAAAGGGGCATTCAATATTGACTGGAGTACATACATTTTCTAAAGATCTACCATTTTATATTTGCACATCATATAATAAAATCATGTTATAATTCAATTAGAGGGACTTTGATATGATCATTGGTGCTTGAAGATGTTACTATTTTATTTTTATCATCACATCTTTATGATAATCTTGCTTTTTTTATCCCTCTTCCACTTATAGCAGAACCTTTTAACGTGTCCTCGCTTATAGCATAAGTGGCATGTCTTCATGCCTTTGTTACCTCTAGACTTTGAATAGTTCTTGACTTTTGGGACCCCTGCTCTTATTCCTTCCCCTACTCCTACACGTTATCAACCCCTATCTCCTTTCTTTTGATTTTTTCATTAAACATACGCTCTTTGATTACATCCAAAGATAATACACCTTCAGGAGTTGAGTTGCTAATCATCACCAACAACATCTCCTAGCTATTCGGTAATGAGCTCAATAGAGGCAAGGCTTGAAGCTCATCATCAAGAATGTGTTGGAGTTATGTAAATATAATGCCCTGAAAAGCAAGTGTATTTACTTATAACTTAATTTTCTTCCAGTTTTTTTTGTAATAAAAATATTTATTATTAATAAAACAAAAGAGTTTGGTTTTTATAAGCATTATATATCTAGTCATAAGGTGAGATTCTTTTGTAAGTAATATACATATACATAGAGATGTATGAGAAACATGTATATTATAAGAATCTAAAATAATGGATTCACAGTTGAATAATCAAGTTGGTTTCTTGATTATGATTTAAACTGTAGTGTTACGATTTATCTCCGTGTAAATAAAAGAGTTTACTTCATGAGAATGATGAGTTTTGTATCAAAATAGTAGTTGACTATCGATAATGGCACTATTAAATGAATCTGGAATTAAGTATGTTTATGAAGAATAAAGCGGACTGTTACTTTAATCTTAAAACATACAACTTAAGCTTACGTTTAATATGGACCACAATATTTATATGATTGGAATGGATTTTTACAAAGTATTAATCTGATGTCTGCATACTAGAATTATTAATTGAAATATGTATCACGGAACATTTACTCAAATACAAAGTTTATAGTGATATCATCACTTCTAGATGTTTTATGGAGATCGGTAATTAAATTGGTGCCAGTAGTTTGATGGACTAGCTACCTATCAAATCTTGACACCAAGATGAGATCTTGTGTGTTAATCACCATATAGAGTGAAACAGTAGATCTAGAAGGAAAAATCAACATAAGGGCAAAACGATAATTTTATCCTTTATTGAGCGAATGGCTATAATATGGTTCATATTAGAGTTTGTAGTTGGACATGTTGAAACATATGTTCTCATAATATTTGGTAATTCAAGAGTTCAACTAATTGTCTTTAATGGAATGACATTTAGCTAATAAGATAGAATTAATTCTAATGAGATTAAATTAATTCTGGGCTTATTGGTGCTTGAATTATCCAAATCTAATAAGATTCTCCATTTGGCTTCAAGGAAGGTTATCAAGCTAAGTAAGAAATATAAATGGAGGTTTTAAAGCCTATGATTAAATATTGGGCTTGTACTAATTAATGGTTAATTAGCAGCCCAAATGAACATTTAGAAATAGGCTAGGCTTTGGTTTAATTTGATTAATTAGATTAATTAAATTAAAACAAAGTTGTTAAAGATAAATGGAGATGGAATTTCGATTTTAATAGGTAAATGTGCAGCTACACATTTAACATTAGTTTGCTACATTTAAGATGTTTTTTAACATGCTTTATCATCATTAAATGGAGTAATAACCTTATCATTAAATGGTTTAATGGTGGTCTTTTAACAATAGCATGTAACCTATTAGCATTCATAGGATTAAAGAAGAAAGAGGTACATTTGATGGACCATCTTCCTTCTTTCATCGTCAACAACCGAAATTCGTATGTCACATTTAGGTTAATGGTCTTTTTATATAGCCATCTTAAAGACAAATGAGAAGAGTCTCATTTATTAGCTTTTTTATGATTGATTAAAAAGAAGTGATGCATTTGATGCAAATTCCTTCCTTCCTTTGAGATTAATCGAAATTGAGAGGGTGTAAGAAGGGGTTTTTGCATTGTTTTGACTCTCTCTCTCTTATCTTGCATGGTGAGCCGAAAATTGCATGAGAGTGTCTCATTTTTTAGCTACTTTTTTCTAAGAAAAATCTCCTCCAAAGTTTTCTTCTTCTTTCCCACCAAAAGATCTTGTTAACCAAGTTATTCAAGAAGAACAAGTGGTAGATCAGATTGGTTGAGGATACAATATCATGAAGAGGATATAATAAGGTGAAGAGGATAAATCACCTAGTAGAGGATACATTGCCAAGGATAGGATAGCACAGCGAGTAGCTAAAGTTGTAGCGAAGGAGTCGGTAATATTTTCCGTCTTGTGATTATACAAATGTTTTTGCCTTATACTGTATCATGTGTGGCTATGCATGTTGATTTGGGTATATTGCTTCCACTGAAATTTTGATTTCTAAAAAGTTTTGAAATCTACCATTTCTTCCAAATCGATGCATGTTTTATTTTTCGATCCAACACTCATATGTTTCTGTAACAATTGTGGCCTATTATGCTATGATCGTGGGCTGTGATTTTAACCCAAAAGTCTCTAGAACTTCTCCGTTCGTGGATGTTGACCCTAAAACACTAATAAATACATCAAGGTACCTCAAAAACATAATATTGAAGCTTAAAGACTTATACTAACCCATAAAAATACTTAAACACATAAACTAACACAATTCTAACCTAAACACTCCAATTAACACTTAATACATAACAAATTAAGCCTTAAAACATGATGCAAATCACATCTATAACATCTCTAACACCTAAATGTAGTATTCTCATTGCTTCAGGACCACCAAGCCTCATGTTTCTTGTTTAGGTCATATAATTTTAGCAGAAGGGGTAGCAGCTGATCACAGTAAGATTTCAACAATGTTTGACTGGCCTAAACTAAACACTGTGAAAGGACTACATGGTTTTTTAGGATTGACTAGTTACTACTGGAAGTTTGTACAAAGCTATGGCACCATTGCTGCCCCCTTTATAGCCATATTGAGGAAGAATTCTTTTTCTTGGACCAATGAAGTTTCTCTAGCTTTCGGTCGCTTAAAAGTAGCCATGACAAGCACTCCTGTATTTGCTTTACCAAACTTTGACAACTTGTTCATCATGTTAATGTTTATAATTTAAGAAATATGGATAATAAAAGCAAGCTCTATAATCATTATACCATATAATGATAACACACATGAAAGAAGGAAAAGAGCTTTAAAATTTTTAAAATATGCTTTTTAGGTTCAAAAGCTCATGAAAAAGATGGATATATATGTGTGTAAATAATATGTAGTTTCATTCAACTTAAATACTTCAATGATTACTAAAAACATGACTTAGAAAATTAATTTTATTATAACCATCATCTTTTTGCAAACCAATTCAATCAATATTAAATATGGAAAAGTCGTATTCATGGACAAATTTCAATTAGGATTATAATAAGCTTGAAGAAATCAATTAAAGATTCAGTAAACCCATCCCCACACATAAAGTTATACATTGTCCCCAATGTACATAATACAAGTATAGATAAAAGTGAGAGGGTTTTTCGGTACTTTTCTTATTATGACAATTTTCTAATTTCAAATACATCCAATAGTAAACTGATTCCTTGAAAAACATAAAAGAAAAGGATAAAAAGAACAAAAGAAATAAAGATAAAACAAAATAACATGAAATAAAATCCTATACAAACGCACGAAATATAATCAAAATTAAATAAAACTGAAACTTATCCTAATTCATGGTTGCCTCTATGTAGTGTTTCTTTAACGTCTTTAGCTTGACGTAACCTGCACATTGACCTCATTTTAGGTCTATGATAAGTAGCTTGCTTCCATCCGTTTCTTTGTATAAGGGTTTTGTCATTTGTAAGTAAGCCACCTATTGCAACATAATAATAAGGAAATAATTAATTAAGTTAATAAATCCAATTGTAAGCATTAATGTCTTTTTTAATGACAGACTATTAATAAAAGGGGAAATGACAAAACTCCCTGAATCATTGGTTGACTCGAATAGTTTATCTTTGAGGAAGTGGGAACCCTATATACTCAAGGTCACTACCAACTCCTTATTAGTAGTTTCCCTAGTTCCTCTACTAATTCTTCCTCAACCACTTCTATCAACTCTTCTTCTTCTCCTTGGACATAGGTTTTTAGCACGTCTTCTTTAATTATCTCGTTCCACTCATCTACTTCCTCTTCTTACATGGATACTTCTTTTTCTTCTACGTCTACTGCCCCTATCATATCTTCATCCTCCTCTACAACAGTAGTTAGCTCTTCATTTTCTTAGAATGCCTCTTCATCCATGATGCTAACCGCCATCTTTTCTTCACTTTGTTACGTTAATAGTTTCAAATATTATTTTAAGTTATGCTCAAGATGTTGGCCTCGAATCTCGGTCTTTATTTTATGGCGAAAACGCGCCAAAAATGGGGGACTTTTAAAATAAAAAATATATATACATAAAAGTAACATTAAGATAAAAATAATTAAATTTCTTGGTGGGAGTAAAAACAATTAAACAAACAAACAATAAAAAAAAAGAAGTGTATAAAAAATTTACTACCGTGCATTTTAAAATATGTGGCTTAAATTAAGAAGAGTCACGATTGTGCTTCTACACGATTTCGACTTTCGATGAACGGTCGCAGAAAATGAGGCTCGTCGTGATGTGCACACTTTCCTACTGCACTTTCCTATTTCAAAACTTCATAACTTTCAATCTCGAAATCTAAAAATTATAAAATTTATGTCATTAGAAAGCTAAGAGAAAGATCTACAACTTTCATGAAGACATTTTGTCAAATTCTACCTAGATCAATCTAGTTTATTCATTGAAGTTTCAGAACATATTTTCATTCCTTTATTCTTTTATTTTCTCTCATTTACAAACTGTAAAAACGACTACCTTTATTAAAAGATCAGACTCCAACAAAATAAAACATACATACAAAACTCCCATTAAAATAATTGCTTTATAAAAATCTATTCATAAGTCTTTAACGTTTATCAATTCCCAACCAAAAAATAGCAATTTTAATAGAAAAGGAATTTGAACATGAACAGAAGAAATTCTTCAACCCTTCTTTCATTCATTTCTCCAGAAACAAAGTTTCATTTCATAGATGTTGCAAGGTTCATACATAGCATCAATTACATATTGAGAGTCAAACAATTCGCGTAATCCAAAAATACAACATGAATGCTTATACTTAATATGCTTCTAAAGCTACTAAAAATGATCCAACTAACTTAGTTACAAAAAAATGGAAATTCTTGGAGATTTGTCAAAGTTTTTGCAAGGTTCACTATTGATCTACAGATTCTTGCACTTGAGAACTGGAAAATGTTAGGGTGAGCTGGGAAGCTCAATGGCTAATGTATTTATTGTCATCAGTGATGAGCCCAACACATACATATACAACCAAGCATATTTATACACGCAAAATCCAGTTCACGGCACACATACTGTAACATCCCGTTTCCATAGAACGGGTCGGACCAGAGAAACAGGTCCAAGTGTGGTAAATCAGAGAAATTAGAACAACACATCTCATGCTCATGCATTTGTGAACAGTGATATGTGCAC
>JAOTAY010000005.1:12412150-12422317 GCA_025629805.1 Erythroxylum baracoense
CATCTTGTGATTATGCAAATGTTTTTCCTTATACCATATCATGTGTGGCTATGCATGTTGATTTGGATATATTGCTTTCGCTGAAATTTTGATTTCTAAAAAGTTTTAAAATCTATCGTTTCTTTCAAATCGATGCATGTTTTATTTTTCGATCTAACAGAATGATCTTCATGATAATAAGCTTGTTGATTATATCATAGAAATCACTTAAATGTTTTGACGTTGATTTCTCAGCTTTCAGCTTCAAGTTCACAAGCCGCTTAATCAGAGAGGCCTTGCTATAGGCAAGCTTCCTTTCATACAGACATTATAACTTCTATAGCTCAAAAGAATCCATTTATTAAGATACATGGTTGAATATACTGATAGTAGCCCATTATCTAATAGTTATTAGAGTTTTTCACTTCATCTTTTTCGATTCTCTATATGACATCTTTTCAGGTTTTGAAAAAACGTCATCCTTCATATATTTGTTCACATCAATAGGATCAAAAAGTCCCTTGCAATACAGACGATCATCTATCATATGCCTCCAAATCAAGTAAGTTGATAACATCAACTTGGCCATAAAGCTATTTCCACCTTCTATCACGATGACTCTGATAGCACTTGTTGGGAGATAAGAACACAACTATCTAAAAGATCAACCAAATATCGATAACAAAAATACTGTTAACCTTACGCCAATAAATCAGAGTAATAATAAAAAACTTAAAAATAAAAAAAATACAAAGAATTACGTAAAAAAATCAACTAGTGTAGAGGAAAAAATTATGGGCCAAATCGACAAGTAAATCCGCTAAAATCAATAAAGATTTACAAAAGTTGATCTCCCACCTTACAATAACAAATTGTTTTATAAAAGTTCAAGATTGAAACCTAAGTTGATCTAACAATTAACAAATACTCAAACCAATTCCAAAAATAATAAAAAATGATGAGAATACAACACTATTTGTCCTCTCTTTATTTTTCCTTACTTTTGGACGATATGGCTACACTGCCATGCAAAACCCATGTATCTTCTCTTTTATGTCATAAAATAGATTTTTTTGCATTGTACACGGTCATTTACACGGTTGTGAAAGTGACCTTGTATATTTCAGCACTGCCTTACTCACAAATAAACACGGTTAAAGAGAGTTACAAGGTTTGTTCATATACGTCATCAGCACAGGCATGTACACGACTGTGTTTGCCTTCGCTCTTCACACCCTTCTTCACACGTTCGAGAGACTTACACCTCTATGACTTAAAAAAGTCCTTTTAATCTATTAAATTTTGGTTTTTAGAACATTTTAAATTGTCAATCTTAATTTTCACTTAATTAGGCTTTAAATTTTAAAACAATTATTACAAAATTCTTTGGTCTCCACAGCGAGACACACACTTAAACCAACACATTCAACTATCCATAACAATTTTTATCAAAGTAAAATCACAATTTTGCTCAATATTTTATTTGGTTAAACGACCACAACCCTTTCTCCTAATTTTCTGAGTCTTATTTGGGGAAAATTCTTCCTCTTCACCGTCAGGTGAAGACGGAGCACTATCAACAGATGCTCCCAAAATAATTGCATATCAGAATGACATTATTATGGCAAGTAAGGCTCGACAGTCGAATTTGGGCGTCGAAGAAGAATTCGTTGCAATTGCATTGTCTTCAATAAGAATGCATTTAAAGGACTACATGGGAACCGCACATTCAGTAGAGGATGGTGTGAAATGAAAATGAAGAATAGAGTAATTGCTACCGAGAGACACAGGTCAATAGCTTTTTCCAGACAGTGACCAAAGCGAACCAGTAACTGAGTTTTATATAAAGAACTATTTGAGGCATGAAAAGTGTCTTAGAAAATG
Organism: Erythroxylum baracoense; assembly: GCA_025629805.1. Lineage (NCBI taxonomy): Eukaryota > Viridiplantae > Streptophyta > Magnoliopsida > Malpighiales > Erythroxylaceae > Erythroxylum > Erythroxylum baracoense. The sequence continues at coordinate 12,414,014 of JAOTAY010000005.1, forward strand.
AAATAAAGAAACATGGCAAATAGAGCAAAAACTATAAGAGGTAGTCATGAGCAAAAGGAAAGAGAGGATGAAATTATAATAAGACTGTTGAAAAGGAGGGAGATATATATTTCTTGTTCGACCTCCTCCTCTTTTCCTGTTCCAAGATTATTTTCTGCCTTTGGAAAATAAGTTTATGAAAAATTTCTATGATACTTAGAATGGGGCATCTCACTAGTCACTATCGAATCAGAGAGTTCTGAGGTGATATTTTCAAAATTTAAGAGCTGATTTAGTGATAATTAAAGTTGAAATAAATATTTCAAAGCTTTATTACACATTAAAAATGTACAAGGTACACCAAATAAGAATAGTGTTAAAAGATTTAATTGAGAACTTTAGTTTAAGGACTATATGCATTTTATGTTCGTAAAAATTTCATGATATCAAAACATCTGGGTAACATTCATGTATGTATATGTGATGATATCATGTGTAGGCAAACTGGAGGCAGAGGCACATGGCTCAAGTCACAAACATATAAATTGCAAATTTCCACAAGCCAGAGTTTAATCTATAGTCACTTTCGATCTGCACCACAGATGTCATAGAAGTTTTAATCTTTGAATGTATCTCGCTAAGATGGGTTTTGATAACTACTAGGTTGGCCAGTAAACGACCAAAATGGCTCAACTCTAACCTAGGAAATTTATGATCACCAAATGAAGCACCAAATTGCAGAGAACAAAATCAGCAAAAGCTCGTTCTGGTGGTAAATCCTGTGACAATTTTGCGAAACAAGATCAAACCATGAGGTTGTAATATGAAGCTTATACAATGGGAAAGAAAATGAATTAATCTGCTTATGTCTCTCTTCACCCCCTTAATTCTCTCATTTCTACGTCTCTTTTGGTGGGAAAAGAAGTGGGGGACGTAACATTACTTGAGTTGTGAATGAGAATGTGTTGGTAAAACGTATGAAAAGTCTAATTTGAATCTTACTTTCTCCTTTTACCACCAAAACTAAGGAAACATTATGCAAACAAAAGGTTGGACATCTCTACCTTGAATTCCTTATTTTCTTTGTTCACCTGGATACGGAGACAAACTGCAACAACATATTCACACGAAGCTTAGTCTATCTGTGTGAATTGTAACAAGAATATGCCAAAGGAATATTCACTAGGGATGCTTACCAGCAAGGACTGCAGTCCCAACACACGAAAGTACTCCTGACAGAAAAGAATTGAAGGGAAATGATCCAACAATAGCCATATAAACCACCTGTTCATCGAAACAGTAAGTTCAGAATACCTAAGACCCTGATCAACATGACAGCTTGATCATGCAATGTGAATAGTGATGTTGACAAAGAAAAGGTATGATCTGAATGATGAATCATTAGCAAATACATAGTCAAAACCAAATACCATATACTTCATATAATTATCTAGTATATGCCTATTCTTAAAATTGGGGTTTGAATTATGTGCAAAATGGATGGTTCTGCCAAAGAGACCCGTAGAATGGCAAAAGCAGGTACACATATATTTTTTTATTTTTAGTAATCCTTGAACGAGATCTACATGTTAGGAAGTGCAATTAGGAAAAAAGAAAAGAAAACTATGATTTCATGACAAAATTATGTACCTAAAAGACAATTTTCAAAGTCAAATTTATGCAAAGTTGCTACAGTATCACAGAAACTTTCACCCAGACCCAGTTGTTTTTTGGGGTCCAATTACCAAATATCAACACCAAACTCTGAAGCTTTCTAGTTAAGCGATCACCAAAATCCAACCTAAAAAGTTGCATCTCTCCAGATTCAAACTCAAAACCCCGGTAACAGCCAAATGTCTACCCAAGGGTTGTAAAATTCTATGATTCTCTTGAGAACACAAATACCAATTTCCCTCGACTAATACAATTTTGTTATTGTTTTGCCATGAAATATCACTTATTCCTTAAAAATTAATAATAATAGTCCAATGATAACTTGTTTCCATCTGTAACAATGAGTTTCAATTCCACACCAAAGGAACATATAAAGATCAGAGAACGCAATATTTAGAAAAAAAAATATAAATAGAAGAAAAGGGAGAAGAAAAAGAAGAGATCAGTTAGCAAATTAGGCCATGAATAAAGATTAGAAATAAAAAACACAGTTGGATAAAAAGAGAGTGAAAATCACATTAATTTTCAAGTATTCATTTGCGGCAAATAAGTGATATCAAATATAAACGGATCTAACTTGTGGATTCTCTATTTCTCCTCATCATTGAACACAAATGAATAGAAGTGCTTAGCATATATCAAAATACATGTTTGGAAATTTACACAATTCCATAGACAAAGGCACAGAATTTGTTCGAGATTAGGAATTAAAAAATTCACACAGCCTAACAGATCAGAAAAAAAGTAGCAACTAAATTACAAACGGTACCTGAATTAGAGCGGTGAAAACCGCAAAACCCACGTAGAGATCGATGATCTGCACAGAGTGTACAAAAATTATCAAAAACAAATCTCTTGATTACTTTTAGATTAATCGCATATTCTAAGATGGAGAGAGAGAAAGAGAGAAAGAATACCTTGAGGCTAGTAGGAGTGGCTGCATAGGCAGAGCGAAGGGACTGGAAGAGAGCTTGGGCGTCGTTGCTTGTCGATCTCGCCATTTTGCAACCACAGAGCGACTCAATGGACTCCCTGGGTGTACGGTCTACACTTTCAACTCTTAACGCACTGTCCTTCTCTTTAGTCTTTACTTTAGGGCATTGTATTAGAAGTTAATACGTAGTCGTATTATTATTTTCATTTTGGTTAAAGATATTTTCTTTTTATTAGTCGGAAAAGGGGCAAATGAGTCATTCCACTAGAATTTCTCTGTTATATTTACGTTAAAATCGACAACACTTGCCTGTTCAGTCTGATTGATACGTACAGTTAAGAGGCACGCGGAGAGGGTGGGTGAGCCGTGAGCGAGCGGATAGCCGAATCAAAATGTCTATGAGCGTTAAAATGACGTCGTTTATGTCCTCTCCGGCCATTTCCAATTCCACTACACTTGGCTTGTCTTCTCTTTCTCCATCTTCTCTTCCCTTTCGCTTTGCTTCGCATTCCAATAACCAGTACTACACTTTCCCTCTCTTTCCTTGAAATGCTTTGTATCCTTTAACTTCACAATCACAACAGTATATTAGGTTGTAGAATAGCTATGAACTAAAATATATCAAAATCTGTGATAATAAAAGAAAAAGAAAGAAATTTCTGCAATGTGAAGACGGGTTTAGGCGATTGTTACTATTTTACTATTATTTAGCAATTTTTTTAAAGAACGGATAATGTAACGAATAATATGGTTGGGGGTTTGGTTTCAGCTCTTGCCAGCTTCGCATCAAATGTAGTTATGCCGAAGCAGGTGCCAAAGATGACTCCAAAAATGCAACAATTGATGTTGTAGCTGATGTTAAGCCTGAAAGGGTATGAATTGTAATGGTTGCTCTTTTTTTCCCCCCTTTTACTATTCTTAACAGAAAGATTGAAGAATCTTACCGATATGGTTTTTCTATTAGGTTGTGGTGTTAGGAGGCAGTGGTTTTGTCGGTTCCGCCATATGCAAGGCTGCTGTATCCAAGGGCATCGAAGTCGTAAGTCTTAGCAGGTGTAAGATTTGTTTCAACTAACTGACATTTGCATTATTAGTTTCTTGATGGTCCTGGCGTTGTGATGCTTTCTATTCTGTTTATTCTTTTTGATGTTTAAGATTGAATAAAAACTAGGTGTTTATGCTTTTGTATTCATATGCATATCAGGTCGGGACGTCCTACTTTTCCAGGTTCATGGGTCGATCAGGTTACTTGGATGCCAGGTATGTGCTATTATGGATTAACATATTGCCGTGCATGTGGTTAAATGACTTCAATTAATTTTTGGAGTTCATAATTTGAATTTGTGATAGTGATTGAAATATTGATGAAAAATGAAGTAGGACCATTGTATCATAGGTAGAAGATTCATATTAAAAAGTAAATTGTGGAAAATTTGGTGTTTCGGTTGGGAAATATAGAATACAAAGTAAACTCCCACATGGAGAGATCATAACTAATTTTTTAAGTAAATCTTTCTAACTGTGCTACACATGTTGAGGCCCATTTAGGGAGAGTGGTGACTATGTTCAACTCCCTCAGTCTGCGATGTACCTCAGGAACTCTTTTTTTTTCATTGAAAATAATTTTGTGTTACAGAAATAATATGTACTTACATACTATCTACAGTGAAGAATTTCTTCAGCTTTGATTTTTACAAAGAGGTCGAACTTATAGGATTTACCTATTACATTTTTATTATTAGAAGTAGCAGTAATCAGGTTCTTTCACAAATCTTTGGCCATTACATCTCTTATAATGAAATTTGAAACTTTTATAATTTGTAACACATAGTTACATTTCATTAAGTCAATCTGTTGGTTGGGAACTTATGATTATCATGTTTTTAATAATTAGATTAATAATTGCTATTGCTACCATTGCTTTGATTTTTCTGCTTTAAACGTAAAACCTGTACCAGCTTTCCTGGAATAAGATGAGACTTTTGGATCCAATTACAACGAATGTCCATGTTCTCGGCATACTTAATAGTCATATTAGATAGCAAAATTTAAGCTATATGTTGGCCTTCTCCATCAAGCTTTGCATCCCTTTGTGAACCGTTACAATCTTTTGCTGGTTAATATGCAGTATGTAGCTAAGATTTGAGACATGGCTTCATCTCTGTGTAATCTTTGCTTCGCTTTGGCAAGAACATCTGCTGTCTTGTTATTAATACAAAACTTGACATTCTACTAATATCTTACAGGTGATGTTTTTTATGCTAATTGGGATGAAGTGCTTGTTGGTGCTACTGCAGTGGTTTCAACCCTTGGAGGGTTTGGTAGTGAGGAACAGATGCAAAGAATCAATGGAGAGGCTAACATAGTTGCAGTAAAAGCTGCAAAGAAGTATGGTATGAAGCATCATATCATGCTGCAGTGTTGGAAGTTAAAATTTTTCTGTCGCAATTGGTAAATCTTCACCGTATGTGTGCATGCTGTCATACAGGTGTCCAGCCATTTATCTTTAGTATACTGGCATATTATGCCGTTTTAGTTATGTTTAACTTTTTCACCTAGTAAAAAGGTTCTATCTAACTTGCTTGGTGTTAGTTTATTATCTTTGAACTATAGTAGTAGTTGTTCTCTTTTGTTTATTTTGCCTTTCTGCACTAGAGACATATTGATTTCAAGTCTCTTGACATAGTCAGGAAGAAAAGTAGAAATAGAAAGTTGATGTTGTTCTCAAATGATGGTACTGTGCTTCTTGGATTTATTCAAATTTGTCATAAATTGCAGAGCAAAAATAGCTTTAAAAAGTTCAAAAGGAAAATTGGTATATATAATTTGTCTTTCATGCTTTCTTGTTATTCAAACTGTTCAACTGTTGATTGCCTCAAACTGGAATGGCAGTAAATGGCAACTGAAATATGAACAAAATTTATGCTTTCTTGTCCATGTTGACAGGCAACAAAATCATGCATGAATGTAGGATGCTGACAATCATCAACCATATTAAAAAGTACTGATTTATTAAAGGTTGTCTTGTGATCTGCTAGGGATTTGTTTACATTCACAGAATATCTATTAGCTGATACTTTATTCTTGAGGATTACTTTTTTTGATAATCATTCTACTCATGCAGGAATCCCCAAGTTTATCTTGATTTCAGTGCATGATTACAATCTGCCATCATTTTTACTTTCATCTGGATACTTCACGGGAAAAAGAAAAGCTGAAGCAGAAGTTCTTGCTGAGTACCCAAACTCTGGTAATTTAAATGATCCCGTATTTGAGACTGGCCATACTTTACGATTTTTAATTATTCTTGAATTTGACCTCGTGACCTTTCTTAAGGATATGATCTTTATTTAGTCTTGAATTTGAATTTCCTAAGGTGTTGTGTTGAGACCTGGTTTCATTTACGGAAAAAGGAGGGTTGATGGTTTAGAGATTCCGCTAGATGTGATAGGGGAACCAGTTGAAAAGTTTCTTCTTTCTGTTGAGAATTTTATCAAACCGTTAAATTCTCTTCCTGCATCGGATCTCCTCTTGGCACCCCCTGTCAGTGTCGACGATGTTGCATATGCGGTGGTAACTGCAGTAACCGATGATGATATGTTTGGTGTATTTACTATTGAACAAATCAAGGAAAGTGCATCAAGCGTGAAAGCATGATTTACCTTTACAGTGGTATAGTATGTGATATCTGCCAGCCACTACAGTCATTTTACTGGGTTTTTTCATGACAAGTTAAATGTAAGACATAATACAAGTAATGTCTTGAAAATTTTTTAAAAAAATTCAAAGTTTGCAAGTAGAACTTTGCTCTAGATACTGCTTTTGCTGAATATCGTAAGCAATTAAACAGATGCTGTGTATATCTATTACCGTCTTGAGCTTGCGTATTCATTAACGAAATAAAATTGATTTGAAGTAAAATGAGACGAGAGAGTACAAAAAGCTGTCTTGATAATCTAAAGCAACGCTTGTTTCTAGAGTTTGAATTGGTAAAACATCAATTAATTTCCGAGTGTTAGTTGCGTATGAGGGAGAGTAAATTGCATGCAAGTTACACGCTTTTCTTTCTTTAGGTTCCATGCTTTTAGTTTGTCAACAAGACAATGCCATTTACGACCTTAATACCATCCCAAACACGTGGGTACTCTAACTGCCAAGCAAACTTGAATCCTGCTCTGTATCAATTTGGTAATACTGTGTGGTTCATCCGCAATCCAACAGTTCTTAAAAAGCATGGTTTTCATTATAACATGAAAATAATTCAAATGCGTCTTGATGGGTCTAACAATCTGCCGGGCTGTGATTGTGAACTCTGGTTGAGAATTGTCGCAGTTCAATACATAGTCGAGCCGTTTCTTCACAACTCGTTGCTCTGTGAGATACTAAAGATGACGTTACTCGTGCACACGGGAAATAAGTAACCTACAAGGCTCTCCCTCTGCTGCAAGCAGGTCAAGTAAAGCTCCTCGACACATTAGATGTTAAGTTGCATGCCCATTCATCAAAGCATGCGAAATGAATGTTATGTTAATCCTGAAAACAGCATACATGCTCATGCGTTCCTTCCCGGTTGGAGTTTTGCAATTTAGGTACTTGTTAGTGTAGTGTAGTGTCATCAAGTTGCGGAATTTTCATGAAGGACAAATCGTCTGGTTTACTTGCCAGTATGGAAGCCAGTAACACTTGGATCTGCTTATTTTGAACCATTTTTCTCCTCGCGTCTTTTCCACTTGCTCTGCATATGAATCACCAAGATCACTGTGATGATTATACAATGGAAAGCCAAGCAGACCTTTTGAACCAGATATATTAGAGATGAACATCTTCATGGAGGACATTGTAAAACCTATTTATTTAATATGTGACTCATTAAATAATTATAGTTTTAATAATATTAAATAATTGATTAATTTAATTAAATAAGATAATATTGATTAAGTAAAATAAAGTTTTGTTTTAAATTTACCGTTTGACGAGAACGGTTCAGATATCTTATTTTATTTTGAAACTAGTCCTCTCTTTTGTCCACACACTTTTGTTTAATTTTTTTACCATCAATAATCAGGATTATTAAGAGAAAGAGCAGAGAAATCAAGTTTCTCTGTATTCAATTATGCAGAAGGATTTTTCTCAAGTACTATCAAATAAGATTCATGGATAAAAGTATGTAATTTATAATTTATAATTTATATTTAGTGATGGAGATTTGGATTAAAACACTATTGCAATTATGTCTATGTAAACTATCGTGCATATATATATAGAGATACCAGATTGAAAGACGATGGCTTTATAAAATATGTAAATATATATTTCGTTCTTCTCGATTTCTGTGTATGCCTCGAATAATAAATGGATTACTGTGAAAAGCTTGAAAAGAAAATGACGGCCACAATGCCGCATGCAAACTTGTAGATTGGGGTAATTCATGTAATCTTTTCATGAGATTTGTATTACAATGTTTATTTTTAATTAAAAAAGAAAGATAATGAGAGTAGAAGAAACGCAGTGACATAATTGTTAGGTTAAATCTTTTTGAGAGATATTGTTTGCTGATAAGGAAAGTGGTTCAGCCGGATTCTGACGAGGCTGTACATTGCCGTTTAGATCCATGGAAACAACTGTTGAACACGAGAATTTTGGCTTAAGGATTCCTGCAAAACAAAGAAGGCACGTCGGGGATTGTTTCCCGATAGGCCTCTCCGACGCTCAAGTTA